>CM045445.1:5103014-5457386 GCA_024666655.1 Dascyllus trimaculatus | reverse complement strand
ATTCCCAAAAGAAGGAGGCGCTTCTTTTTAAAAGTGAATTTGAAGACTTGCACAGATGCCAGTTGCGGCTGATTCCCGCATGACACCCACTGCAGACAGACAGCACACAGCAGGTGGGGTTATAAAGTGATTTGGGTGCTCCAAAAGCCAAACACTACAAACTTAGCAGAGTTTACAAAAGCATAAGCGAGGGTAATGAGATGAAAGGAGGCGAGCGAGAGGTGAGACGGTGATGAGGGGTTAGAGGAATCTATGTGGAGAAGCGTGGGGAGGGAGGAAGGGAGTGTTGAGGTGAGGTGAAAATGTAAAAACAAAAACAGGAGATGGATAGAGGAGGAGACTAATGAGAAGCAGGCTGGGAGTGTGTGACGGGCAAGGATCGGGGCGAGAGTTCACCAGAGCTGAGGAGGTTTAGTTAGGCCCGAGTGAGATATCCACGGGTCTTTACCCAACTCTTAAATCATCCAGCGTGACAGAGACACAAAGGCTTGGCTTGACGCGGAGCTGCCAGTCGTCTTTGAGCTCTTAATCACGGAGATCTACGAGGGGCAGATCTCTTAGCGTTGGAGGAGACGCCTGGCAGCAACAAATGAGCCCCACACTGCGACTCCCACGCAACTGCACACCTCTAAACCCCTGCCAATGCCGTGATCCACCTGCAATCACCCTGCAGCAAATACCAGGCGCTCCCCTGTGCAGGCAGCCACATTGTCTGTGTGTATGTGTGTGTGTGTGTGTGTGTGTGTGTGTGAGAGAGAGAGAGAGAGGGATGAGAGAAAGCCAAAGGGGGGAAAAAATGAAGAAAGTGGTAACAGTCTGTGGCTGCTATCTTTTTGTATGTGTGGGCACGCGCTCGGTGAACTCTGCCTGATACAGAGGTACTGATGGGAGAGGTGGCGTTGAAATATGACAGCTCTCACTTGTTGTGAAGCCTGCCCTCGGAGTAAGCCCTGCAAGAAATAGAGAGATCGCTCTCACTTTCTCTCAATCCACACAATCACACACACACACACACACACACTAAGATGGAACTCTGTTAAGATGTGATTAGGCTGACTGTCAGTTGTGAGGGGTCCGATCAAGGTTCACTGCACGCCAAGAGCACACAAACGACGGTCTTAGCCGGCCTGCCTGACAGTCTGCTAGCAGAGGAATGTCGGAGCTGGAAATAACAGCCGGCCCTGACTTACAGCTGGACCGACAACGACTGGTGCTTTGCCAGCTGGAAGAAAAAAGATGGACCTTGAGAGCATGTTGAAAACAGGAAAGAAATACCTGCATCGATCAGCCTGGGTAAGGAAAGTATTAAGAGAGACAGGCCTATTTTGGAGTTGACAGACCAGGGCATCTACTTTGGCTCAGTGTGCACATTGTGAACCAGCTTTCCAAAAAGGTTGAGCTGCTGCACTTGTATAGCTTTGAACAAGGTTTCTCATAGAGGCAGGCTGTTACGGCAGAAAACAGAGGTGATGAATTTTAAACGAGGCTGCAGCCGTGCTAGTAGCTCTGAGAGGCTGTACGACGACACAGCAGCGCTTTATAAAAGCTAATATTAGCATGCTATAATGCTCAGAGCGACAATGCTAATATGCTGATGCTCAGCAGGTGTATTGTTTACTATGTTCGTCATTGTAGCTTAGCATATTAGCATGCTAACATTTGCTAAGTAGCAATGCTGGAATGTTGTTACAAAGACTTGCTCATAAACCAAAGTACAGATTTTTAAAAACACAATAATGTTGCCATAGTTACAGTTTGTAATAACAATATTAATAAACTTCTAAACAAAAGTAATAAAAGTTGCCGCCTTATAAAATGCTCAGCACACTTTACAAAACATCAGGCATAATGAGACAACGATTAAGCAACAAGATGACGATAAGAGTGAAAATGACGTGTTAGTTAATCTAAACAAACGTGTTGTGAGTTGTGATTCGACATGCTGACAGATGTATAGTGGTAGTCAGCTTCAGAGACATGGTGCAAAGCAGCTGGAGGCTCTGGCATCCGGCTCAGTCTAAAATGTGTAAGGAAGGAGAGGGTCTGAAAAAGAACTGTAGAATTATCTTCTATGCGATCGCCAAAGTTATTAAAATCCCTGTTATTTTACTGAAACACAAACATATCAACTTCTTAGTAAAAAAAAAACCTACCCGGTGGCATCATTGTCATATACTAAAAAAATACAATCTTATGAGTTTTGACAGTTTTGTACACTTGTGTTTTCTTAAGTTAGTATTCAAATGTATAAATAATCTTGCACCTGAACCTCTTCATAAATATATTCAAAGACAGGACAGTAGGAGAGTGACAAGAAGCACAGTGGAGGGAAACTGCAGAATTCAACACTGCAGAACAAATTCTGGACAGTCTGCTCTGTCAGTTAAAGCCTGTAAACTCTGGAATGCTTCACCAACTGAAATAAAATCACTGACTAATCTTAAAACCTTCACAAAAAAGGTAAAGTGTTGGCTTAAAGTAAACCAGAGTTGTAACCATTTCAAAGTGTTATAGTCTAAGTAGTTCCTTTTGATTGGTTTGTTAGACTTTTTCTTCTTCTTTCTCTTTCCTTTTCCATGTTATATAGAGTTGTTTCACGAGTTAATTTGAATTGCTTTGGAATATTTTTCTTTTTCTTTCCCTTCTGGTTATTATTAAATAGATTTGTGATGATCTTGAACTTGGTTCTGTGAGCTGGGTTGTATTTATTCTCGTACAGGTTGCTTGTATCTTATGTTTTTTTTAAGGGATTGTGGTCTTGTGTGTTTTATTTGTGTAAAAGCCCAACTAGGGACAAGAGTTGAGAATTAGCTGTAGCTAAAACTCTATATGCAATACATCAGATTCATGTCTTGTACTGAAAATATGTTAATTACATTGTCCCTATTAAATAATAAATAAATAAATTGAAATAGGGATCCTAGATGACGAGATGGTCCAGAGTTCACTAAACTCCAGCATTCCACTGCACTTCTGTAGATACTGAGTATTTTTAACCACACTTGGTCCAGCAGTTCAGCTTTACTCATGGTGAACTAACTGACCTACATCCCCAGAGACAAACAGCTATCGTGAATGTACAAAGCTGTTAAGAAGGGCACCAACTAACAATTATTTTTATTGTTGATTAATCTGTTTATTATTTTCAAGGTTTATCAGCTTCCCAAAGCTCTGGATGATGTCCTGAAATTTCTCGTTCTGTCCACAAGACAAAGGTAAAGCTTATTATCATCGAGAAGAACAGAAACATTTGAGAAGCTGCAATCACACAACTGACTTTCTCATAGAGAATTTAGCGATTGAACAGTTATTTGTTGCAGCTATACTGTCAAACCATGCATGAGTTTACCTTCAGTGTAAATAAAACCTGAGATACGTCACACTGAGAAATACAAGCACTTGTTTTCTTTATTTTGTATTCACCACACTATGCTAAACCTGTCAGTTTCAGTTCTTTTTAAGCGTGGTTGGTTTTAACCACTTGATGCTGTGGACATGTTTCCCTAACAAGTCCAGATCCACATTCCAGTGAGAAATAAAGATCCTCAGAGGAGGAGGCTCTTTATTTGGTAATAAAGATATGCCTCCATTTCTGTGTCTTTATTCGAGTCTTGGTCGCTTTATTTCTCTGCTGCAGTAGTGCTGAGGGGGAATGTGGCTCCCCATGCTAAGATAATCAAAATATGTCATTATGAACCAATATGGACGGGGGAAATTGAGTCCCATCTGGAACTGAAAGCAGGATGGAGAAATAGAAATTCTCACATCAGCTCAGCAGTAAAATTGCAGCCCCGCTGAGACGCAGACATCACAAGCTGGGATGTAGGAACATACATATGTATCGTACAAACACTCTCTCTCCCTTTAAGACACAGGCACATACTTGTAAATGCATAAATTCGAGCGGCAAACGCGGGCATGCGGCCGAGAAAGCATGTAAAATGTGCATGCACGGCCAAATTACACAAGCGTGCTGTCACCCACATGCCTCCACAGTCAGTCTGACGCTCAGTGAACACGTTACAATTGTGTACGTTAGCCAAGCCGTCATACTTTGTGTGTCTGTGCATCGGCCCCAGCTTGTGGTGTCTGGCTCACAGCGTGCCGGTAAACAGCATGCAGCCGAGACGATGTGAGGACTCCAGGCTCCGTGATTCATGCAGACGGTTTGATTAAAGAGCAATCGCAGCCCCCGCAGTGCGAGAAAGGGTGGCATAATCACCGTAAGAAAAACACTGTTTGGTAGCATAAATCTCAGCATGCTTCTAGTTATGAAAGTTTTGAGAGGGGCAAAAAGTTATCAAATGTCTAAAGTTACCAAGAGGCCAATAATAGTGCACACAGATTCCCACTGAGTGTCCAGACAAATAACTGGCACAGAGTGTCTAAACTGGGCGCGATAATCATGGTGCTCATAGGGAGGCCAAGGCAGTTTAGCATAGCAGACAGCACTTAATGCTATGCAAACTTTAAAGCTCCCCCATCAAAAAAAAGATTAAATTGTCATATTTTGTCTGAAAGGGCTCTTCTGTATTGATAAAACCAAAAGAGATTTATCAGCAAACTCTGTGGTTCCTATCAGCTCTGGGGAGCGTTTTAGCAACTTTAAGCCCCTTGTTTTGCTTTGAATGGCCTGCAGCTTTAATGTTTTCATTCACTCTCACAGCTCTGATAAGTATGTTTAGCTGTTTACAGCCTACCCTGCACGAATTAGCAGACATTCAAAGCTGCTGGAAGTGGAGGATTTATCAGTTAAAGAGCAGTATTTATGCCTCAGAAGTTGCTAGAGGCGAGAGAAATTTTGGAGTTGCATTTGTCAGGTCTTTCGCTGCCCTCAAGTGGCCGAAACGTAAATGAATGCAGGTTTTAAAGGAACAATACACAAGAGAGAATCATTCGGCTTTTTATTGGCTGAGAACTTCAGTATGTTTATGGCTAGTTGCTAACTTTGCAATGAAATGCAAATGTGCCATGTATTTGTTAAAATACTTCCTAAAGTTTAAAGGAACTTTGATCTGGATGAGAATCCTCTGTTGGTTTGTCTCTACAAGCAACACTGTCACATTACACAGACGTAGTTATCCACCATCGTTAGAAGCCCTGGTGTCATGCTAGTTTCTTAATTATGGAATTGTTCGTGTTTCAGAAGGGGTCTTAATTTCAGTTTGAAAAAACAAAAGGAAAGAGCTGCACTTGTGGTTTGGAAATGTGGTCCTTGGGTGTAAGGAGTTTGTTTGTTGAGGAGGAGAGTCTTGGGTGTTGTTGGAGTCAGAATGTGTGAGCTGTGAATAAGAGGCAGACTGGGCTGTGATGAAAGAGTCTTTGTGCTGTTGAAGGTAGTGTGAGGAGGAACCAAGATTCATGGTCACAGAAGTTTTTAGCCGAGCCTTTCAGTCTGGTGCTTAAGGGATTTCATCTGGTAAAGTTCAGGTGTATACCTGCAAGCTGGGTGTGTGAATGAGACTACTTTGTTTTTAGTAGGGGCCAGGTGATCAAGACTGCTGACAAGATCAGAGGGGTCAACAGATAGTGGAGGAAGGGATGCAGACCTTTTACAATAGAACTAAGGGAGAATAGATCTGAGATTTCTGAGGAATATTTTGCATTTCTCGTTTAGGATAGATGCCAATGTCCAAAGTCTCTGTCCGGTGGTCACAGCTGATGTATTGTAAGACCAGTAGAGCAGACCAAATCCAGGACGTGACACTGGCTGTGAGTGGGCGACAACCACTCATCTTTAAATTCACACCATTTTGAATCACCATTTATCCCATAATGCACGTCTTTGGGACTGTGGGAGAAGGTCAAAACATCAAGAGGAAACCCACACAGGCATAAGGAGAACAGCCAACCAGCAAATTTGAACCCACAACCTTCTTGTCATGTGGAACCACCATTCATGTACCACGGAAATCAATTTGGATATACAATTTAAAAACTTGGAATTTTCAGCAAACTTGCTGCAAACCTGCCCTAAGTTTTCCACAAGTTAACCAGAAGTTCACCACAAATTTGCCACAGATATAATTTGCATATGAATACAAGACCTTGTTCATAAAACTTGTTACCCAAAGATGACCAGAAGCTTAACACCTCTGACAAACTTTACTTCCAAGCCACTGGTAAACATATTTGCCAGCAGTGGCAAACTTCTCAGTGTTAACAGAAAAGAACTGGAAGGTTGCCACTAGTGGTCAATACTAGCAAACCCATGGCAACATTTTCTGGAAAACTAATTTCTCTGCTGCAAATCAACCTCTAGTTTGATTTAAATCTTTCCTAAACATTTTGATTTTGTAAAGGAAGCACTAGCACAGAGCTTGTGAACAAGAGCCAAGAGGCTAGGGAAGTAAGAGCCCCAGGACTATGGAAAAATGTACATCATTTCATTAAGCTGCATTAAACACTCTGAAATGTGTGAGTAGTTCTAGTTGAATGTTTGGTTTGGCTGAACCCTTGGTGGTCAGAATGCCTACCTAGGGAGTTACCTACTTAGCCAAATTGCTAGCTGATTCAGATTAGCCTGTTAGCACTGTCAGCGTAGTAGCTAGCTTGCTAAGCAATTCTAACTAGCAAACAAACCACTCAGTAGAGACCTGACAACTTACAATGTACAATGTCTACTATGTAGTTGGGCAATGATTTCTATCCAATAACTGATATGTCTACTTAAATGTCTGTAAACTTTTAAACAACCAGTTGAGGTCTAGAGCTGCTCAGAGACACTGAAAGACTCACCACTTAAAGAATCACGAACAGAAATCTATGGGAGAATTCTGTGACATAGAAGATGGTGGTTACATGATACGTTTCCCGCCCTTTTGCTTTGTAACAGCCAAACTGAAAAACATCCAGCCACTTGCTTTGTTGCAGATCTACTGTGGGGTCATGAGACTGTGTGCATGTGTGGTAGAAGTATTACTTGGTGGGGAAAATACTAATAAAGCTTTATTTTACGGAAAAGTCACCGAACCTTTTAAGCTGTTTTTTTATTGGATTTGACTGGTGATTCTGTAGCTTTGACGTCCCAGTAATCATTGAAATTACAGTTATGGTCCTCTTGCCATTCATTTAGACAGGAGTCTGGTCTTGTTGACCCAAAAAAAACTGGCAGATTTTCATTTTCGGTGTTTATATCTTTTTCATCTGCTATGCTGTGGAAAACAGAGATGGTAAAAACTGTCTTTTTTAGTGCTGTTTTATTTGCAAGACAACAAAATGAAAAGAGAATACGGTGGAACTATAAAGTCCCATAGATTTATTTTCATCTTTGTTTACTGGTTTTCGTTCTCACTTGATGCTATGGAAAATAAAGGCTCAAGGAAAAATTGGGTCTTCATCTTTTTTGACAGGCAACACATCACCATCAGAGTGACATCTGGGTTCACTCTATTTTAGGTAACAGTGCTGTGTGTATGCCACATTCATCCACAGGGTAACATGCAATAATAATGTACGGCCACGTAGAAGTAATCCAAATCATTTAAAATATGCTACCCACGTTGGGTAATCTAATGGAATATGATACACTGCAAAAAAGTTGAAATGTCAAGAATTAAATCGAAAAGTCGAGAATAAAGTCGACCTAGTTCGGTAAAGTTGGAAAGATATTCACAGATTTGGACTTCCGGCATCAATAACTCATTAGCGATACATTGTCGAAACATAATTGATGCCTCTTTCCCATCGTTGTCAGGTAGACAATGTGCTACAAGCCCAGTTTTATCAACAGTAGCTGTCTTTCAAGCTGCAGAAATAACACTGGTGTCTATGAGCAGCCGTTTGTGCGACGAGTGCACAGGGACCGTCTGCAAATTGCAAAACTGCTGCAACGGTGAAGAGAGACGCTACACAAATATTCAATAACTTCACTCTTAGACACTGTAGTGTCACCAGAATCACTGCAGACATCAACTGGCTCCTGCTGGTCGGACTACAACACCAGCAGGAGCCAGTCGATGGCTGCTGTGGTTTTGGTGACAAAAATTTGCAGACGGTCCTTGTGCACTCGCTTCTGTTTTTACATATCAACTGGCACATTTCTTTTTCTGTTCATAGTAGTTTCGAGATATTTAAGTCGATGTTCCAAAGTTTTCTCAATCAGCCGGGTGCCAAGCAGAAAGCCTCAGTTTGTCTTAAGAGTTGTTTCGTTTAAATGTGTCCACGCCATGGAATAATATTTTTTGAGATTATGAATTTAAAAAATACTTTTGTTTGTGGGCAATCGATTTCTACAAAACAAACATGTCCTCCTCATTTCAGTCTGATTTGATGTTTGGTATCTTTCAAAGAATTGGAGCCCTTGCAGTTCATGTTCACCAAACCACCCCAACCACCTTCCACTCTGTATGAAAACAGGCTGAATATAAAGAAAAGGTAATGGTGATGGAATTTTTTAGACATGTAGGTTAAATATAACCTTTTCAAATATCATTTCAGTGATTACATTTCAATGTCAAGTGCACCACAGTGAAGTACATTCATCTGTAAAGTTTTTTGACATCTGCATGTTTTCTGACCTGTAAACCACTCGCTCAGTGCTCACTGGGTACGAGTGCCATGGTTCAAAGTGAGGAGCATAATCTCAAGTTGTCTCTTGATTTCTTTTTATGATTAGAGTGCAGGACACGTGTTTGCTTCTATGAGTGAAGTGAAGCATTCATACTATTTTCTGCTGCGAGCCGATCAACACCGAGCCGAAAAGAGTGCACCGTCTCTTATGTGGAGCTCCACCTGCCACTTCTCTTCATTTTGACCAGACATCTGTGGTGAGCACACCTACACTGTTCTCTCTCTCAACAAGCAAAACCTCTTGCTATGTAGACTGCACCCACGCTCACCCGGCAATCATCCTCTTCTCTCCCTCTTCACCCTCCCCTCCTCTCCTCCGGGCCTGCAGACAGCCTCACTCATTATTCACCTCATTGTGGCGGTAATCGATAGAGAGAATGCAAGGAAGAAAAGAACCACAGAGAGATGTTCAAGTTATTTACCATAGCGATACAGGAGAGATAAAGACGACCACTTACAACGCAGCTGAATAAAATGTTTTACGTACACAGATAGGCATGTTTTCATAGAGTTAACAAGAATGGAATGCACAGGAGAAATGTGTTGTGGTGGATCCAGCAGTAGTAAACATGGCAAGCGGAGAGCATGTGAAGGAGAGGTGCAGATCACTGATTACTAACGCCTCAAATAAAATCTCATAACATGGATCCAAGGGTGACTGGCACACACCTGTGGTATATCCAAACACAGAAAAAACATGTCACAGATCCACTGTACACCTGACAAAATGTAAAATCATATATTACGACCCATAATAACTTAAATAAAGGCATATGAAACCAGACGCCTTTAAATATACAACATATAAGCAAGCTAAAAACACTATTGTCCTTTCCTGTTCTCCTGATGGCTTTCTAGTTTCAGAGGTTGCAAAAGGAAAATACTCAACAAAATGACAACACATATATTACATCAACAAGTCTTCAGATGGGATTTTCACCGTCTTTCCAGCTCCAATGTGATCAGCGACCTGATGAAACCGCTTTGGCAGAAGAGCATCAGCAGCCACGTTGCCTTCTTCAGGACAGTCCACGTGTCCTCTCTTTTACCGCTTTACAAAATGCATTAGTCAAGTACTCCAGGAAGAAAACACACTGCTGAGCGCAGTTCTGTGTGTAGTAAGTAATCGCCCACGACTGGCCTCTGCAGGTGGTGCTTCCTTTAGAGGCTGGGTACCCGGAAGTGTCTGAGCTCTATGGCTTCTTGCTGGAGCAGGACTTGCAGCACTGCTGTCCATAGAACTTGTGGTTACACACGCCGTGTTGGGGAACCAAGTGGCACCAGCTGAAGTGGTCCACACAGTGTTCAGCTGCAGAGGAAACCAAAAATATGAGACGGGTCAAACTAGCTGCAACTCCTCATTATGATTAATAATAATAATGCATTGTTTTATATAATGTTTTTCTGTCTTTTGCAAAGATGCTTTACATTGCATTATTCATTCACTCCATACTCAACGGTGGTAAGCTACATATGTAGGGGTCAGCCCTATGTTCCCACAACCCAATGGTCCCACAGCCCTATGTTCCCACAACCCAATGGTCCCACATGTCTCACATTTCTAAGACCAAGTTGACACAAAGGGCCCTAATTTTGAAAAATATCTTAGGAATGTGGGAACATAGGTACCCTCCCCATATGTAGCCACAGCTGCCCTGGGGTAGACTGACGGAGGTGAGGCTACCAGTCTGCTCCATCGGCCCCTCCAACCACCACCAACCACTCACTCTCACACTGCATCCACCCAGGCTTCCTGGTGTTCCCTCACAGTCTCCCATCCAAGTACTAACCAGGCCCAACCTCGCTTAGCTTCCGAGATCTGACGGCATTGGGTATCCACAAGGCGGTATGGCCAAATTCTATATTGACTATCAAATATCACAGAAACAAGTATTTTCCAGGAAAAGAATCACTTCCTATTTCAAATGCCTTAGATATCACTCCACACGTCTATTAAGTCCCCTCCTTTATCTCCACTCACCCCTCGCTGCAGGTGAAGCACACCAGCTCACCTACAACTCTGCTCAAGTACTGCAAAACCATTGCACACTACACAATGGCAAGTTGTAATACTGGAGCAACTCAACCATACGTGTTCAGACTGAAAACTAATTCTGAAAAATAATGAATGATGCAGAAAGTCTCCTTTGCAATTCAACAGGATTGGTTATTTTAGTTTGTTATTCGTGAAATGCTGGAAGTCTGTTTATGAGACTGTCATCGATACACTGCAGTTTCAAGGTGGAAATGCTCAGCCACAGTTTTGACTGCCTATTTTGCTCATGATGTGCTTTCCAGAATATAAGTAAACACTGTATCAAGGTAACAAAAAAAAAACAGATTTTTACCAGAGGAGGTCTTGAAGCAACCTCATAGTTCTACTTCTCCAACAAGTAAATAATTTGAGCAAGCCCCCTTCTAGACGAGACATTAAAAAGTGCTTCAAAATTAAAAGGTGAAAAGAAACACAAAGCAAACAGCACAAGTTCAATAATTAAAATAGATAGTGGTAAAAATAAATGACAAGAACATATCTTAAAGCTGCATGAAATGGGCCTTCGGCTGCTTTTCGAGGTTATCCAGTGTCCAAGTTCAGTGGCAGAGAGTTCCAAAGTTTCGGGGCCACCACTTCAAAGCCTCAGACTTCTGCAGTTTTGAGTCTGGTTTAAGGAATGACCAACTCTAATCTAAAGACCTCAAAGACCTGCTGGTGACATGCGGCTGTCGTAGATATCCAATGCAGAGCTCTAAAAGTAATCACATGAATTGAATGGAATTTGAAATGAGATGGGGCGCCATTGTGAAGAGGTCAGGAACGGAGTTACAGGAGACCTCTTTGAAGACCTTGTTGAAAGCTCAGCAGCCGAATTCTGAATCATTTGCAAACGATTCAGGGATGATTTATCCATCGCACCATGACACACAGTCGACCTGAGCTTAGCAATATTCCTCTGCTGGGAAAAGCAGTGACGAATCCCATCCATGCCCTTACCTGTTGGTCCAGAGTGAGTGTCTGGACAGAAGTTACACCAAGACTTCTGAGTGATTTACAGATGAGGGAAATAAACTAAGGCTTTCCAGCACCATAGACAGTGACTTTAGGATGGTTGACCAATAGTCGAAACCCCAAAGATATTTATGATGATAGTAAATGAATGAAGGAAAGTAGAACCAGAAACTGTTAACAAATACACAGAAAAAGGGAGGTATTGTCTTTCGGTTGATCATGCCAGCATGCCAGTATGCTAGCATGCTGTTTTTAATGAGTATGTTTGGTACCTTAGGTCAATGTGCTAGCATGCTAAGGCTGTGAATGGTTTTGTACGTGAGTATACTACGTCCTAATCTGTTGACCATCTTAGTTTGATGTGTGAGCATGCCAACGTTTGCAAATGAAAACGAAGCAATAAGTACAGCAAAGGATCAGCTCTGTGCCAACATGAGCTGCTTGTTTTAAGAGGAATTCTTGAGTTAAAGCAGAAATCTCCACCCAGCAGTGGTGTTTTATAGTTAGCATGAAATGAAGCTCGATAAATTTGTCTTTCACCCTCAAAGGATTTTACCTTTCAGTGTCGGTCCAGCAGCTGTGACCCGGCTGCCGGGGCGTTGTCCCGGAGCAGGGGGAGCAGCAGGGCAGAAGTGTGTGTTACATGCCCTAGAAGTGACAGGCCTCTGGTGGGGCAGGCAGCCAGCTGCAGGGCGACCTTGTCTGAGACACTGGATGGATCGAGTCTGGACCCCTCCGCCACAGGACACAGAGCACTGAGGGAGAGGAGGGAGGGGAACAGCAGAAAGACAGAAACAAAAAGAAAGGCAGGATGAGAAGGAGAGGAGGGGGCACGGAGATACATAAATAGGAGAAGGAGATGAAAGTTTGAAGCACACAGAGTAAAACAGTTGTCATAAAGGGAGCAGAGGAGGGAGGGAAAAGGATGGAGGAAAAGTCTATGTAGAGACAAAGAACAGATGAAGAAAACAAACATCCCAACTAGCATGTACTCGCCCTCTGGCGAACTGTCAGGAGATATCTTCTCTAGTGGAAACATACAGGGATCACAAGCTGGAGATCAAGCAGAATAAGACACTGTGCTATAAGAGGTTGCCCTTAAGACTTTTTGCATAATAGATGATGTAACGCATAGCCTACACAACCTTCCCCCAAAAGGCTGAAAGAGAGTGGAGCTTTCTCATTTCATCTAAGGCCCATTCCACACAAGCTCTGTTCCACTGCTGGCTAACAACTCCACTACATCTGTGAGTTTACACCACCTACACTGTACAGTCTGTCTCTGAGGTTTGTGGGGAAACAGAGATATTGGAGCAGTGCAGCCACTCACGGTCTCCTGTCTTGTAGTGATCAGAGTTTTGGCTGAGACATAATGTTGCCTTCTTCATGAGAGAGCCTCCCAGAGAAGGTCTGGCAAACAGAAATCAGTTGAGTGAGAGATGGTGAGCTGGGAAATAAATGTTGTGAATCCCTGTAGATTTTTTTGTTCCACTGTGACAGAGCTGGAAGACATATATTTAACAATATGTGTTGAACCTGTGCTGGACCCAGTCATGTCATAGTGGACAACGCTAAACTCCAGGCAGTTTCTGGGCTTTTTTTTGTTTTGTTTTGTTTGCTATTGTCACATTTTTACTCACTTTGGCCTCATTTTTCTCTGCAATATTAAATCCTACACCAAACATAGAGGTTGAATTTCTTTGATTACTCATTTTACAAAAAATGTGATCAACATTTTCCCAAAATACTGGTAAAACAATGGCTCCACATGTTGTAGAGAATTTTACTAGTTTTACTTGTGATTTTCATTCGTTTACATACATGTCTGTCTTAAAACCCTCTAGCTTACACAAAATGCTGCAGCCAGAGTTCTGACAGGAACCAGTAACAGAGATCATATTTCTCCTGTATTGGCTTCTCTTCATTGGCTCCCTGTAAAATCCAGGATAGAATTTAAAATCCTGCTTCTAACATATAAACTCTTAATGACCAAGCTCCATCGTATCTTAAAGACCTTATTGTACCTTATCATCCTAACAGAGCCCTTCACTCTCAGACTGCAGGTTTACTTGTGGTTCCCAGAGTTTCCAGAAGCAGAATGGGAGGCAGAGCCTTCAGTTATCAGCTCCTCTGTTCTGGAATCAGCTCCTAGTTTGGGTTCAGGAGGCAGACACCCTCTCTACTTTAAGATTAGGATTAAAACTTTCCTCTTTGATAAAGCTTATAGTTAGGGCTGCTCAGGATCACCTGAGCTGTCTCTTAGTTATGATGCTGTAGGTTTAGACTGCTGGAGGATTCCCATGATGCACTGGGCTCCTCTCCTCTCTTCTCTCTATACTGTTATATATCACCATTACATGTCACTAACTCTGTGTTTTGAGGTCCTGTGTCCTGTGCTGGTTCTCTCCGCGATGTCTCTGGATCTGGAGCTCCATGTCTCTGATCTGCAGCCGCTGGCCTCACCTCCTGCAGTCCTGCCATCCCCACCCCAACCTCTCCTGCTCGCCCCTCCCCCCTCAATCCCACTCCCAACCCAACCAGTTGAGGCAGATGGCCGCCTTCCCTGAGCCTGGTTCTGTCGAAGTTTATTTCCCCCTCACCTCCCTATCCTAGGGGTTTTTTGAGTTCCTTCCCACTGTTGCTGACTGCTTGCTCATAGGGAATCCAAAAGCAACTTTGGATTGTTGGGTTTTCTGTTTTCTGTTCTCTCTGCTATGTAAAGTGCTATGTGATGACATGTGTTGTAAATATGCACTATTCAAATAAAATTGAACTGAACTGAATGTCTGTTCTCTGCTCTGTGTGAACACAGCCTGCATTTTAGCTGAAAGGTCCCTGAATTTTTGCCACCGACTGTGCACAGGATATTTTTTTTTTTTTTACAGGATCTGGTGCAAACCATTTATGCTTGGTAGTTTTTAAAAAGGAACTTTGGAATAATGTGATTTTGTTGGAATGTTATGATTTTAAGCTTAGATTTGGTTAATTTTCTCAATGGAAGCAGACGTAGAAAATCCAAGGATCTCTTCTGTTTTTACTATTTCTGGCTCTAATACATGATGTAAAGTTGCAGATGTTTTAAACAAAACCTCTGAGGCATACTGGTGGGTTTGGGGGTTCAGACGGTTAACCTGGAAAGCCATTAAAAAACAAGTTCTTATTTACAATGACAGCCTGGCAAAAGAGAATAAGATTGCTGTGCATGTGAGATAAGTGTTTATGTCAGCCTCACACATCTCAGCACCAACAATCTGATTCCACATTTATGCAAAAATCAACCCACATCCAACCCTGGTGGAGGGCTGGCTGACACACAGAGAGGCAGACCCCCGACATGGATTGAACCTGTGTCAGTCTGGATGGGATTTAAGCTTTGAAGCTGCTGATGACACAATAGGATGATTTTGCTAGTGGCTAGTAGTACACCAAAACCCCGACATCCCACTACTTCCTGACCTGATTTTGAACAAAGTGACAAAAATTGACTCTTTGCAGCTTTTGGCAGTACGATCTGAACACAGCCCACTTGTAATCACTGGGTGTCACATGTGGGAGAAAAGCTTCAAACTGGAGGACTTTCAGCTGGAATGCACACGGAGAACTAAAAGTCTCTCATGCTGGCAGTTTTGGATCTAAGCACGAGCAAATGTACCTGCTGCCAAGGAGAGGAGTACCAGCCTAAGACCACAGCACTGGAGGTAGTTCTGCCAGGGACCACCCGGGGGGGCTCTGGGCACGGACCTCGGTTGCAGACCTGCTGAAGATCCATCAAAGGCTTGGCCATATTCCTGCACCTCCGTACGGGGAACTCCACATACCTGTGAGGGAGACGACAGGCTCTCTGCTCAAAATGACTGTTCCAACAGAGCTTCCCATTTTGAAAACATTGAAATTCTGACTCAGAGAACAGTACACAGATGCCACAGTGGGGTCTCAAGCATCTGTGCAGATCTATTAAAGTGTGGAGGATGTCTTGGTGTGTACTTGAAGTCACATACCCTCCCTGTGAGTCCCTCTCCCCGCAGCGAAGCTCTCTCTTCTGGATGCCTGAGCCACAAGACCTGGAACACTGAAACAGAGTGCAGGCAGGAGGGACAATTTTAGAAAATGAACTCTGTGAGTGTGTGTAAGTGATGTAGAGGATTCCTTTAGCTGCAGACACCACAAGCTCACTTATAGTTGAAGTACTGAATATGAATATCTTGCAGTCATTAAACACGATGAGCAGAGAGTGTGTGTGTGTTCACTGTGTTTTATCTTTTGCTTCAACCCTAACACTGACCTTTTTCATTTCATATTCAGCCACATGAAGCACGTAGCCCCCGCTTCTCTCACTCAAACTACTGCACTTAACATTAATGAGAACAAAGAGGACTTTACAGCAACAAAGCAGGTAAGAATGCACTCATTTGTAGCATAAATTTAATATGCTATTGGAACTAATACTTGAACGGATTCACAAAAAGGTGACCTACCAAGTATAAAAACAATTCATCAAAAATGGATGCAACACTTCTGTGTTTTTAGGAAGCTAATAAGCTTTGGATAGACAGCACATTGTGGAAATCACAGGTAAATCTACAGTGCAGCGTATTGTCTAACAGCATAATTTGTTAGCAATGTGCTCTTCACAGTCCCAGGAGTAAAGTGACAAGAATACAGGTAAGAGCGATGCACTCTTTAAAAATGTAAAAGGCACAGCGGAGTTCAAAAGTCTGTGATCGCCTAAAAAAATCTATCTTATTTTCATGTAAACCTAAAAATAA
Source organism: Dascyllus trimaculatus (assembly GCA_024666655.1). NCBI lineage: Eukaryota > Metazoa > Chordata > Actinopteri > Pomacentridae > Dascyllus > Dascyllus trimaculatus. Next base: position 5,441,042 of record CM045445.1, on the reverse strand, counting down.
TAAGGAAGTTTTAAGATTTAGGAAACACAAGATGTTCTGAAGTGTCAAATAAATAATAAATATGTCAAACTCTGCTCTGTTTCTGTTTCTGGGCCAACATTCAACTGAAATAGATCAGTGCCATTAACCACGTTAAGTCCTCTGAACAAAGGTCAGACTTCCTTGAGTCCCTTTGATCGAGGTATGTTAAAGACAATCAATTTGTAGCCATCGATTATCTGTTATAAATATGGCAGTGTCTTATTTTTTCAGTCGAACTTCACTCACCAATTAGCACTGTTATAGTGGGACACATCGAATCATAACTAAGTGACAGTGTCAGAAGGTAAATTGTTATTCTGGAGCATTCGGTTCTTTCTCAGTGTCGAATCAGGGCTGGACTGAAGGTTTCTAAGGGGGGCAGTGAACTTAGTGAGGCCTTGTGAAAACTGGATCAGTTGTATCTGAACATGATCAGGCAGAACAAAAGCAGACACGCCATCAGAAAAAGCAAAACATTAAGCTTTGTTCATGGAGAGGTAGAAGAGCAGCTTCGTCACAGATACAGAGTTTGCAAAATAAAGATGACGGTTCTCCAATCAGTGAAGGTCTGTCTAGTAGTGGTCTGAGAGAAGTGTGACTACAACAGTTCTTGGAGGGGAAACAAGGCCAGTGATCAATGGTTAAGACATGCAGGTATTTCCCAGCAGGTGATGGATGATATTTACTGGCAAACCCAAGTTAGAGATTTATGGCGTTAGAACATTTATGTTATACAAGACAAACACTCCTGATAACACAAGAAGCTCTTTGGAAGATTGTCAGATCATGCTGGGACAACATGACTGATCAGTCTGAACAAACTTGTGGAGCTACGAATATTATTTAATGAAACTGTTCGCATTGAAATGAATTATCCTTAGTACAATGACATTTTGTATTACATTTAAAAGTAATGCAAAAGCACTGTCTTATTAGTGGTCTCAGACGTTTGGAACCCACCAGATGTGGTTGATGACAGCCTGACTTTTGAGCATGTCACTGAGGTTTGGTGGTCTACGGATATGTTGTTCTGGTTGTTTGTTTGTTTTTTGCGCAATTCAATTTTTAAAATATAGCGATCAGGGTTCACATGTTGTAAATACTTCAAAAAATTCAATAACTTCGAAAATTTGCCAAACATTGTTCATATACCTATATGTTGCAAAACAAGACAAAAGGAAATGGTGTTAGAAAAGTTTCAGTAAGTCAGTCATTGTAAATAAGATCATTCCAGTTTTGCAAACCAGCAGCACATTTATAGCTTCAGACCAGACCTGCAGTTATCTCTAAATTGACTCTGAGTCCGACCCAGCATGACACATCACTATAGGATGCTGGACGGTAGGCAAACATCTTCCAATGGGACATCAAGATGTAGCTGTTCTGAAAAGATGCACTGTGACAACAACAAACTAGCCAATTTCCACCCCGTGTTTTTTGACTTTGTTTTAAGAGTTAAGATTTTTTTTCTCCTGGTCAGTCAGGATATATGACAGGATATATGTTTCAAAGACGGACGAGTGTAGCAGAACTGCAGTGTTTACAATGTATTAGTTCATCCATACTACATTACATCACCATTTAATAACAGTTAAATATGAAAATAAACAATTATCTTCATTTTAAATTATGTTTAGGATCCAATTCAGTTCTGCAGGTATTAATTAGGGGGTCAGAGACCTCCTGTTTTTCACACACTGTTCTGTTTATCATAAATATATAATACATTATATTAAGTGTTGAGCATTTAGGGACAGAAATTACTGATTACTTCCATCATTATTTTTGACATGTCATGTTATTACAGCAGTGTAGAGTAAAAATGTATTTAATTGGCATTTAATTTACAATGGTATAAAAGGGGAAAGGGTGGGAACTCTTTTTTCACTGATAAAACTACTTAAAAATTACAACTACCAAACACTGCAGTCCATTTAAACCACTCATAGTTTTAGCTGCTTTGATCTGAGTTTCCATCTTGCTCAGGTCACAAAAAAGTTAGACACAGACGAACAGGCACTTTTTCGTTTTCCCCAATCTGCCTCCTCTCCTCCCAGTTCAGTTTGTGTTTTTGCCCGTATTATGTTCAACAAGCTCAGCGTGGGGATGAGAAACGGAGCAGTAATGACAGTTCCAGATGATGTGTGTTGCATTCTAGTCTATTGAGACTGCTGGCTGTGAAACTGCTCTCTCTGTTCTATGATGGATTTCTCCCTGTATGATTGTTAAATGTTTTTGAAAAATGGGAGAGCCAGAAAGAGACCGTTGTATTCTTAATTCTGAGGGACTGGCATCAAAGCTTGCTGTTTACTCTTGATGTTTCATAGATTTCCAAGTCATACTTTAGCTGGGACTGTTTCAAGCTGCATCTGCATCTGGAGTGAGACGCTCACACCACAAATCAATTAAACACACCACAAACTGAAGTGCTTTGCTGTGACTCTTGCCTTGAAATTCACTTCACTTCTACTTTCCTCAAGTTTCATGTCTCCTTTGTCCTCACCTCTCCCCAGGGAGTGGGGTTCCACTGCAGCTTCTCGTTCCTGGGGCATCGCCGCTGGACGCAGGTCTCCTGGGCTTTGGGTCTGTGGTGCTGTCTGCACATGCTGTCGGGCACCACTACAGCTTTGGCCCCCGGATCAGTGCTGCGGCAGAACACGCTTCGCTTCCTCAGTCCACGACCGCAGGACTTGGAGCACTGAGAGCAGGCAAGGAGAAAGTAAGAGAAGTTCTTATGGAGCAAAAGTCCAATGCATAGATGATCCTCCCGATATTAATAATTGCATCAGCACAGGTTTAATGACTATATGCAGATGAAATCATTTGTGCGCGCACACACTGCAACCTCAAGATTGTTTTAACCTTCAGCTTCCATCACATTTAAAAATTAGGGCACATTAACAGAGGTTAAATCCTTGGCACAGCCACTGTTAATGCATTCGTAATTCACCACATGGTGGACAAGCAAACAGAAGGTCATTGGCTTTGATGGCAGCACATTATGGCCTATCATTAAATACAATAAACCAATAACTCCGGGATGAATGTGACCCCAACCCATCAACGTCTCCACCAACAGCCGACGATGCTGCTGTAAACTCCACATGAACTGCAGAGATGGACATCGCAGTCGAACTGTTCCACCGGGACTGACGACCGCAGCCGTCAGGGCAGTTTATCCGACAACACTGCATTAATTTATTACACAAAAAACACAGACACACACACATCTGTGCATCTACACACACATCCCAGTTGTCCTCTTGTCACTGAGAGTGTCGATTGATCTTTTCAGGGAGACTGGCCTCGTCTCTGCATGACCGCAGACTGAACTCAGACTGGTGTTACAAAACAGTCCAAACACACAGAGTGCCCTAAAGAATGATGGCTGGATGACAGCTGAGTGTCTGAGCTGCACAGGTCACACCAGCTAATCATCCGACAAACTATCAGATCTGTTGCCAAGCTATTAATATTGTACACAGGAAGCAAAGAATGGCTCGGTCTAATGTGTGATGCACTGTGGTTGATGAGGAGCCAGCCAAACCTTTAAAGACTTGGTTGATAGCCAGGGCATTAAATTGTCTAATCAAATGTTGGCCTTACAAGAAAAACACATTTCTATGCAGCAAATAAATCATCTGAAAGGGAACAACTGAAAACCAGACAACAATAAAGTGTGGATGCTTTGTGCGACTGTTTTATTGATTAATGTGTTTATCTGGTTGTAAATGCAGGTAGAGTTCATTTTGAGTCAGGATAAAAGGAAAGCATTTCTTCGAGGCTGTCATGAAAATATAAGAATAAGGAGGTTTTTCAAATATAAAAGCCTGACAAGTGGCTCATCTGTGTTTTGACTGTTAAATACAGGAATTTTCCTTCAGTGTCTTTCACATGTCCAAAAGAGGGCAGCAGAGCATTTGTTTTAGCTTGACTGAAACATCTGAAAGCTTCGTGTGTGTGTGTGTGTGTGTGTGTGTGTGTGTGTCTCCTATTATGATGTGATGGGTTTCCGTCACGCAGATGTGTGATCATGTCGCTGTGTTTTAACCTAAGCTTGCCGATGCTCCACATGTTACTCAGCCAACAGAAATCACACATTACCTACAAGGATGTTATAACAGAGGATGAGCCAGAGGTAGAGTAGCATTATCTTAATTAGAACACGTTCTTGTAAACCTACTGAAAACAATGTTTTTGCACGTCACAGCAGGAGAAGACACACAGGAGGAACAAATACGATTAATGATGGCCAGATTCTATTTTTGTGCTCCAGTCTGAGGGTCCTGGTATGTGTTTTATTGGGCTCATGCAGAATGTTGTTAATGTCATTATCTCAGCATCTGTCTTTTGCTAAGTGGCATTAAACACAAAGTATAGCTGAGATTAATGAGAATGTCATTAGATATTTAGTTATAAATCAAAATTTTGCCACAATGAAATTAGGATCAGCTGATGGCACTAGACGATCAGTTAAGGAGGGATCAGCAAAGTTATTACAGGTCATCCTCTGGAGAATATGAATAAGGCCCTAAATGTCACAGACACCAGTTAGTATTTATCCGAATATTTTACTACAAACCACAGATATTAACATCGTGGTAGCAATAAAGGAAAGACCAGGAGATTCGGGAAGTCAGAAGGATTTGAACTCTGAGGATAAACACTGTCCGTACAAAGTTTCACAGCAGTCTATTGTTATCCAAAGTGGTGGACTGACTTATTTTGCCAATTCCAGTTTAGGGCAGATGGCCGGCCACTCTGGGCCCAGTTCTTTTGGAGGATTTTTCCTGGTGAAGGGGAGTTTTTTTTCTTCCCAGTGTTGCCAAATGCAGCTCAAAGGGAATCCAAAAGAAACTTTGGATATGTTGCTCTCCTATGTATAGTTTTGTAAGGTCACCTTAACATTCAAATGCCTTGATGTGATATATGGTATGAACTGGCGCTATATAAATTAAAAAATTCCACAAGTCACACTGCTGCTGTGCTTGTCGAATGCTGTCACAAACCCACCTGTGACCAGGATCCAGTGCTCCACTCGGGCGGGCAGGTTTGGGTGTGGCACGGCTGCACTTGGGCTGGAGAGATGACGGGGCAGAGGGAATGCGCCACCACCTCCTCCCTCTGGTAGGTCACCTTCCTCAGGCAGCGCAGTGTTCTGGTCTGCTGACCTCCTCCACATGAGCGACTGCAGGGCCCCCAGTCTCCCGTTGCCCAACTGCGAAGAAAGATGGCGATTTAGGAGGCATAAGGAAATACGGAGGTTTGCATCAGTCATCAGGGAACAGCTACGTGAACGACAACATGTCCAAATGAAAGGAAACTGGTTAAAGTCGCAAATTGTACATGCAGGCTAAACTCAGCCTATGTTATCAGGAAACCAACCACATGGCTGAGCTCCTAATGAGCACACCAAACCACAAGTTCAAACTCCAATCTGCTGCACTTATTTTGAGACCGAAAAAAAAACCCAACATGCATTACCAGTGACTGCCACTGTACCAAAGATCTCAGAAAACCACTTTTTACTGGTTGAATGCTCCCAACAGTGATCAAGTTGTGCTTAAAAACTATGATTCATTAAGGAGTAGACCTGCAGCTCACAAGAGTTTCACTGCTGATCTTTGTTACCACACAAATTGGCAGTTAGGTAAAGAAAAAGAAAATACACAGGCTTGAATATATATTCTTCTTGTCCCCAGTTCTATCCATCTCTATCTGTATTATTCCTCTCTGAAGCTAAACATGAAAACCACATTGTATATGCAGCTCTCCATAGCAGCTTTCCCAGGGCCCCAGTGCCAACCACAATACACAACATACAATAAGCACAGATGTGGGCTCCAATCCCTTCCTTTTTTCTTCCTGTTTCTTCCTCTCTTGTTTTCTCTTTACCCTTCTCTTCCCACCTGTCCTTTCTGCCCTCATCATTTTATCTCTAATCACCTCACTTTGTGTCCGCTGCTCTTTGCCTTGTCTTTGAAATCCTGCTCTGCCGCCGATGAAAAGCCAACTGCTGCTTCTAAAATAGCTTCTGTCTGGGCACTGAGGCTGAAGGGGGAGATTTCAGCAAATGAGTGGTCTGACAACCACAGGCTTAGAAGAGGGAGAAGGAGAGATGGGCAGATGGCTCCGTCCAGTCCTTAGACGACATGCTACCGCAAAGACCATTCCTCCACGCCGCCGACCTGCTTCAGGCGGAGAAAAAATGCTTTCATTCTGCTTCAAACGCCGCAGACGAATGAAGCTGCAGGACTAAACTGCAATTTGGAAATGGGAAAGATGTGAACCGTTGGTACCCGAAAGCATCAGTTTGGGATTTTTGGCTTGTGGACGCTCTGCTTTTCAGTTCCCTCTGTTTTGCCTGGCTTATAAATAACAATATATCATTGAGGAAAAGTGGCTGAAGTGCCACTCCGCTCCGCTGCAAACCACCACTGACCTAGCTGTAATTTCTATCTCTAAAACGTTTCAATAGCTGACATATTTTGAGGTAGGAAGAGTGCCTTCCTGCAGAGGAGGCTCTGAGAAGCTCAACCATGGATTTTCAAGTACTTGTGTAGTACAGGCCACGTATCACTGATGAACAAACTCTTATTCTTACCCTAATACTGATAACTTTAAAAGCAGGTTTTTTATTTGTGTGGTTTTTGTACTTTACCTTACCTTTACATTTTTATATTCATTATCTGTGCAGGAGCATCCCTTCTACTGTGTTGTTCTCTCACAGTCTTGCCTCAGACATGGTCATCCAGTGATCCCTACAGGCCCTCACATTTACATTCTGTCTTTTAGGTCTTTATAATGGCGGCATTTGCTTATGTTGCAGTTGCAATCAATAAAGGTTTATCTGGATGATAGCATCCTAGCTGTTTCAGAGGAGACATATACGTTACAGTAGGAAAAATAGAGGTGAATTTAATAAAATGAATGATGGCAAAATGTCATGTAGCTGCTCCAGTGTCAATGTTGCTGCCCATGCTGCTCATTGTCACTGAGGTCGTTACTCGAAATGATACTTTGGTATCAAGTTCATGGCAAAAGTTCTGAAAACATGATGCTAACATATGCTAACAGTCTCACAGGAAGCGTTTTAATGAAAGGAGGAACCCTCATCTCAAAAACTAATCTAAGCAGCTAGGGGACAGATATTTCAATTTCAAAGTGAGTGAGTCTCAACTGTTACTTCACATTAACATGATGGTGTAAAAATGATCACGGCCTGACATGCCTTTAGTTGCTGGCTTTACGCTAACATTAGCTTCTTTAAGCTAGCAGTTAGCGCTAGCTCAAAATGTTAGCATGCTACTGTCACAAGCATTTCGACTGCTAGTCTGTCAAAACATAACACCAGCCATATAATAGTCAAGTAAATTTTAAGCAAACTTTTAAAATGCAGGAAAACTTTTAATTAAAGAAAAAGGCTAGTTGGACTTGTTTCCATAGCCTGCTCTGGGAATAAATGAACTAGACTGTCTAGCCTCAGTAATAAACAGTAGAAGAAACGTCATAACTAAAAGACCTCAAATAAGGGGAGCTGGTATCATGTGTCACACAAAGGCAGCAAAACAAACAGCTGATCAGTCATGTCAATTAAATGTTTGCTATGTTTCAGTACTGTGATAACAATGGCCATAAAAATAGATTATGGAAACACAGCTATTAGATGTATCGGGACGTCCTGTCACTGACATAATTTACTGTGACAGAAAGGAGTCACAAAATGCAAGATAAAAAGGCGGATTGGTGGAACACCTCTTTAGTTGTAGTTTTGACTTAAGTAAAAGATACAAATAAAATCCCCTTGCAATGGTCTAAAATTAAAGAGAGCCCAAGAGGCCTCCATGTTGTTTGAGAGTAGATCCTTGAAGTACAGAAGCAGAAGCGAGAGTTTGTTAGAGCAAAATATCTTCTGTCATAAAGCGTAACAGCAGCTCTCTGAAGCCACATGTGTAATTCAGAATAGTGGGGGATATTCTCTCAGATGTTGCTTTCTACCAAGCAGACCGCTCCAAGCGCACACTGTTGCACCATGTTGTTTTATTTAATATTTTTGTTGTATGGTCTTTTAAATGATGATTTAAGCAATCTATTTGAATCATCTGAGCGTGCAAACTGCAAGAATACAGCGAGCATAGTATTGATTTACAATTTAGAGGCATTCTCACCGTCTGGACTCGACAATTTGGTATTAGATTCCACTTACTAAATATTTGCGCTGACTTTGCCTACCAGCATCAGGATTTCTTTATTTCTCCAGTTTCCCACTTGTCAAATTTACTATTATTATTCCATCCCCTTTTATATTTTTAAAATTTTACTATTTATGAGAATAAATATCCATCCATCCATACATTATCTATACACCGCTTATTCCTCTGTAGGGTCATGGGGGGCTGGAGTCTATCCCAGCAGACTCGGGTGAAGGCAGGGGACACCCTGGACAGGTTGCCAGCCTATCGTAGCGCTACACATAAGACAGACAACCAAGCACACTCTCATTTACACCTACAAACAATTTAGAATCAGAGGAAGGGAGGAAGCCGGAGAACCCGGTGAAAACCCACGCTGCACAGGGAGAACATGTAAACTCCACACAGAAAGATCCCAGGCGTCCTAACCGGGACACGAACCGGGGATCTTCTAGCTGTGAGGCGACGCTGCTAACCAAAGAGACACTGTGCAGCCCGAGGATGAGTATATGTAAAGAAAATTAACTTCTTTTATTTCTTTTTTAGTTGCTTATTTTGTATCTGTCTGTTTGTTAAAAGGATGTTTTTGCTCATTTTGTGGCAAGTAGAACTCCTACATGTCTCTTCACAGCATAATTCTTGCCAAAGTGATTAATACATAGGTCCTGCTCATTATCGTGTCATGCATCTTTGTCTGCATTTTTGCTACATCCTCTCTGGCACAGGTACAACATGTCTTGCTTTGATTTGTCTGCATGTGCTGCAGACGCACACAGAGAAATCCCCGACCTGAGTTAAATGACTCCACAGATGGACTCTGCTGAGAGAAAGAGCAAAATAACATCAAACAGCGAAGATGGAACTACAGAAGGAAGAAGAGATGGGGATGGCAACTGAGCTGTGGAGAGCTTTAAGAAAATATATGGGCATATCTGTTCCTAACTGCAGGCTTGCCTGAATGATTGAACTGGCTTCCTAAAAATTTCCTCGCATCCCTGCTTTATGTTCAGAAAGCTGCACCCGAGCATCCCGGCAAAAGAGAGAAGGTTTAAAGTGGTTTAAAGCAAAAAGAGGGTGAAGCAGCGAGGGGTTGTGTATGTGGGGGGGAGTGTGACTGGCTCTGCATGGCTAGACTGGCCGGGCCCCCGTGGGAATCCCACCGTCTCTGCACAATAAAACATGGATAGGCCTGTCAGCACCCGAGATACACGCCGCAGAGATAAACAGGCACTTTTACATTCCCCCTCCTGTCAGACACACACACTCACACACACACACAGCGCACATGCATCCCACCTCATTGTCAATTTTTCTTTTCTCTGCTGGGCCCTTGAATGTGTGCCCGTACATCCTGGAGGTCTAAATGCAGTCATTAAAGCTTTCATGCTGCTCACTCAACTCGACTTTCTTCCTGTGCAGCGCCCATAAATTGGCCCGTACACACAACCAGCTGAGAAATGGTGTCAGCTACTGTACATATAAAATCCATGGGTGTCAAACTGCTTTATTTCCCTGAATGGACGACCACACTGATATTATTTATCTGGACTGTACCATTTTGTTCCCTCAAACAAAGAGGGGAGGTCAGGACACGCAGCAAGGCTGTTTAATACCTTTTGCCAAGATAAGAGAAACGGTATGCCCAAGATTAGGGGCAGGAAATGTCCTCTCGGGTGGTGGGAAACTTAGTGAGAAACAGAGGCTGTATGTTGGAGGTGTAACCGATAGCTGTCTGGCTTGTTCCACCTCTGACAGAGGAGAAAGTTCAGTCCCGACTTGTTGCAGCATGGCTAATGGTGAACAAAATGACAGCATCATTAACGGCCGACACAAGCAGCTTATATTACTACATCTACCTCATGGTTTGGACCCGAGATACTAAATTCTAGCATCATACATTTGGAAAATGTGTGCGCATATGAACTGTGAGTGTGCATGCTGCCTTTGTGTGTGTATGTGTGTACTCTCTTTGAACCCAAGACACGGTTCCCTGCCTGTTCTTTGGAGCAGTGCTGTAAATCAAGCTAGCTCCAGTTCCCTAAGCCAGAGGCCTACATACTGTAGGAGAAAGGCCATTTATTCAGTGCTGTTTCAACTTGTTACTCCACTGCACTTTCGCCTGGTTTCCTCCTTTGCTTGCTGCACTGCTCCTTCAATGCACGGTCTCCCTTAAAAATGCATGCCATTAAGCAGAGTGTCTAGACAACAGAGATAAAACATGGGCATGATTTTGCTGCTCAGAAATTCAGCAAGCTTTGGGCTGAGAATATCTGAGAAGGGCGATTTGCATGGAAAACAACAATCACTCAGAGGCGGCTTTGATGTCTTCTTCCCTCCCTTTAGCCTTGTCTTTATCTTTCTCTCTCTTTTTTAGTCTCAAGTGTTCACTAAAGGTTCAATCCAGGCTTGTAAACATCTTCCTCTACTTGAAGACTGAAGGCCATGGCCCTGGTTGTAGAAAACCTGGCTAAGGTCACAATCTACAGCGTCCAGTCGCAACATTAAAACCACTGAGAGCTGAAGTGAATAACAGCAGTCCTGTGGTGTTAGTACAGTCTTCTGCTGGGAAAACTTGGGTCCTGGTATTTGTGTGGATGTTGCATGTGCCATCCACCAAAACATTGCTACAGACCAGGCGCTGCAAAACACTGCAAATACTGGAGGAATTTAACCCTTTAAAACCTGATGTTTTTCTTCTGCTGAGCAAAAAAATAATAATAATAATCCAGTTGCTTTTTACTCCTGTCCACTATTGAAATGCAGGGACAAAAAGACATGTTTGCCAAGTCAATTTTTGAAATATATTCAGAATAACTTAAAATATCATCACTTTGAATTGTTAGAATTATGCTGAGTGCAAACTGACTGGGCCACAATCAACATAAATTAATATTTATAAGGAAATGAAGGTGCTTACTCCAGAGCCGTGCTTGTCTTGTCTGATATCTGCAGCTGTCGTGATTGGATAATCAGGAACCAATCAGTAACAAAGCATTATTCAAATGCAGAAATCACAGTTTTTTTTTGTAAAGATTTATTTTTGGCCTTTTTGCCTTTACGCGACTTAACCGCTAGGCTATCGGGGCGCCTGAAATCACAGATTTTTATTGGTCTAGACCCAAAAATATGCCATTTTCTTTCCAGTGGAAGCAGGGTCTGAAGCGGATGGGGTTAAGGGACACAACAAAGTGGTCAAGGTACTGACCTGACCTCCAAACTCCCCAGATCCCCATCTCCATCCCAACTCACCAACCAAACATTACAAAGTTTCTAGGATGATTGAGCTAAATACTAATGTCTGCATGGTAACACGCTCACAGCCAACATTTTTCATTTAGCTGCACCAACACAAAGCTTAGGTGCATCCAAAAATTTTCACTGCACCTTCTACCACTGAGTAATAAATTAAAAGCTTTCCCTTTATTGTCAGTTACAATGAACAATGGTACTTTGTTAACACATTATGTAAATGATATTAAACAGCTATCAAAGGTGCAGGTAAATGTTTTGTACATTCTACTCGTTCTTTTTCATGAGGCATGACCTTCGTCTAAACGTTATTTACTGGTTATACTATAAGGAGCATTACATTTTATCATCATTTCTGACTTCTTCCTGCTGCGGTTTGCTGATGCCTGGCAGTGAAATGCTGCAGGGAGCGGGGGGGCTGCAGGAGATGCTCCAGCAACTCTGTTTCCAGCCAACCTTTGGCAGCGCTCTTTTCAATAAGTGCAAAGCATAATGTTGTATTTCCCACATGTTGAGAATTTACTGTGGTGGTAAGTGGTGCAGCGTGACTGATGTGTATGGAGAGACTAAAGCTTAGAGGGAGAACATAACCCAGGTTGTTTCCTGAAACTACAGTTTACTAATGTTCTGTAAATGCTTTACATGCATGAGTAGAACCTCTCCACAGGTGTGTCTGTATCTCAGACAGGTGTGTGGCCAAAAATGACTTTGACAAGAGGCGTTCTGATGTCAGATTGATCCAAGTTGAAACTGAGTTATTTTATCTACGTACTCCGGCTGCCAAGAGACACACACAAGACAAACTGCTCTGCTGACTGCTGTCAGGTGCACCTCATGAATTTTTTTTGCACTTTAGAGAGCAACATGGTAGCACTCTGGAGCCCTGTTTTCTTTCCATCTTCATTTTACGGGTTTCACTATATTGCAAGGTACATTTTTTGCTTGTAATTATATGAAAATTTTGTCTAAGAAGTAGCTGTATTTGTCTTAAAAATCTATCATTTACATCCTGTAATCACACACGTCCAATATGCAGTTCTGTAAATGTGAACTCCCCCTTGTGTCATTTAAACACCAGTATTCCCAAAAACATGACTGAGGGCACGTCTTCTGTGACCTCTGTGGTAGCGGCAGCCTTGTTCTCTGACCTCAGCTGAGAAAGGTGGCAACAAGTAAGAGTGTGCATTTTTAAAACAAGTGTTTTTGTCAGTAATTACAACAATACACGGCATTTTTTGCATATTTTAAATTATTAGGCTCAGACTGATCTATTGGTTAAGGCTCACCATCCTAAGACAGCTAAAGTTAAACTAAATGCTGAGCTTCAGTGGTAGAACCAAGCTCATCAATGCATACATGAAGACAAGAAATCAGACTCTGTACGATTCAGTAATGTCAGCACTTAAAACTCAGATGAACGTAAGTAGAACATAAGTAGAGGCTGATTGAAAAGGACAGGAGATGTGGAGGGCTTTCATGGGTGCTCTCAAAAAAGAAAAAAAGAAAAATTAGAGAGTGGGCAACGAAGAGAGCAGGATGGAAAGAGTCGAACACAGGCTGAGCAGAGTGGTGGCTGGCCACAGCAAATGGACCACAGGCAACCTTTAGACTGCTCAGCCACAGTGTATGTGTCTCTGTGTGTGCACACCTATAATAATAACAGCGCCTTCAGTTCTTGAAAATTTGGCAACATAAAGACACATGCCACATATCCCACAGCCAGCTGTACACAAAGACATGCCCTGACCCACACACATAACAGCACTTACTATGCAGGGCAGGGCTGTGTGTTGCAGAGATGGGAGCCCAGCGTCGGCTTGGTGAGGGGATTACACATGCTGGAGTTGACCTGAACCTTCTGGTCCTGCAGACAGATAGCCTTGGTCGAGATACGACCTGATGGAGAGACAGGAAGAGAGAAAGAGCAAGTTGATGCAGAACTTGCAGGCAAAGTAACATCTTCAGTGTTCATGCCTGCAATGTGGAAAGTTCAGTTTTGTAACTGTCATAGATCAAAATCTCTATGATAAAAAAAAATTCTGCAGGCCTGCTGGCTGTGGCAGCCTCTTGAGACAAAGTGACTGGAGCTACAAGAGCCTCAGAACACACACACAAACAGCTATCCTCTGACAAATGAGCAGGGCAGTAACAGTAAGTCTTCTGGGACCAACAGAGTCTGAAGTTCTCAGTTGACAAAGGTGCTTTTCATTAGCCTTAACACACTTTCTGGACCGCACTGTTGCGGAAGGGAACTGGACACAAAAAGACACATTTATGGACACACTGTACACACTTTCTTTTTTTTACACACAAGGGCTGATCAAAGAATTGGACTTTAAAAATCAATAACTTCCATCTGCGTTGAAGTAGTTTCTTCAAGTAGCAGCGCAGCTCTTCCAGCGCTCCTGCAACGTCTGTAAAGCGTAAAAGTCCCATCATCTATACACCACCTATAGAGGAACTGGAGCCTATTCCTGCCAACTTAGGGCAAAGAAAACCATGCAGACTCACACCCATTGGCAGTTTAAAATCACCAGGCAGCCGGTGAAAACCCACGCAGACACAGGGAGAACATACTCCACTTAGAAGGGCTCCAGCTGAGATTCAAACCCAGGACGATGCTAGCATCACTGTGCCACCCACCTGAGAGTCCCATTATGTAAAAATGTCAAGCACTATCTATGATGAGAATCTTCTGCACTGTATCAGAACAATGATCCTTCAACTTGAATTTCATTTTGGGAAGGAAGAGGCAAAATCTAGTAAACAGGGTGAGTCTAAAGGGATAATTGTGTTGTTCTGGCCTAAAAAACCTGTGAATAATCGCCGCTCTCAGACCAGATGCACAGCACATTAGAGCACTCACATCCCAGCTGCTGACTGACTGAATGTGCTGTTTTTATTTTCTGCTCCAGTTTGAGCTGCATGGAGAAAGTGCCCCTACCAGTGGTCATAGCAGCATGTGTAACACAGGTCCTGCTGTCAGTAGCACTGTGGCAGGTGACATCCTCTCTTATGACAGTTACCGTTCACACATGTTGCATGCATGTGACCATGACACACTCTGTGCACATGCACAGCAAACAGTCTCAGAACTTTCTGATCAACCCATGCATAGGGTGTGCACACAAATTTCTACCTCTTTTTTTACTGAAATCAACTGTTCCTCCTCAGTTACTGTCAAGCCTTCCATTGTCAAATGGCACAGACAATATGCAGTGTACGAGGGCAGATGTTAATAACTTCTAATCAGTCTTCTCCATTTTAGTCAGCAATCATTATTTTCATCCATCACTTGCAAATGTGTTCGTCTGTTGCTGGCTTAATTGTTTTATTAACTTTTGTGTTTTAAGATTTGAAAAGGTGAAGGAAACGTCGCTGTTACAGCTCCATTAACACTTAGTCATGTGGAGAAAGCAAAAGGTGCATTTATGTACTCATCACATGTACACACACATACATACAACAGACACACACTATATTTTCTATATTTTATCCTTCGTCAGACATGTACAGGCTAACATACAAGTACAAACAGTCTCACCTCCAGCACACGGAGCAGAGCAGTCGGAGCGCACCACTCCCCAGCTGTAGTCGGGTTTCCTCTCAGTGCGGGGCAGCGTGTACTCCCACACCACACCTGGGTTCTTTCCCTGCAGAAGGATCTGTCAGACCAGAAAACCGTCAGTCAGAAAGGCGTCAGCTGTGTGAACAGTTTGTCTTTTAACCTTTATTCATCCAGTGAAAGCACACTGAGGATCAAGTTTTCTAAACTTCACATCAGACTGGCAGTCATATCCCACTACTGCTTTCTCCCAGCTGCCCATGGAGATCACATCAATAACCCTCAGTTCGTCCTTTAAATGTCCAAGTTACCCCTACAAATTGCACGGCAGGGACTCTACAACTAATGTACACTAAACCTAGAAAAGCAGCAAATCTTTGCACACATGAGGCTAAAAACAGCAAATATTTAGCATCAATTGAGTGATTCATCTTTTCAGCTCTGTATTGATGTGTTCCCTTAATTCTGGAATGATTGGTAGAACACCACTATATACCGTATGCCCTACACTGCAGAAGCAAAATGATGAAAGAGCAGAAGCAAATTCACTCATCTGGTGTGGAGACTAAAAGTAAGACAACTGATGACGTGGCGGCTTTGTTCCGTTATTCCAGTTCCTTTGAGTGGCTCGGTCTACTACCCACTAACAAGAAAGCTCTCAAAACATTAAGGAGTGCTTTATTCTACCTCTTGTCCAAACTGGCTGACCACACTATTATAAGGTATTTTCATTTGGACAGTAGAGTGCACACAGGAGGGACAATTTCTGCTTTCTTTTGCGAGTTGGCTCCACTTTACCACATCCTCTAAACTGGCCGGTGAGATTCCTTTTTCTGTACAGGAGATTTATTTGGACATTCAAGTCAGGCAGAGACTAACGGATGGATAAAAGCAGACCTGCCCATTACAGGAGAAGCATCAGGCTATCATTAAAACTACTCCCATGAGGATTCCCTGCCACGGGCAAGAGTTTTGTTTGAGGTGCACTGACATAGCCAGCTTACAGCGAGTCATTTCAAACCACTTCAAAACACTGCACTGGATTGTGTTCAGTATGCTGCGTCTCTTTTGCACCACGGTTTAGTTCAGGTTGGGTGGATATTAATCCTCAATCCATTTGGCAAATTGTATTAAGTCCAGCTGTCAAATTCTATTCCAATGGATGATAAACATATCCGTCTATCAGTGTGTGGAGTAACAAGCTTAGACAAGTGTATTTTCTTTGGGGTATATCCTAATGTACAAAGGAATCCACCATCCACCATCCAACTTAGAAAGCCAAGCATCTCCTGGGTTTGATCCACATTCAACAGTCCTGGGGCGCTTCCAACAACTCAACCAATCACCTTCTAATGCCAGGTAACTGTTCCATGTGTAAAGTAGGCCCAGTGCCCGACAGGGGGCAAAGGGAGTAAAGAGCTAAGCAATATCAGACAAACACATCTGCATATGGAAGTAGAGTGACATACGACTTAAACTTCACCCAAGATTTGCTTAAACTTTGCTTGAATCAGGCTGATAATGCACTGTCCTGGTTATTTTTCACCCAAACACAGTGTGTGTGTGTGTGTGTTTGAGGCTTACAAAACACACAAAAAAAGAAAAATCAAAAACCTCATCTGGCCTCAGCCTCACCTTAAACGGACAATTTTCCAGTTAAAAAGCCTCAAGATCAAACAAAAACATCTACAGTCTCGTTAAAGTGCAATGTGGCTACTTTATTGGTGTCACCTATATTGTGGGCATCAGCTGCAAGTGAAATGACAATTCAGCGTTTGGCGACTCAGTGTTTCAGACAGTGTCTACTCTAAACTTGGGGGTGTCTGGCCTAAAATTATAGAATTGTGGCCTCGACTGAACAACATAAGAACTGTCCACACTTTAACACCCACACTTCCTTTGTTGATGCTACCCAACCTAACCAACCCCAAACCCACTGCCATAAAATAACTGCCGCCACTAACCACTCTGGGACTTTATGCCTATACAAGGAAACCAATTCTCACCAACATTCCTGCTCCTTCACCAAACACCCACCAGTGATGTAAACCAACAAGTATAAAAACAACAAGGCAACAGTCAAGGCATATGTAGAAATGTTCTGAAAACAATGTTCATAGGGAAAATGAATGGGCTTTTATTATTGAGGACCATTGACAGTCGGAAGAGCTCATCTCACTAAATAATGTTATGAAGTGTGAGTGATTTAAATATTAAAGAACATGATTTAATGTGGCAATAACACCTCCACTGACATGAATGATGCTCTTAATGTTTTAATTGCTGGTTTCTGAGAGACTTTTGCCTTGTAACATGGCTACATATGCCTTTACGTTGTGTGGCTGATGTGAGTCTATCTTCCTACAGTGCAACAGCAGACCACAGGGTGTCTCGGTTTTCATAACCCAGCCACCACACCACTCATCAAGTCAGATGAGATGATGATGAATTACGATGTGGTAGACACAGATATCAGTCTCACAATGCTTTGCTCTGGACTGGCATGACCTCGCCGTGCCATACCACAAGAATGTCAATTACAGGAGGAATAATCCTGCTTGGTATCCACTGAGACCTCCGGAAGCAGCCATATGTTATGTCTGTTCCCTCCTCCTCTTCCAGTGAGCCACTTCTATCCCTCCTTCCCTCCACCTCCCTACCAGCTGAACAGCTGTGCAGATGTGAACACCTTGTCACAGTTTATGTTCACACTCCTCAACATTTGTTTTTCTTTGAGAGTTTCAAGCTGAGTAAGGGTCTGTGAGAGATCTGTGCATACATCCTCCCTCTTGGTTTTTTCTGTGACAGCACCAGTTAAGCAGGATGTGTGAAACAGATGAAAATCTGCACTGAGAAAAAAAAAACCACTACTCGCTTTCCTTCATTTGCCTCTTTTCATTTGCAGTTAAAGTCCCTGTGCCCTGACCTTAACTTCTCACATCCAAAGAGTTCAATTGCAGAATTCTTAATCTTTTAATCTCACTCTCCCTTCCACCCCCCTCTCTCTATCCTTCTCTCTCTATCAACCTCTTTCTCCTTTTTGTAATTACAGGACATACTTATAGAGATTATGCTCGTGTCATCTGCAGATCAGCTGCATGCTATCGCTGAGTGCTCTGCTGGACAGATGTATGGCTGGGACACACAGACGAGCAAGAGCAACATGGATAGACTTAGCAAAGTCCTTTCTTGACAGGAAGTCATTTCAGGTTCTTGCAACATGGGACTATCTGTGCAGCTTTGGTCACTGTCTTGTTTGAATATGATAATACAACACTCAACCAATGTAAGTGATGGAGATGTCCATCTCTGCAACAAGTGCTGGCCAAAAAAAACAGTCATCACACAATCAGACAGGTTGCACATAAGCCAGCAGTTAAGATTATTAAGAGATTATCTGAATCAGTTGATTTGGAAGCAAAACTGGAAGTGAATGCACCCAAAATATCTGTAATAATCCTCCCACTGCACAGGAACACTATCCAAAGCTGAGCCAAGAAGTCAGTCAGTAAACTGTGGTGGGTATTTCTATGATGTCTGATGGGCAGATGACTTCTATCTTTTAATTTCCTTTCTAAGTAACTTCATCTAATCCAGTCAACAGTGACATCCCAACACTCCCAGATCTCAGAAGCTAACTTGCCAGTAACAGTGTCATCATCATTAAATGGCTGCGTGACACTTTCCTGCAGAGCTCCAGGTCACTTGCTGCTACATTACTGTTTTCAATATCCACTGGAAACATTTCAGCATCTACATTTCTAACATTGTGCAGAGTTGTTTTGCTGACACTGTGTGTTTTACAGAATATTGAATACATGTTTGCAGCTGGTTTAGGTGCTTTGTGGTTGCACTTTAATATGACAAACCTTTGTAATGTTATTTGTCATTGCTATGTAAATGTAGGCGGACAGGACAGAACAGCACCTTCTGTCTTTGTCCTTCTTCTCAGTCTTTTCGTCTGTCTAGCTCTCTTCCAGTAATAACAAATAAGTAAAAAAAATAGTTTGTTACATATGTGCTAACACAATGTCAGTAACGAATAAAACAAAGCATTAAACATAACATGTAGTCTCTAAATGCAGTCACAAGTTCAGAGGAGTGAGCTGATCGAGCAACAACACGCTGGAAAACAGGGAAAAGAGCTTGGCCCAGTTGACACACACGTTGGGAAGAACAGCAGTGGAGGTGAAATCCAATGCAGATGTTTATTGTGAACACTGCGGGTAGGAGTCCACACCCATACTGGTGGCACTGTCAGGCTGAACTTGGCACAGAGATTCACTGAGCTCAACGCTAATGCTAACATTGCAACATACTCACACGGGCAGTAGATGCTTTCTAAGTATCTTCATTATTAGACATCTTCATAGTTCATTTTGCTTTCTCTAAACCCTGAATGTAATATGGAGGAAGGGATACTGGTCTCAAAAGTGGACGCCCACTCACTTTAATGAAAACTACTCCACATGGGTAATAAGGTTTTCTAGCTTCTGGGTTTGCATTGGTATACAGCTGAGGCTGATGGACATATCTGGCCATAAATCGAAGTACTGGGACATAGCCTGGGAACCCTGAATGTCTAGCAAGTGGATATTTTATGAGTGCAAACACAGATCTGATGGTGATGCTACAGAAAAAACTGGGGAATCGCCAAAGTAAGTAGTAATCATCCTCTGAACACCATGGATACTTGTACTACATTTCGTGGTAATCTGTCCAATAGTTGAAACGCTGTCTTTCAGTGTGGACCAAAGTCGTGGATCCCTCAATCAACAGTCCGACACTGCTACCCCTCATACATGCCAACCCATTCGAAATCCCACCTGCACCAGCATACTGTAATTCAACTGGCCTGAGAGGAACCAAGACTTCAGCACCTCCTCTTGGTTCCATTTTCTAGCCTGTAATGGAAGACTGAAGCCAATAACAGGACCCAGAGCAGGTAAGATAGAATAAGGAGCAGCAAAGTGAACAGTATTTGTTGCTCCTTTCGATCAAACAGTGGACGTTCACTTCTGTGTGAACCACAAAGGAATATGGGCTTTGTGCGTGACCGTCTCTGCATGGTGGAGGCCATGACTGTCTTGTTGGAGAGGTCAGGGAAGAGCTGCAGGAGGCAAATGTTTGCCTACCTCAGCTTTATGTTTTGAATCCATAGCACTTCAATCTGCTGATGGCTGTCACAGACTTAACTGAACATTTACCATATGTTGATGTTTATTGTTTTTAAGTCCATATGGTTATATGTATGTGTCCATAAGCTATTTAAATGGGGTGACATCTATATCATTTTGGGACATTCTGTAAAAAAAAATGGAATCAGCCCTACATATTACTATGATTTACTAAAGCGAAATGGGGAAATTATTACAAAACTGCTAAGAAATTATAATCCAATCTATTCATGCATCTCTCCACATCTCTACAAGCATTTTGCGGAAGGACAACAATGTGCCTTTCAAAAGCCAACTACAACACTGACTCCGCTAAACAGCCCGCAGACAGAAGCCTCTTCTCTAAAATAGCTGCACAAACACTTGGATATTTCCTGATGGCCAAACAAGTGACCAGCTAGGCACTTTGGAAATACCACACTGGTATTCCTCCTGGATTTACAGGCCAATCATTCCTGCTTTAACCGCAGTATTTCAGTAGCCCAAGGGACTGAGGGGAGACTCGCTTTTACATGAATATCACTTCACCCACAGTGGAGGGAAAAAATGACTGTCTGCACCTCACCTGTTTTCCACTTCTGTTTCCACAGCTAGGGTTCAGGGGTCGAGAGAAAATAAATGCTTCTGCTGACAAAGTTATGTGAGAAGAACATCTCACACTCCCCACTGCCATCCACTGAAACCTCTGAATGACTCGGCCACTTGTCCAATATTAGTTTCTGCTGTCAGGAGGATTCGTCTGTCCAGCATCACATCTTGCTGCTTCAGGACAGGTAAAGACTTGCACTCCCCTCGCAGCTCTGGTTTCTAACACATCACTGATTACAAACGGAAAGCAAATAAAAAAAGAAAAAAGCACCATCAGCTCATAAATCAGCTGCTATGCTGTGCAGAACGTCTCACTTCAAGCAACCATCTGATTTTCTACTTTTCATCCCTCCTCTAAAGGGCAGTTGACTTAGGGATTTTACTCGCTCTATTAGCCGCAAATCACATGGCTGCAACAAAGCACTTTTGAGGTCAGTGCCCACGGGGGCCACATCCATGGTTTTAAGTATGGACGTAAACACGTGACTGTGTTTACACTGGAGCTGGCAGTACCACGAAGCTGTGCTGCTTCTAAACAAGGGTCAAGCCTCTGCCATGGGAGACTGATCTGAACAGTGACAGTGGCACAAAGGCAGCGTTACACTAATTGAGCCACAACTCGCTCTGTGATGTCTGCATTATTATTCCGCTGTCATTCTGCTCATGCATAAAGGCCCGGTTCACCGAAATTACAAAAGCACATATTTTCTCTACTGCAATCCACTGAGTGAGCGACAGACACTTAAGTTCTATGTACGGCTATCTGCAGTCTATCAATAGGCCTGATGCATATAAAAACATGCTGCATTTCTACTCTCTAATTCGTGTGACAAAGAGAGGCAAAATTTAGTTTTGTGCTCTTTTTCAAAGCCTCTTTGCATGTAAAAACAGAATAACAAAAGGGTACAGAGACAGCAGTGATGTTTCCACGTAATTATAAAGCAAATTGAAGGTGAACTTTGGAAATGTTGCAAAAACATTTAAAAAGAAAATGCAAATTAGGTTTGTTTCCACTATCTGCAAATAAACTAGACTGTATAGTGTCATCAGAGGGTGACGGTATATGCTACGATACATATGACTGTAATAAGGAGAGTAAAAGAAGCCTGAAACAAAACCAGTTGTTTGCCAACTGCTAAAAAACTTTGTCCATCTATGGGATACAAATGGAAGGAAGTCTTCAGGATTTTTTTAAATCAGAAAGTTGTAATTTTTCTTTCATGTCAACTAGTACTGACCATGTTTCATGCTGTCTGGAGATGAAGACAGGAAAATAAGCAGAAACAGCTGATCAGTCATGTGAGCTAAATGTTTGCTACATCAGAACGTATTTTAAAAAGGTGTTTCCATCTCTCGTGAACTCTTTCCAAAAGTCACAAAAACACTTCGAACAAGCATGAAAACTTTCATGCGAAATTGGGTAGGGTATTAGGTACACAGCTAGTGTACTGAAGTAGTACCTGTGACAGTGAGCTCTGGATGAACTGCTATTTGAAACAACTCTTACGTTGTTAGCACACACCAGCAATATGTTGCCAGCAAGCTACATCTAATGCCTGGACAGCAGGTACATTACCTATTTAAAGCTGCAGATGTATGTGTGTTCAGTTTGTGTGCTTCACACTCTGTCTGCACACACATTTGCATTTTAAATTTTAATAACCACATGTCTTTGAGACAGTGTCCCAATTACTCCTGGATAATCCACAGACCTTGTTTTGTTGTGTTTTCTACTGAAAGACTAGTCCCTTTGAAAGCTGCTGACAGTTTCTTCTTGATGAACTGACTCTTTAAACTGACTTTGAAGAAATCCTTGATGTGACGTGAACTTTTTTTGTAATTTGCTTTTAACCCTTATATTCTCTTTCTTCCCATAAAGATAGCGCTGCACATCATAGGCTACTGGAACACCAAAGGCTCCTAAATTAAAGCCTTCCTCAGCACCCATCCACCCCTAGAACATTTTTACCATAACCAAGCACCTAAAACAATCCCTCATAGAGGATTTGCAGGCCGTTACAACCACCCTTGTTCTCTATACTATCCACACTTCTTTTTCATCTGAGCCTCATCATGTCCCGGCATTAAAAAAAGAGGTGCAGCAGCTCTGCCAGGGACCCTGTCACTGTCAATTGCCATAAACGGACGTCACCCAGCAGCGGCGGCTTACTTCAAACACCAGCGTCTCATTAGTAGGTCCAGCGGCATACAGGCTCTCCGGCTTGTTGAAAGAGCGCTGATAGTCGAACACAGTCCCACCAAAGTGGAACTTTCCTGGCCAGTCCACAGTCCAGTCCCCGGTCAGGTAGTACTTCCTCTTCAGGGATCGGGCTGCCAGGTAGCTGGTGGAGACCTCCATTTCCTGGATGCGAATGCTTCGAGCCCCAGCTGGGACTGTTACCATGGAGTAATACTCTGGTAACAAGGTAGAGGGAAGGAAAGTCACAACTAAATCATGATTGCATACTTATTTATTAATGTTCTGCAATTCTTAGGACATGTTTCATCCTGCTACTATCATGTATTCAACCTTTTCACTGCTGAGTCAGCCCATTATGAAGTAGGATTAGATGCCTGTGTCTACTCCTTAGTTTTACTATCTGTCCTTGTTTGTCTGCTTAATTCTCTCTTTCTCTTGCAGAAATACATGTACAAACACACTGTGAGCAAAGACAAAGATGAGCTTACCGTTAGCCCGGTGTTGGAGGGTATACTGGCCCTTGAAGAACTTGCAAGTGGAGTTGTCTCCCCTGCAGACTCCACAGGCATCCAGAGAGGCCTTGGAGCCCAGAGTCTGATCACAACCCACTGCCTAAACACACACATACAAAAACAGTGTCAATCAGCTAATGGAATTACCATTAACCCCATATATGCTGACCCCTGTTGTCACACAATGACTACACCTGGCATCTGGATTAGAAGCACAATATAACCATAGTGGTAAGAAGCAGCATCTGATCAAAATCCAGCTTTGTACCTCGTTAACATGTCCATGCGATGCTTTTTTCATGAGAGATGGCGTATCATGAGCAAAATAAGGCATCAACACCATGGTTGATTATTTCCACCTCAAAACTACAGTGTCAAAAACACGGATTCAGACTTTTAATTATGCAAGTTTGGTATATAGAGATGAGTTTTTAGGGGTTCTAACTAGAGAGGGACTTTATGATTATATTAAACACAATAGGGAAAGACACAAATGCAACAAATTGACAGCATACAGAAGAACAGACTAGATACTGAGACCAAAAAAATCCCAAAACAAAGTAAAAAAACAGTTTTTCAGAGATGAACACATCCAAAATGCTCAATGTATTGATAGTTATACTGCAGTAAAGGTAAAAGCAATGAATTCCAAAGAACTGGCTTTACAACATCTCATGTATCTTTGTGGCATCTGATTCTTCACTGTTTTACTGATGTGAACTTTGTCACAGTTAAACACAAAAAGCTTCTGCTGAGAGAGCTAGGAGAAAAAGGAGTTTCACTGTGGAGCGCAGTGAATCAATACAGCCAGTGTACCTCACACACTCCATCAATGCAGACATCTCCATTGTGGTCAGAGCAGGAGGTGCCGTCTTTGACTTTGCTGGACATGGCGAAGAAGAAGTCAAAGTCTTCTGCAATGCAGTACAGCTTACAGATGTCTTCATCTGCAGAGAGAATGAGAAATTGGACACAGTAACGTCAGCAAGAGAGGTAGCATCGGTAAAATGTGCAAATTATTGATTCGCCAGAGTTCTTCTGTGATCTGGTCAGTTTGAAGTTACAAAGCCTACTGCACTGCAACCTGTTACACATGCAGCATACACAGCTCCTGCTGAGACTGGAGCAGAAAAGAGGAACTGACTCTGAATGCACCCAGGGGTATTCATGTGGGGCTACAGGTTTATTTTGTAGTTCAGATCAGTTATCACAGACAAGTCTCTACAGCCGTCTTTGATTAAAATAAATGACGGTGAAGGTGACTTGGCCCAAGGTCCCAGAAGGCAGTTCAAAATCTGTTCCTCTCTGCATCGCCCCCCATTCATCAACAGCTTAAACAGTCCTGGGACGGCAGCCAAACACACTGCTCTCCTTCACTGCACTCTCTCTCTTGTGCTCTATGTAACAAAGCTGGCCCGCAGGCTTCCTTTTTAAATCTATCCCCACTGTGTCAGAGGGTGCAGGTGGCTACATGTCTGCCATGCACATTACACACAGGGATAGTTTCCTCCAGCTTTTTGACCCTAATCAGTGCAGCAGTAAATAGAGGTTGGCATTACAGAAACACTTTATAAACCAGATTTGGACTAGCAGAGTACAGCGGGGCGTAGAATATAAAAGATCTGCAGAATTAAGACAAGAAAAAGCTTGCTCAGAGCAATCAGCAATTCCCTGTGTATTTCAGAGCTGTTTTCTCTGAACAATAAGCAGTATGTGCCAAGAATACAATAAATCACTGTATGTCTTAAAGAAGTACCACATCTTCTAAAGACAAAAAAATCACTTGATTCACAAAAATAAAAACGTAAATACATCTACGGAGCATGAATGAACTCCAGGACTGATCAGACTCTGTGCTTGTTGGGTCTTTAATCAGCTCACCACCTTACCATCTACTTTGGTGTAGGGCTTCCACTTATAGTACCAGCCTCTGAAGGGCTTGCTGTTGTATTCAGCGCACTGTTGGGCCCGGAAGTCCACAGCATTGAGAGGACACGGCCGAGTGTTGCACAGCTGGTTGAGACGGCTGGAGCCCGAGCAAAATTTACCGTTGTTCTGTGGCCTGTGTGGAAGACAAGACAAGACAGGGATGAAGGAGAGGAGAAGGCAGTTTGTTTTTTTTTAATATAGTACTGTTGGAAATGTATCGATCACATCACTGTAGTTACAGCACTAAATAAGTGCTCTGTTCCAACAGGTCAGCTCACGGAGGAGACAGCTGATCAGTGGACGAGGCCCATTAAAGCTTCTCTGTGACATTGTTTTTGTTTCTATGCTCATTAGCACATTCATGAAATATACCAAAGTGCTAATATCCAGATACAGCGGTGCACGTTGAGGTCTTACATGTATCAGGCTATAGGTGAATAATAGGTTCTGGTAATTAAAGTGTTGGATGTGAGAGAAATAGACAGGCCTCTGAATATGAGCCACTTCGACAAGGTTCAAACCATTATGGCAGGATGACAAGGTCAGAGCAGGTCTAAAAAGGAATGAAAAAAGTACTTAATGACAGTGGTCTGAGGGCGACAAACCATGAACCATCAACAGGCTCTTGGGGTAAGTGCTTGAACAGGTGTGATTCAAAGTAGATCCAGTTTGCAACTTATGGGCCAGCTTTTTACTTTCAGCACCTGCAAGTACATAAACATCTGCACAATGTAAATTCCGTGATCTCCAAAGTCTGCAAGAGGAGTATCTGCCACTACACTACAAGGGCAGTACTGCACATTCTGAGGTACTGTGTGTGTGCAATATGTAGACGTATGTCTCTACTATGAATGTATGTATGCATGTGGAGACTATTATAATAATAACAACCATGCTTCCATGGTGTCTGCAGGTGTCCACGTGTGCCTCCACAAGGGAGTATAACTGAGGCTTTAAGGATATCTTGTTTAGATATTGGTGCCAAATAGGACACTCTCAAAGATCTAGTAGAGTCCTTCCTCAGTTGATCGGAGTCATTTTGGCGACAAGTGGAGGATTAAGGCCATATTAAGCAGGTGTTCCTAATGTTTTAGGTTATCAGCAGTGGAGAGCATATCCTACAAGCATAGATTAGTTTAACAGTTTAGACTAATTGTTTAATTGTCTTAGTGCTGAAAGTAAGATGTAGCTACCACCCAACATCCTTATCCAATAAACATGAAGCTAGAGCAAGAAGATGCATAAATTAGCTTCCATAGCTGCCCATAGTAAGGTGCTCTTTCTACCTGGACTCTTCACTGCTGCCTGGCAACATGACTCTACAATGTCAAATGACCAGGCCAAGAAACATATTTGTTTGATTTTTCAGGTAAAAAGGTCAACTAAGCAGATGCAGCTTCATATTTACCTTCCAGATATGACAGATATGGACCTTCTCAAAGATATTTCACATCAAGAAGGCAAAGAATTCATGACAATCCGTAAAACTTCTCCTTTAAGCTTCACAATGTTCTTTTTCCATCAGTATCCAATCTTTAAATCGAATAAGTTGGTTTGTTTACCTAAAAAAGCACTACTTTATTCCATGCCAGCTGCACCTTCATCCATCAGTGAGCTGTTAGCAGTGAGATCAAAGTATAAATTAATGTTTTGAACAGCAGGATTACAACTCGTAAAGGAGATGGATATCACATTGTCATGGCATGCTGAACCAACTCGTGTTCAGCCACGGAAGCAAATGAAGGCACAGAGCATAAACTGATAAAGGGCTTTTAATGTGTCACTGAAATGATAAAAGCCATCGCCGCTTGTTAGAAAAAGACAAGCAGAGTCTTGACATTTCGTGAACATCAGGATGCCATGTCAGACTTCTCAGGCTTTCTAAACTCATGCCAGGCATTCCAGCACAACCACCAACAGAGAAAATTGAGTTTAGCTGTTTACCAAAGTGGCCAGCACACACAGAGAGACACACACGGAGACTGGGGGAACCATGCAGAGCAAACATCTCTAATAAAAACAGTTCACTAAGTGTTACAATGTAATGAAATGCTTTGGCAAAGGAACTGAAAGAGTGCCTAATAGAAACAGTAAACACCACAAGGAGAAGGCAACCAGAGACATATTTCTTTTGATTTTTCTGCAACTGTATTGAAAATGTCTGTGAAATGGATGTCGGCAACAATGAGAAGCAAACATGCATGTTGACTGCATTTTCCCTTCACTCTCACTGTTCATTCCCTCCATTCAGACCTGGACTCAATCACAGAGTGACTTAGCTGCCAAGAGTGATGCAGCTCCATTTAAGGCGTGTGTGTGTGTGTGTGTGTGTAAATCTACTCTGTGCCGATCTCGCTTCCCTTGGTGAGAGGGGGGAATCTGGCCCAGGTTTTCATAGTCCTGATC
Organism: Dascyllus trimaculatus; assembly: GCA_024666655.1. Classification (NCBI taxonomy): domain Eukaryota; kingdom Metazoa; phylum Chordata; class Actinopteri; family Pomacentridae; genus Dascyllus; species Dascyllus trimaculatus. The sequence continues at coordinate 5,413,203 of CM045445.1, read as the reverse complement.
CTATTAAGACTTAGCGGCAGACAAACGCAGCCCATATGGTAATGTGCTTACGGCGGGCCAGCAGGGGACTACACCGTATACTCCGTCAGTCAAGGCCTCGCGATCAGAGGAGCACGGAAGACGGACAGTTTACTTCAGAATGATAGTTGAATCCACCTCTATGGACTCTCTAGCCCTGAGTTTCACGACACTCCTCATTTCTCTTTCTCTTCTCCTTTTCATTTTTTTCCTCATCCAGTATCATCACAACTGTAAATCTGCTTCCAGCAACAAGAGAAATCAGATATGCCAAGTTTTTAGTATTTGGATTCAGTCATTAATGTTCTGTCTCTATGGCGCAGTCCAGTTGCAGCCATCAGGACCTTTAACAGTGCTTAAATGTCCCAGTAGCCTGGTAAATCTGCCCGGCGACAGAAGCTCAGACAGAACTTCTGTAGGTCAGAGGTCACAACGTCTAGTCTTCTTCTTGAGTCACCTGTTCCCTCCCTGCCCCCCTCAGGATTTCCCACTCTGCATTTCACACGCATGCAAGTAGATCCACATTCTGCTACTGTGCTGCGGGCCTAACCCCTGTTAAACACCTTTACAGGTCTGTCGGGAGACTAAACCAAAACAGGGTCCATCTGATCGCCCCGTCATCGCGCACCCTATTAAATCGAGTGTGTGACAAAATGTGCTCCCTGCAAAACCAGGTCAAGATCGTGAACCTAATCTCCCAGGCTTGTTGGTGAGGATTAGGTTGACTGTGTTTGATCTGGCAGGTGGTCTATGGGGAATGGAGGAGCAAAGAGGGGGGCGGGGGGTGGAGGGAGGGAGGTAAAGGGAGAAGATTCATTTTTTCGTCTTGGAGCGACTCCTAGAAGGGTAGGCTTTAATCGGCTGATCCCACAGAGGCCTTTTACAAGACTGAGCAAAAGACACACGGTCATCTCATAAAATGGATGACTTTGTGCAGAATGAAGTGATTTTAAAGACTGCCCCTGCTGAGTGAAGATTTTGCTGCAGGGCAGAGGTGAAAATGTACAAGTCAGCTTCCAAATAAGACATACCCAGAGCTTGGTATACATGTCATTTTCCCACTTCGGCTAAATACGCGAGGACTAAATTGTTTTTTCATGAGATTTCAGGAGGACACCCCAGACTGTCCAGACAGTACAGTTTGGGGGTGAAGATGACATTACAGACAAGCAGTGGGATTCAGGCTAATCCTTCTTGTTCTGCTTAGATTAAGAGCAGAGGGGCCTTACCAAAATAATCGCAGAGATTACTGGGGACAATCACACTCTGAATGTCATGAGTCAGGGACTAAAACGTGACTCAGGGGTACATGCAGCAGGCGGGATATAGTCTGAGTGAGTGTGTGTGTGTGTGTGTGTGTGTGTGTGTGTGTGTGTGTGTGTGTGTGTGTGGCCGAGTTCTTTGGTTGGAGTTTGAGAGTTGAAGAGATGCTGTATTAAGACATGCACCAGTCTAATTTTATTATCTTCACTTGAGAGTTCTTTGGGTTTTGACAACTAGCTGGCCCAGTGTATATATTCTGATAATGATATCATGACTCGGCATTATTGGATTTAATATTTAACCCTCGCCATCTCTCCATCCCCCTTACTGTCCCACTGACCCCACAAGTCACCGTTTAGCTGCATCAGTCCGTTCTTTCAGCGGCTGTTTCTACAAAGCTCTCTTTAGTGCCACAGAAATGATAAATGAACCTGACAGATAACCTGGTTGAAAAGGCTCTGTGGCCCTTTTCGGTCTGCCAGTCATTGTGTATAATGTGTATCATATGAGGGCCGGCCTGCCTCTGAAAACGTCTTTGATCCCTCAGAGGGATTAGGAGACGAGTCGGCTGTGACGGACAGAACAGCCACATCAGTGTCTGCCGCGCTGTTAAGTAAGCAGCGACGAAGCCAGTGGAGTAAAGAGGATGATCTAGTGGGAGTCCATGAATAGCTGAATGGACTCCTTAATGGAGCTGATATGATGAAAAGGGATAATGAAAAAAAAACAGAAAAGGCTACATTTTCTGAAGAAAACGCATGAGCGCTCAGCTGAAAATCTGCATTTGAACCGTCAGAAATAGAGGCCGAAAGTCATCGCTGAAGTGCCTGTTGAAATTGAATTACGAAACTGAAATGGTGGTTTAAATGGCAATTGACTGTGACTGTGTGGTGGAAATTACTGAAACGTGAAAAGAGCCCTTGAGTTTGAATAACGCAGAGGATTTTGCTGCTGAGGTCGTAATGCAGTAGGTAGACAGGAAATACAGCATATGAGAAGCTCTGCTGGAATATCAAGCCCAAAGATTTGAATACTTCTTAGTCAAAATGAGTCTACAGCACAACAACAAAGCAAGGAACTCTCATTCTACTGGGTCACACTTACACTGTCCTCCGCCAGCGTGCTTGGAAAGCAAAAAATGAAGAACAAAGGACCATGTGTTTCTTACAAACTGCTGGCTTGTCTTGTCTCATCTGCTGACCAGCTGTTATAACTGGTTAATGAATTTTTGTGTTTTGTTTGTATTTGTTTTTAATGAAAACCACGTATTTTTAGCAGAAGTCGAAGGGTCTTTTATTTCTAAACGCTGACGACCTTCTGGAACAGTATTTTGGTGATCACTGCTGGGTCAAATTTGACCCATAACACCATGGATGTAAGCTTTGTTCTAGAGCCATTAATCAAAAATGTGCTTCATTGTTTTCAGCATACCATTGCTGAGGATGTAATGAGGCCATTGTTTTGATCAGAAAACATTAAAGGTGCAATATCATAAATCTGAACTCGAAAAGGAGTCATATGTGATCCAAACACAAACCAGAACGTTGTCACTCCTGATCTATCTGAAGCGACTTTTGTGGTTTTCAGGGGTATCAATATTGTGTTTGCTGTGGTGATGGTGAGAAGCTGCTGCAAAGACATGATTTACTATCAGGAGACGTATGTTTTGTCATGTAGTTTTGTCAGTCTTTGTAAGCTGTTTTGGTGTTTAACTGTACGTCACCCATCACTTTTTACGCTGTCCATTTATAAAGGGAATGTGTATCTTTTTCATTTAAAAATGCTCTGTGGCCACAATTGCTTGACCCAACTAACAAAGTTTCAAAGAACAAATTTGACTTTATGTGTTACAGTAAATTGAAAGCAGCTGAAATGTCAGTTAATAAGCCCTTGTTTGATTCAATTTATATTAAGTTACATTATATTGTGCAGGTGAATTAGTTCATAAGACATCAGCTGGGTGCCTTGTATCCCTCTCATGACAAACAACATCTCTCAGCTGCACTCAAACACACACAAACCCACACATTTGCGTGGACACACACAGAACTGGATATGACATGCCACTATGATCTAATGTGTTCTGATTTATTCCTACACTAATAGTATGAAAACGATACGCAGATTCTTTGATCCGTCCACCAATCGAGGACATGCAGCATCCTGTGACGTTAGCCATTAGTCATGGTCCTACAGGAAACTTACCGTGGCATGATCTGGTTCTGTTGTGTGTGTGTGTGTGTGTGTGGCTGAGTGTGCTCATGTGTGGATACGACTTGTACGTGGCAATGCAGTTTTCTTTACATGTTGCTGTAGTCAACTTTTCCTCTTTTTTCCTAAATATTTAGAAAGTTTACAATTGAGCCGACAGCTGGCTAAGAAGCACAACTAGGAAAAACATTAGAGACGCTGTCTAGGAATTCGCATTAACTTGGTTTTCTGCTAATTGACTGCGACATCAGCAAGCGAAAATAAAAACACTGTTAACTGGTTCCACCATCCCGCGTCACAGTGTGGAGGAAATTGCCAGTTTAAACATATGTTCTCCAAGGAGAAGACTTTAAACCCTTAACAGCAGCAAAACACTGCAGCATAACGACACCTGTAGGACTGACTGTGGTCCATGGATTACACATACAGCACAGAAAAGGCTGAAAGGGGGAAGAATGATCGGGAAATTAATCATGTCTGTAAATATCCCATCGCAGACTGTCCATTTGTATTAGAATTACACTTGTTGTGGGAGGTGGTACACTAACTGCAAGCCAAGTCATCAACCGTACCATTACTTGATCTCACTGTCATGACAGAACAACAACAATAAATCTACTCTGTGTTAAATGAAAGAGAAATAAAGGTCTAAAAACAGCCAATAAATCTCCAGGTGGTCTGGGGAATAATAATGAGACTGCATGTCTGTTAGGAAATACAACTTTAAAACTGAGAATCTCTCACGTGCTTGTAATGACACGCTCAGAGCTCACAAAGAGATATGCTCTGTGGGGTCTGGGTCTGCAGAATTATGCAGAATTATACTTGTGTGAGTGAGCAGCAATAGGGGACATTTGCTGACTGTCTTGGCAGCTTTCAGAGAAAAGAGCCTGCTATTAGGAGGTTTTCCTTGTCTGGAGCATGGGGAGAGATTGTCTGTCTGTCTGTCTGGACTGTCAGCCTGACTGATGAGAGCGGTTATCAGCGCATGTGTGTGAGTGTGTGCGCTCACATTCAGAATGTGTGTTCGAATCTGTGCTGACAGCTACCTGGCAGACAGCGCTTTCAGGTGTTCAGAGAGGGAGGTTTTTGGGACATGAGGCCTTCAAGAATTACTTTCTGGCTCACGCTGCAGCTCAGAGTTTTACTGTATAAGCAGCTGCGTGACAACATGAATCATTTTGTCACCTGTTTGGCTGCTTAATCTCATCTAAAGCATTAAAATGGAGGTGATGAATTAGATTAGAAGCCTTCTGCGAGTGTGTGCAAGTGTGTGTATACCTTGGGCTGGTGCAGGAGCGCTCCCTGTACATGACCCCTCCTCCACAGGTTCTGGAGCAGTCGGACCACTGGGACCAAGCTGACCACTGGCCGTGAACCGCTCTCGGGCCGTGCTCCCCATATTTAACACACTGACCCCTTCGACACCACTGGAGGGAAGAGAAAGAGAAAGAAGGAAATGAAGGAGGAGAAGACAACAGAAATAGCTTTCTTATCAGTGCTTGAGCGTCGGCCCGGGCGCCTTGCCTGAGTTTCCTGGTTTGGACAAATGCCCAGCACCACACCTGGACACCCAGACTCAAGCTACATCCAAAAGACACACACACTCATTGTGCACCACACCCGACCGATCCAAGCCAAACCCTGCACTCACACACATCACCACCTCTCTTTCTCCTTATATCCTCTTTCGATATGTGAAAAGAACGTGTCGTCCAGCTGGAAGAGTTACCAGCACCCAAAATGCTTCTGCAGGTGTACATGCATGTGTGAGCAGCATGGATAAAGAATACTAGTAATACCCATTTAAATCAAGTATGCATCTCTGTGCTCCCTCTTCTCAAGATGCAACAATTGACTTTGACTATGGATAATAATAATATGTCAATGCTAGGCTCACATTTGTCCTAATTTGTCCACTAATTAGAAGTGTATGCATGGTGTTTAACTAAAATGAAGTGAATAATTAAGTGAGATTGAGGATCTGGCTGCTGCTGTCCTTCACAGGAACAAAGAGATCTTTCCTCACCATGTCCGGACCACAGTTGGTGCCTTCTGCAGCAGGCATGAACTTGGTCTCACACCGATGCCCTGTGCGGTGACACCACAGCGACTTGCAGATGTCCTGTCAATTAAAGGGCACACACACACACACACACACACACACATAGAGAGTGAGATATGTACCGAATATGGTGTTTTCTCCTATCATCAGTTGTGGCAACTTTTGACATCATGTTCCTCCCCTCTTTCCTCTACACTGACCCGACAGCACCTGCTTCCTGCCAAGACCACCATCACGCTGGTCGATAAGCCCCCATCGCCTCCAATAGGCTTCTCCACAAAGCCTTGGTGTCAAATTTAATCACTGTGCTTCTTTAATGAAACAAGCTATAATTGTATGTGTCATCTGACCCAACAATACAGAGACAGAGCGAGCGAGTGAGCACAGAGGGAGAGCTGGGGTCGAGAGACAGGCGGCAGAATCTGGCAACCCGCCCAACTGCAACTGGCAACGAGAGAGGAACCAGAAAGGATGGGAGGGGGGAGGTAAGAACAGGGGAGACAGCTTCTGTGTGTGTTTGAGTCTTTGTCTGCATGCAGATCTACTTCTCTGACATCGAGCAGGTGGATGACAGCCACGCCAGTGTGCTGAAAATCCTTGTACATGAGCCCCTCGGGGATAAGAGAAAAGCGTAGAAAAAGCGTGAAAGGCCGCCCATCCACTGTTAATCAGCCTGTAGGTTAATTTACCACCCACCAACTACTACACAGGTCTAAGAAATGCAGATGGGGTATTTGATCTTCTGTTAGGGAAACATATCAGGATCTGGGGAAGTCGTGAATAGCCAAGGCGCTGTCATGTGAGCTAATCCGTCATATAAACGATCTGGCAAAGTCAATTTCCCAGCAATTACAGCCCTGCAAGAGGAAAGCTTGGAGTATTTTAAACAGCATTTACATGTGAATCAGAATCAGTGAATGCAGCTAGCATAAAGGCTTATACCAAGACTATAAGCATTCACGGCAAGGGGAGGGGGCTGTTTCCCTTTCAGATGATGGAATGGATTTTAATGGAGGGTCAAATGTGGGGGGTTGGAGGTTGCTGTGCAAAGATTATGCTAATTAATAAAGTGCCAGTTTAGCACTGCATCATTAGCGCTGTAAAGCAGACAATTCCGGCCCCTATATGATCTAGGGGTGCTCCGTCTCATTACTGGAGGCTCTGGTGAGTTTCAGTACGGGTAGAGAAACAGATGAATAGCGAATGATTAAGGACTGTTGGTCCATGTAAAACCAGGACTATTCAGCCTCTATAGATGTGGTTCTGTATAGCTCAACATAGGCTTAGTTTAATGGTCTATTGGAAGAATGATCCTTCCCCTTCTTCTTCCTCCTGTGTAGCATCAATGTTGGTTTGTATTCCAAAATTAATACTGCCTTTTGCCCATGATGTTCTCAGAAAAGAGATTAAAAATTAATCTCAGTCATTAAATAAACATAAACCAAATGAAGACTGTATGCTAACACCTCTATCTGCACTGATTTAAGCAAAATGCTAAAACTTGGCTAAATGACAATATGAAACTTAGTTTTAATTGAAACCTATTTCATTTTATTGCATTCATACTTAAAGAAAGTTAACAAGCCTATGAAGTTTTCTAGCAATGCAGTGAGGTTGTATTTTTTTGTATTAGTGGTTTAAGCTAAATGCTAACATCAAAATGCTAGCATGCTCACAATGACAACATAAGGTGTCACATAACCACAAGCTTAAGACTGTTTTCCACTGCAAGAAGTTACAGGCTGTATTCAGACCTCAGGAAGCATCCCTGTAGAACCTTTTTCACAGCTTTTCTGGGGGAAAAAAAAAATCCACGCTAAGGTAAGCGGAGAACTGGAATTATGTCCAACAACTACAAACAGTGTATAGGCTAGCACAGCAACTAGCACGAGCTGACTATTACTCTAACCCTGAGCCTCCTGGTTAATCAAAAACCCATTTAAAAAACAGCAAGATTGATCAATGGGGCAGCTGTGGCTCAGGAGTCCACCGATCGTAAGGTTGGTGGTTCGAGCCCATCTATATGCCGCAGTGTCCTGCACAAGACACTGTACCCCAAATTGCTCCCAGTGGGAGGCAGGCACCTTGCATGGGCATGGAAGTTCTGTCGCCATTGGTGTGTGAATGCGTGTGAATGGGTGAATGGGAAACATTGTAAAGCACTTTGAGTACCACTAAGGTAGGAGGGCCCTGTAAATGCAGACCATTTACCATTTATCTAAAAACACACAGGGTGAATATCTTACCTTGACAAAATCAAGGCTGCACAGTTTGGCCTTGGAGCCAAACTGCCACTTGCACTGCGTGTCTGCGTCATACAGCTGCCCAGGAAGCTGTTCAGGATATTTGTATTGACCGATCTGCTTGGGCTCGTCCACGAGACAGGAGGCCTGGGCTGTTCTGGTGAACAAAGCACACCACCTGCATCAGTCAGGAAAGGAGAGCCACGACAAATGACTGGTAAACTGAAAAGTGTTTATGAGTTCGGCCTACCCAAGGAAGCGGCTGAGGTACTGCCGACTGCAGGTGGACCAGGAAAAGACCCCGTTGTTACCAGCCAGAGTAGGAGACATAATGTTCCCCTCTGTCTTGCGACAAGGGTTCCCTTCCCCATCATGGATCATCCCAAAACTGGAGAAAATGACATAATAAGAGATGTTGAAACTAATTTTGCACATAACCAGACAGACACAGACATTGATGGTCATGTAGTGATGTAGTCGAGTTCTTTGTGGGTGAAAGTGTGTTTTAATGACAGTACACAGTGTCATAGCAACACACACAGGCACCCACACAAAAGACGATACAAATTATTTTCATTAATTTGATTTCATTGATACTGACAGTTTCTATTGTGAAACTCAAGCCAAGTTTTCATTACGTTCTGATATGAAATTATAGTTTGATGCATAAACATTTCTCCCTTCCTCAATCCATCATTGCATCAGATGTTCTGCAAGTACTTCTTTAGTGATTAACAGCTTTAAGAAACTAAAGTAATAAATATTATGATGTACTGTCACCTGGATAAAGTCAGAAAAAAAACACTCAATTCCTTTGTTTGTTTTGAGAACATGTCAGACAGAAGAGTTTTACTGCAACATGAAATCTATAAATATGAAAAATAAACCGCCTCCAATCCCAATGGAAACGTATAAACACAAACATGGAGCTGTGCTGCCTGGGGCAGTTTCCATTATTCTCTCATACAGTGTCATGGAGTGGATGAAGTAGTGCTCTAACGTAATGCTTTTATTTCAGCGTGTATTTGTTTCTTTAAATCAAACCACGTTTGTCATTTCATACAGATGCATTACATCCACTCAAAGCAGAAAGCCAATTTGCTTGCTCTGCTTTAAAATAACACTACAGTCTGACATCTACTTTATGTCTGCTGCTATAATTTCTGTCAAAGCTTTTGTCAAATTTGACAATGAAAGCAGCCTTATAAATGTGGAATGCAGAAAACCTCTTGGTGTCCAGACTCTGTGTGACTTGTTAAGCTGAATCCATATTTTACTTGATCTAGCTACTGCAGTTGATACAGTGCAAATCAAATCACCAGCTTTTTCCAGCTAAGAGTTTTATCCAGTCAAACATTCCTTCACTTTGAGCAGGTGACCCATGCTTTTACTATTTCAAGGCCAGACCTTTGCAATTTATGGAACATTGGAACAGGCCAGGAACTTTAACATCTAAGTTTCTGTTGGTTCATAATGCTGCAGCTAAATTCTTGTCTGGTACACCTAACTGTAAAATTTGGTTTCTTGTTTACAAGTGTTTGAATGGACTAGCGTCAGCTGATCTGTCAGACTTGTTCCACTCTTCAAAATCAAAATCAAACCAAATCAACCTTTATTGTCATTTAGCTGTACATACAAATGCAGTGCAGGCAAAACGAGAGGGCGTTTCTCCAGGAATCCAATCAAAATTAAAAATAAAAACACACATTTAAACACACACCGCGCACACCCATACATACATACACACATGTCCCTGAGACGTCTGCAGTTAAACTGACAATGAAATGAAATGGACATTGGAATTGTCTTTGTTAAGTGTCCAAGTAGTCCAAAGTAGCAGCTTGTGTTTAAAGTGCCAGTAAAAGTGACTTATGATTATAAATAATAAAAAACTGAAACTATGACTAAAACTAAGGTGTAGTCGTGTCACAGGCCAGATTCCGTCAGATTCCCGGTCAACCATTCAGCATTCTAACAGCTTGTGGGAGGAAGCTGTTGATTAGTCTGGTGGTTCTAGCTTTGATGCTACGGAACCGTTTGCCTGATGGCAGCAGTTCAAAGTGATTGTGGAGAGGGTGTGAGGGGTCCCTGACAATGCTCAGTGCCCTGCTCCTGCAGCGGCTCTGGAAGAGTTCCTGGACAGAGCGGAGGGAAACTCTGATGACCCTCTCAGCTCCACTAACTATCCTCTGCAGGGCTTTTTGTCTCGACATACAGCAGCTGGAGTACCATGTTGAGATACAGTATGTCAGAATGCTCTCAACCACAACTCTTAAGCCTCATGCTGCTTGCTGAGGTCATTAGACCATCCATTAAGGCTGAGTCATGACTGTCACATTACCAATGCAGACTTTGATAGCAGACAGCGATGTCCACCTAGTTCTGATCACACTACAGTATAGACGCATCGGTCTGTTATGCAGACAGTCAAGTTGCTCCTCATGTCAACCACAGAAAAACACATGGGGCTCGTGGATATTTTTGATTTGCTAGCTAAGATTTTGAACTTTTCTCAGGATGTAGCATTCAGTTACAGTCTGCAGCATTGTGTAAGTAATGACGCAACACAGGATTTCTGGAGAAACACCATATTCCTACTGGGTTTGACAACGCTTTATAATGATGCCTTTGTTTTCTTAAACATACTTGTGTCCAGACTCATGAGCGATGGTGAAAGCCAAACCCAGTCCTGTGTCCTCGTTGATGGTACAGCTCCTGTACTTGCTGCACATGCCACTAATGGGGGCGAAACCTGTTAAGATGAAGAAAACAGGGATGGAGGTGAGGTGTTGGTAAAATGTGTAGCTTAAAAAAACAAAACTTAACAAACTCAAAGCTCAACTATGTAACATAAGTATCCCTTGTCTCTTTCTTTGAGCTGTACTCAGAACATTCTCTGTTATGACAGATTTGGCAGGCAAAGAATGTCTGTCACATATGCATATTTACATACATGTGTGCATGGAGGTGAATTTCACACAAGCTGCCAAGTACGATCTCACAAGCCCTGACCAATTTACTGCAAGTTTGTTCTTAGACCTTGATAGCCAATCAGCTTACAGGAGTATTTCTGATTTTCGATCTGACAACATTAGGAAGCTGATATCCAGAGAACGTAACTGATCCTAGATGTGGGATTTACTGTAACTGACAAGCTGATGAGAATATTCAGTAGTGCTCCCTGTTTGTTTCTCATTTTCTGGCAACAGTTTCTCCCACTGGACCCAAAAATATAAGAGCATGTACAGTAGAAACATCAATTTGTGGTTGTGGCTTCGACTTAAATAGCCAGATGTTAAACTTTAACAGCACTGTTTTGTGTTGTCTTTGTTTCAGTCAAGTCTGGTGGAGTCTATTATTCACATTTGTTGTTTTTTTTCACTAAGATTTGATCGACAACCATGTCAGGACACTTTTTAATGACCTCTTTTCTCCCAAAATGACAGTTGATCAATGGTTGCATTTCAGTTCTGCGACCTTTGATGCATGTTACACGCCCCTCTTTGTTTTCTGTCTGCATACACACTGTTGCTCGACAAGAATGTTAAAATGCCAAAGCATCCAGCCATACTTGAGCTTTCTGACACTGTTTAAGAACTCCAGTAAATATGGGGTTTTATCAGAGTGACAAATGACTCCCAGTCTTTACTCATTTTGCTTCCTACACTCCTTGTTATTATGTCTACTCCTACAATATCACCTTTATGCTCTCTACAATTCTGCAAATTTTTAATTTGTCACAGCTGCATACAGCTTCCACATCTCACAGAATCTTGCCAGTGTACTATCTACTGCTTCTCACTTGACTGTAAAACAAGGGGTTTTGCCCGTTAAGGTGAGCCAGGCACTGTCTTACCCAGAGTGTCACAGGGCTCGTTCTTCCAGGAACAGATGTCCAGCCCAGTGAGGAGAACAGCGTGGTCGTGCCTTTTACCACCTTTCCCCACCAGACCTGACTGCCACTGACAGAAGCTGTTGAGGGACTGGTCGGCGTGGTGATTTATGGTCAAGCCAAGCTGAGATCGAAAGGAGAGAGACGGAAAACATGAGTGATAGCCACGAACGATTTCCTCAGCATCCATTGACGAACAACACAACTAATTAAAGCTCAGCAGAGCGAGCCTCAATCCACTCACCGGGTCCTGTTCAAGCAGCAACAAGCTAACCACCACAATGTTGATATCCGTCCCAATGGTGCCATCTTTGAAAAGACTGGAAACCTGCAAATAAAGTGAAGAGTTTTGGGTAACAGTCAACTTTTTTCCTTGGCTTTTTGCCATATCTGACTGCAAAGAGGCAGACAGGAATAAGAGGTAGAGAAAGAGCAGCTATGAGATGCATCAAAGATATGCAGGTGGAATCGAACACGGACATTATACAGGTTACAACTGAGCACCAGCACAGTCTGCAGATCTAAAATTCATGGTTGTCTAAATGTTTCATACTCTTGTTCTCTTGGGAGAAACACAAAATGATGCTCAACCTTGGGTTATTCTGGACTCACATGACAGGAGTTTGGGCCAATTTTACTCTCCGTCTATCCCTCTGGACAAAAAGTCTGTTGTTAGATCTTGATCTGAACCAAGCTGGGTCCAGATTATAATGTGAGGGGCTCACAGCTCTAGTCTGAAATCTCCCTAGCCGACTCACCAGGCCTCCGCCACTAATATCGAACGTGTGCTGCTCCCTCACTGCTCCCTGTAGCACAATAATCTTAATAACATCCTGCCATGTGTGATGCACCGCTATTTTTGTTTTGTGTTCATGTCTGAGATTAAAGAAAAGAATATCTGTGGAGTTTCTCCTTAAGCATGTGAGACAATCCCATTTCAAAATTTTGATTCTATAATTCCTGTGGTGTGAGCCCAGTATTAGTTGCAGCACTACTCTTATCTGGGTTCACTGACGAGGAAGCTTCATTTCTGAGACGACAAAGTTTTTTACACTTTTGTCTTTTTGATTGTATAATCTGCAAGATTCTCAACACACTGTTACAACCTGCAAGACGAGGGTCACATGGCCAACGGAGACTGCTAAAGGCATCAGACCCTTTGTCAGTGTGTCTGCTTGTACTGTAGACAATGTAAAAAAGTGAAGAAGAGCATCATACAGCTGCAAAATTCTGTACTGCAGAAGGAAACTACATAAAGGCTTGCAATCAACCTTCTGTCACCTTTAATTTAGCTTTAACAAACTGTGATTTCATCCATTATGAATACAGAGTGAGAAACACTTTAAAATATCTGTCTGAAAGAAAAGCAATAATCATCCCAGAAGTTTAGCTCACTAGCATAAACATAAGCTCAGCTACCATTGCTCTGCAGGTGGTAGTGGTCTTTGAGAGTCTCCAATGTTAGATAAATAGCTATCAGAACCACAGACTTCCCACGTGCCCATAACTATCCCTACTGTTTCCCAGCCTCACCATGTTCATGACGGTCAGTACGTAGGTGGTGACGTTCTCCCTGCCGTGTTTCTCCAGCATCTTCCTGTCTGCCACCACCAGGGTCTCCACATTCAGACCTCCCACCCTGTTGGAGTTGATGGGTGATCTTTTTACCCTCCCCTGCCCTTCCGACTCAGGTAACACAAACTCATCAGGCATGATGAACCGGTCCTCTGCGGGAGGCTTGGGAGCGTCTAGGAGAGCAAAAAGGGAAAGGCCAAAAGGAAGGGAGGAGAGACAGAGTGCGAGGGAGAGAGACAAGGACACAGAGAGAGAGAGAGACAAAACTTGGCAGTGAGGGTCAAATGAATGAAAGTCCTTTTCCTGGCTCGTGCCAGGTGATAAGAGTACAGGCTCTGGTGTTGAAAGGAAAGGAAATTCACTCCCCACGTTGTTTCCTTTCACCACTACAAAGGAGGATAAAACTGTTAAGTAGACAGAGGATTAAGTAGCTTCAGGCTAGTGTTGCACTATTACAATGGCTTCAAAGTACTCAAATACATTTTGATAATTACATTATATACTCAAACACAGTGTTCTGTAATGTTTAATAAGACACAAAACATCATTATAAACATATGTATAGTGGGTTCAAACAGTCTGACCACACAACCTGATGTTAGCCCATGTTATGTCACTGAATGTTGGGCTTTCTTAGTCTTCAGCTACACTTCTAAATGTTCAATAATGTTGAGGTTGGGTGACTGTGGAGGAAAGTCCATGACAGTCAGCACTCCCTCTTTTTTGGTCTTCAGTCGTTCTGTGACCTCTGTTTGGACTCATTATCCTGCTGCAGTGTGAACAGCCTGTATGAAGCTACCCTGAGCCACTGATCCTTGAGGTTCCCCTGGTCCTCTGAGACTCATTAGATGGCCTTCTTTTGACAGGACTGTTGCTGATTTGAGTCTGTTTTTTCTATTTTTTAGCCAACTCTGCACCTGTGGTGAAGTTGCTTCTCTATACCTCAGTGAACAAAGCTTGATGTATTGATCCTCTGCTGGTGTGCTCACTGTTGCTCTGCCTGATCATGCTTTACGTACAACTGATCTCATTTCTGCAAAGCATTACTGAGTGCTGCACATTGCCCTCTCAGTAACCATCAGTCTAGTCGTGATTTGATGTCGAGAAAGCTCCTGTTTGCTCTGAATGGCACTTTGCCTTTTGACACTTTCACTTAGTTCTGATGCCACATCGCAATCCTACTTAGTTAGCAACATTCTGTAGGAGATAAGAGGCACAGCCATAACAGGTGAACAACAGCTGCAGGTTGATTTACTTGAACAAGCCTCTAATCAGTAGATCAAATCCACCTAAATGCTATCTGGACACTACATCAACGGACCAATACACCTCAATGAAATCTGACCATTTGTAAAAATACGTTAACAATGTCAACGACACAAAATTGAATTTAGTTACTGATTTGAAATAGAGCACAATCTGTGATATTTGCTCTTTATTTTTCAAATCAGACCTCACTGTGTTTAAAAATCATTAATCATCAAACTTTTCTTCGTAGGCCACTATTGTGTTACGATGACATGGCAGTGCTTTCTGTTGTGTGATTTTGTGTTACATTAAATTAATATTTGATGTCCCATGATGTGGTGAATAGTTTCTCAGAGCCTATTTATGCTGACAAAACTGAGTCTGAACAGAACAATATTTAATCTGTGTGTAACAGGACATATATTCTTTAATTATGAGATGATGATAATAGTGACATCAGTAGACTATAGTCACAAAATGCAATTTCCATTCTAAACATCAACACAATTGTATGTAATAAGCCTAAGCAGTTTATATCAAATCAAACAATAGAAAGTAAATGATATGGGGTAATGACATATGGACTAAGCCCAAAGTATATACATAGAAGGAATATAAGGGTCCCTTACATACATTGCTTGCGGCGTCCGCAGAAATGTTGCCTCTGCAGCTTCCCATGCTGGTAGTCATGATGCTGCTGCTGCTGCTGATGATAATGGTGAAGGTAAGGGTTGTCAGGTGTGGAAGAAGTGTTGTCAGATGGGCTGCTGAATCCTCTGTGGACTACGTGTTCTGCAGAGCGTTTGTAGACTACGTGCGGGTGGTGACCATCGGGGGCGCTGTAATTGTGCTGTTTGGCCAGGTGTTGGGGTAGCGGGGCTATCAGATATTCCCCCTGAGACATACGGATCAAACCTGACTGGAAGACACACACACAAGACATGGACATAAGGACAAACCAAACTACTAATGAAATCTGAAAAGAAGTTATTCCGGATGCATTACACAACAGGACTTAGCATTACTGTTGTGTAACTTGGAGAGTTTTTTAAGGCAGTGTATTGACTAGGAGTGTTACAACATACCAATAAACAATATTGGCCAGGTAGGACCATCATACAGTACAGTTATGTTACACACTCCACCTACCTACATTCGTATTTTGAATGTAATTCATTTGCTAAAAAAGTAACAAATCACACCCTAAACAACGTTAGAGACAAAGTTGACATTCTTCAGGGATTTTATAAAGATCACAATCATATCACTATCAAGCAGTCTTATGCCCACTACAATCAAGTAGTTCATCCATTCATTTTTTTCACTTATTCAGGGTTGGCTCGTGGTGGCAGCAGGCTAATCAGGTCATTTCAGAAGTCCTTCTCCCCAGAAACATGTTTTCAGTTCTTCCAGGGGGATCCCAAGGAGTTCTCTGGATAAATGAGGTATGTAATCCTTTCAGTCAGTTCTGGGTCCATCCGGGGGTTGAGCTGTCTCAACATCTTGCTCATTGGTGACATGAACGTGGAGCTTGACAGAGAGATTGGTGCAGTGTCTGCAGTAATGTGGCCATTGCTCGAACAACTGTGGTGATGGTGGATATGAACTAGAAGAAGAAGTTCTCGATTTACCAGCTGATCTTCTCCCAGGTCTCACCTATGGTCATGAGCACTGGGTAGTGACCAAAAGAATGAGGTGAGGTGTTAACCCCTGTGGCTGGTCGGGTGACTGGGCTCAGAGGGAGCTCATTGTAAAGTTGCTGCTCCTTCACGGCGAAAGGACGCAACTGAGGTGGTTCAGGCATCTGATAAAATACTCGTAGTGAAAATCTGACATAGTGATAGCGCTAGCATCATGGAGCACTGTATTTATATGCAAACAGACCAACAATGTTTCTTCAAGCCATAGTGATCTACTGTAAACTGGGCATGATGGCACTACAATAAGTGAGATAACTGACTTAGTGCTCTCAGAGAAAATGTGTCCTGTCTATACAGCGCACACAGCATTATGTGGTACAAGGATGTTGTCATGCATCACACATATAGAAACAGAATCTAACATGGCATTTGCTGGCACAGAGCTGTCCAATCTGCACTGCAAGGCTTTGACAAAGCTACAGTGTAGCTGAAGCAGCTGCGACCAGCAATCCTTCCTACTCTTAGACACATTTCACCTCAGGACCCACCCAAATCAGCCCCACCTACACTTAGAACCTAAACTCTATCCTAACATTAGGCAGATGCGCACCGTGCAAGAACTTACAGCTGCTGAGGGAGGGAGAGGTCTTACTAAGCCGGCAGACAGAAAAGCATGAAATTACTTTTTTTTAAAGAACTGAGATTTGTTCATAATTGATTTTAACTAAATCTAAATTGTTTCTCTGACTACAATGAGATCCCTACAGGTCAGGGCTGAACTTCAAAACATCATTTACTCAAAGCAGACTACATTCCAACACTTCTTGCTAACATAATCATATCATTTACACTTGTTTTTTTTTCCAGGATTTGTTCATAATATAATATCTGGCCAGACTGTACAATGCACTTTCTCAAATAACAGTTCACTCAATTCTGAAAAAGATGAAAGTGAATGTTTTCAGATTTTTTATTATAATTAACTAACATGTCCAACAGGGAAGAGGACCTGATTATACACATTTTTAATGATAATTCTTTTGCTTGTAAAAATCAAAAAGATTTTTTTTCCTGACACACATTTACCATACACTACTACATTTACTACTTAAGTAATGTTTTGTCTAATGTCACCTTTGCTTGTAGACAGCATAAATATGAGCACATGAAATATGGCTGCACTTTACAAGCCATCTAATTTGACTTCACTTCAGCAGAAACACTCTAACATCAGAGTTCCACAGCCTGCGTCTGGCATTTTTTTTATCCCCAGACTTCTTATGAACCAAATCAACCACTGCAGCATGCCAAAATACTGCCCAAGTGGCAGGTCATCTCCGCGTTTTGACTCGCTGTTTTAGTCGAATGGCCTTAACTGCCCCCTGAACTGAGAAACCGAGCTACTGAACCCTAAACATTCCGTCTGACCATGGAATTCTACCTAATTCACTCCGCGACTCACCAAATATACACAAAATAGCTGTGCAATCAGACACACACTCACTGAATTTATCAAAAACAGGTACACACACACATACACGTACACCCGCTGACCCAGTGACCTCTGACCTTTTAGTGTGTGTGTGTGTGTGTGTGTGTGTGTGTGTGTGTGTGTGAGAGAGAGAGAGAGAGAGAAAGAGAGAGAGACTGGGCCCTGCTCCTGTTGAACTGACCCCATTTCCCCCAGACAAGCAGGTGGTAAAATAAACAGAGGCAGGACAAAAGGGAAGCCATGGTGAGGCTCTTGTTGTGAAAACACTGCCTGGATATATGGCAGACTGCCATCATCAGGCCCATCCATCCATCTCTCCATCCAACCATCCCACCATCCAACCCTGCGTAACTGTCCAGCTGCCAGCACATCTTTCATCCGTCCATAAATCATCTGCTACTTCCATCCATCTTCCATGGTGCAATGTGGAGTTTTACAGGAAGTTAGCTGTCAAAATGTATTATTTTGACGACATGTACGGTCCACACGGTCCAGCAGTTGGAAGTTTTGTTCTGCAGTGTCAATCGTTTCAACCCCAGCATATCAATACCTGCCAAAAAAAGCCATAAGCCAGATTCTATGCAGCTACCTGTTCCAGCCGCATCACACTGCAAACACATTGTGGAGAGAAAATCTCCCACTGGGCCATGAATAAAACATATCAACTTAAAGATCTGAATTAAGAAGAGAAAATGCCCTTGGTGAAAACCGACTGTGGCTTCCTAAAATAGATTGGAATTCAAAACAGAGCTAGAGAAGGTCAAAGGAGGTGTCTCCCGTCAGCACACACTGCTGTCGCCTCTTGTTTGCCCATCTTTTCATCTGCATGGCATTTACCGCAGACACGACCTGTAAAAGCATACACCTCATCAAAAATTCTACTTTTAAAGATGACACACTTCTTATTTTTTGACAGGTCCGTCTGTCAAACAAAATCAATGTAATCATCGCGCAACAATGTGAGATCATGTCATAATCTTCTCTCCCTTCAACTAACCCCTTTACTAAGAGATTAACATAAATGTACGTTTTTAAAACCTCAATATGAGGATTATAGTGTATTGAGATTGTCTTTTTCCAGAGCATATCATCTTGTTTCCCATCATACAAAGGTGTAATTAGTGACTAACCCCCAACCTGGCAACCACAACATTCCAGCAATAAAACTATAAAAAGCCCAACTGTCTGAAGTTACTTCATTAACTCACATCCCTCATGTCTCCCTCTCTCTCTCTCTCTCTCTCTTCTGCTGCATCACCACATCTGCCAGCTCTTCACTTTCTTTTCCAGCAGTTAGCAGATGGAAGTGTCTGTGATGATAATGACGGGAAATTAATTCCATCTGCAGCGACGGTAATAATGGTGCTCTGTGTATGTGTGTGTGGGTGTGTGTGTTTGCAGAATGTTCTGACAGTGTGTACTGTAAGTTCTACTGAATACCAAAGTATGACTTCACATTAGATTCTTAAAACTGAGCACACGGTTGCCAACGCTGCATGTGAACAGGAGTATGCAGTGAGACATGAGCGCTTGATGAGCAAAGAGGTTGAGAGTGTAAATAATAAATGTACCTACAGATACATTTTGTGTGCTTTAGGGGTGTAATGGTGCACAAAAATCACGTTTCGGTATGTAGCTTGGTACTGAAGTCACGGTTTGGTTCGGTTCTGAACTAGGGTTGCCAACTCCCTGAAAAATAAATAAGGGACATCTCATTGGCAGGGCCGGCCGACCCGATTGCCTTCACCCCTCCCGGTGTGGTGAAACTTTTTTGCCTTTTTTTGTGTGTGTGAAACGATTTTTAACCTTTTTGACTATCTATCTATCTATCTATCTGTCTCTGTGGCGGGGCCCCTTTAGCTGTGGGCTGTGTCACCTTTCGATGTGGACGGCCCCCTAGGATGGTGTTTCCTCTCCTGGTCCATCAGTGCCACACCATTATCAGAGCTGCTTTTAACTATCTGATCACTAGGGAATGAGGGTTGGGTGGGAAATGGGCAGTTGGTGGGTGGGTGGGGTGTGGGTGTGTGCGTGTGCGTGTGTGCGTGTGTGTGTGTCGGGGAAGGGATTTGGTTTTTTTTGTATTTTAATATAAAGGTGTTTTTATTTTTTGCATGTAAAGCACTTTGTGTTACATATATTGTATGAAAAGTGCTCTACAAATAAAATTTGATTTGATTTGATTTGATCTATCTATCTATCTATCTATGGACTGTTTGAACTTGTCATAATGATGTAAGGTTGCATATACATGTGTATACAGTGTAATGTCTATTCTTTATCTATTATTCATCTAAGTATGATTTATCTATTTTATGTATTCATCTATCAATTGTACTTGTTTATTACACTAAACAAATAACAACACTAATATTATCATATCTTTGGCCATAAAATGCTGACATTCATTGCACTTTCCTATATTAACCTTAACCAGAGGGTTAACAGAAATAATTCTTTTTTTTTACATACCATATCTGCCTCTGGCGTTGCCTGGTGGACAACAAACCGGCCAAGGGTTCTCCTGGTTTCGTTGTCCCTCACGTTTTTAATGTGTACACCACTAGATGCATGCTGTGTTACATCAAACAGTCCACCATGGGCTACAGAAAAAGCGCGCCGGCAGACATTGTAGTGCGCCCTATAGATATTATCATGCACTTTGTCCAGCCACGTTTTCTGTTCCCATTCGGGTCTGTATTTTCGTTGCCTTTTCATTTTTTGTCCTCGGAGGAGTAGGAACGGTAATGCTCGTACCGTTGGCAGTGTCCGAGATGCGAAAATCTGTGCTGTCCCTGTCACCCATGCTGCTTTGTTGTCGTCTCTTGTCTGCCGGTATCTTCTTTGCAAGCAACAGTACCTCGACCAATGAGATGAGCTGGATTCTGTACTGTCATACTCGTGTGCGAGTGTGCTGTCAGCTCATTGGTCACAGAGCAGGAGAGGGCTGGTACTAAGATTACCGTAAATGTTCACATAAAGCGCCATTGATTCCATTAACATTTTACAGACTCTTTTTGATTCTCACGGTAATACGGGACAAAGTGCGTCCCGTTTCCACTTAATACCAAATGCGTAATTTTGTTATATTATTTTGTTAATATTTTACGGAACGATTCCGTTTTTTAAGGGACGGTTGGCAACCCTATATGGAATCCTCTGGGGTCGACGGACGCACTGGCGCGTCAAAATAACATGACCTATTTAAGATGATGTAGCAGCAAGACGCCTCGCTGAGTCTCCGTTTCAACTTGAGTCGAAAGTGCCGATTTCAAACTATCTACCAGCTTTTGAATTGTGTTGATAGGTCAAGTAAAACCAGAGTTATGATAAGTAATAAATGCCATACTTTTCCCACGTTTGGGGCACCTTACCCTTTGGTCTGGTCCACTTGTTTTACTCCTTTTTCGTACTTTACCAGGAAACCCAAGTGATCCGAGACGGGTGATTTTAACAAGTGTGGAGCGTCTTCCAGCTCCAGCTTCTTACTGTTAGCATTAGCCATCTCATTCGCTAGCCATAATTTTTTCTCTCTTTTTTTATATAAACTTTATTCAAAGATACAATGCAGAACAGTGTAATACAATATAGAGCAATAATAACCGCCAGGGGGCTACAAGCATTTAAAGGTAACAATTCAGAATATCATTTCACATAAAAACATTGAAAAGAGAACATAAATCATAAGTCTTAATAGCTTTCATATTGGTGGAATGTAGGAATCAAGTTGCAAATATCTTCCCATAATTTGGTGGAAGAGGGGCAAGACCAAAATAGGTAAAATACATCTTCAGGGTGTCCTTCACAAAAAGAGCAATTTATGTCTATATCTTTTTGGAATCGTTGTAAAAAAAACTTTCGATGGGTAGAACCTATAAATTATTGTAAAAGACACTTCATTTACTTTATTATTTATCATATATCTACTTGGCAAGTTCCAGATCTTTCCCTAGTTCAGATTATTAATAAAAGAGTTCCAATAAGCTACCACATATGGGACTGATACAACATCTTTTTGAAATAAAGAGTGTATACGACAATTACTGCTGCGTGTTGAAGAGAAACAAATTTGACCAATTTCAAGTTTGGTTGGATCAATGAGTAGTAATATTGGGCTCTGTCCTGCTGTCCTTTTAAATAACATAATAAGACCATCAGGGATTGCATTTATAATATTAAATTCAGTGATAGGGATTAAGATACTGTATTTTAAGGTAAATTCTTGGTATGACATTAATGACACATCTCGGTTAAATAACCAGGAGAATGTTGTGATTAAAACAGAAAGGGTAAAACAAGGATTTGTTCACTTGCTAGCCATAAGTGTTGGTACCTGAAGTGAAGTGTAGGTGAAGCCATGGGTGAAGCGCCCATACAGAAGTGCCGACAGGAGAAAAAACGGTCCGTCACATCCTGTGTTCCACTGGACACTCCTACTTGTTTTCAGTTCCACAATACTTTACAACTGTGAGACAGAAGGTCCACCACAACTGTGGGCACTACGAGGGTCGCAATTCTGTACATTCTGTACATTGGCCATTCTTAATAGTCTTAAAATTTTCGTACTACAGCACACCTCTGTACCGAACCGAAAGTGCCTGTACTGAACGGTTAGGTTACGTGTATTGTTACACCCCTAATGTGCTTACACTCTAAAATTGCAGTCCGCACAAGCTCACCTATTTTCGCGTAAGTCCTCCACTGCTTTATTCAGACTGCTCTGAGACTGCACTCGACTCCACTGAATGTATTTGCTTCACACCTGAATTCACACCTGTGTCACTTTTCTGTAAAAGTTACAACAGAAATCTCATTAGGTTGACTTGGTAACATCACTTTCAACAAAGCACAAGTCTGAACTGCATGCAGTCGTATTGGATAGACATGAACAACTGATGCACTTCAAGTTGTGTGTGATTTGCGGAAGGCTTTTCCACAATTCAGCATCAAATATTGGTTCAAAAGACAGTTTCTTTGCCTTTTTCATTCACATTGTACTGCAATTTCACATCTAGCATCTTCGAGCTGAAGTTGAGTTTGTTGCTTTCAGCTGTTTGTAGGAGTTTTACTTCTGAGTTTATCAAACACCTGCAGCATCAGACAGCAGCAGGATCCAAACAAACATCTCCAAAGTGAGAGAGTTCCCATCTCAGCCGCTGAAGCTTGTAATTCCTTCTGAAGAGCTCATAGGTGTTTTACGAATAGACTCTTCTGCATGTCCCATATTCCTCCTATTTCTTAATAATGGATTTACCAGACTCTCAAGGATATTGAGTGAATTAGAAATGTTCTTCTATCCCTCCCCTGACTTATGCTTTTCAAAAATCTTTTCACAGAGTTACTTGGAGTGTGGTTTTGTCCTCATGGTTTAGTTATAGCCAAAAGTACTGATTCAGATAATACCGGAGTCTTTATACTTCAATCACTGAGACACCTTCACTGCCCTCAGGTGATCTCCATTTCACTGACTGTGTGACTTCTAGCACCAACTGGCTACACCTGTGTTGAATGAGATGACAGTGTGAAATCTCCTGCAATCACTTATTTTCCATTTTCTATTTTCATTAGCTGAAATTACTTTGTAGGGCTGCACTGTTGCCTCACTGGGTTCTCCGCCTTCCTCCCACAGTCCAAAGGCATACTGAGGTTAATTGGTGATTCTAAATTGTTCAAAGTTGTGAATGTAAGCGTGGTTGGTTGTCCGTCTGTAAGTGCATCCCTGGTGACCTGTCCACGGTGTCCCCTGCCTTCACCCTAATCCTGATCTAAATCTGTTTTCACTTGGACTTGAAAGAGTCTTGTTTTGTAGATTCATGTACAAAAACAAATTAAATTGCCTATGATCTGACGTTGAAAAGCAATAACAAGGGAAACCTTCGAAGGGGAATGACTGCTTCTTAAAGGCCCTGTATCTCATGTCTGTAAAGGGCTTCAGAGTTGGACTCTTGTATGACTAATGGTATTTTGGACTCTGTGTTTGGTACATCAGTGTTGATACATTAGTGTGATATATGAATTCCGTCTAACTGGGGAGGGACCACCTCCCTTGACACTTCACAAAGCTCCAGTGGTGCAATCATGGATGTATTAAGAGATCTGGATATGACGCCATCTCTCAGCCTTGCTGGCACATTTTCCCAGAGGTCATTCACTGTATTTCAGCAAAAAAAAAAAACTCCCCAGCAGCCCAGAAAGCACTTTCCCCTAGATCACCATTATTAAAGAGACATCTGTAAAACTTTTGAAAAGACACATGCGACTGTAGAAACAATTTCTATGGTAGAACTGTGATTCAGCTGATCCAATCCAATTGATTTTTCCCATGACTCTGTTCCACAATGTGGTTAAAATCAGCCCAGGATCTCACGCCAATGGATTTTCTGATTACTTGATAACCTATATGGGAAAAAAATTAAACTAATGACCAAGTGTTCATTTTGAACAGCCACATATTCAATTTGACTAGAAAAGTCAGGTACAGCCATACAAAACCAGCTATTGTGGGAGGTCAAATGAATGCAGGGCACAGTCTAATTGTTGTTGTGGTGCTATTAACAGATGAGCTATCATTCAAACTAAACACTACAGACATTTACAGTGGGACTCCAGCTAACCCTTTGCATTAGGTATAAATCCAGCTTTATTTTTGACATTTTCACACATCCTTCACCTTCTACCATCTGTCAACACTGACATATGACTGATTGTATGTTTTGCATTAGTCATTTGAAACTCATGTTTCCTGTTGCAGTCTCCACCACCCTGATTCCTCCATCTGGTCAGAAGATGCTAACGTCATTAGGGTCGTCTCAGCGTAGGTATAGGGAGTTCAAATTCTTTCCGAAGAAAGCCTGCACCACAAAGTGGGGCAAGGACCCAGCCACACCATTTTCCCTTTGATCTGGCTTTGACCCTCTTGACAACTTTTTTGGTAAATCTGGTGTCTTTCCATCTTGTTGAGATGAAATAACCAATCAGTTTTGAGTTGGACTCTGCAAAATTCTGAGAAATCAAACTTGTTTCTACTTGTTTATCAAAAGAGATTCAATAAAAGGTCTACTAAATCAGCTGGCAATGACTTAGTCTCAACACATGATCAGAAGTTTGTTTCTAAGATGGAGATTTTTGTATTTTTTTTCCCAAATATTAAGCATCTTGATCATTTCATAGATATACAACATGATTCCAACACTGTGTATAACCGTTTCTGGCAGTCTCATTCAGTCAGACCACCATACTGAGGTGCTGGTCTATACATTAGATGATGAAAAGAGGAGCTGTATAGAGTTTCACAGGGTTGTGCAGGCGCCCTCCTCAGAGACCAGAGAAAGAGCAGCTGTAAGGTTGATAGAGACGACCTCTAGTTATCTCGTACATTAACACTTGTAAGACTTGGCTAGATTAAAGGGATGAACGCTGTGTGCTAAACACCACTTTACTTTCCTCCCACGTCTCAGTGCCGACTCACACATTTCTCCGACTGACACACACTCATAATCTCCCAGTCAGATTACAGGTTGAACGAGGTCACCCCCAATCAGCAGAGTCTCTAGTCTGTGCCTGAGAAAATCCTCTGTTGAAAAAGGACTTCCTTGGGAAAAGTCAGTACAAGCTCCTTACACAGCTCTGTCTCCTTGGCAGCACACCGGTGTACGTCAGGGGAGACAGCGTAGCATTGCATTTAGCTTGCCTCTGTATAAACTGAAGCCTCTTTTAAGGTTTCCTACCATGATATTATAAGGCAAATGAGTAAGTGCTTACATGCTGTTAAAGACTGGGGCTGAGCGGCGAGAAGCCCCAAGCCAGTGATTACTGAGCTCTAAAGCACATCTGTACTCCAGCTCAGCAGAGAATCACGTGACCACGGTGTGTGGTGAAGGGGGAAAAATCATACAGGAGCAAAAGAGGGCCCTCAGGCATCGAACACATTCAATAGAATCACAATCTAAGTAATTACAGTTTGCTCATGTGAATTATGTGTTTTTAAAATGGGGTAAGAAAAGATGTTAATTTTGGATCTTGGATCAGAAGAAGACCATGGCCAAGTGCAATGACAGGGCAGAACACTGGTTGAGTTTCTCCTCCTTTAACTTCAAACGACTGTATTTCCCAAAGCAGTGCAGCATTCGTAGAAAAATGGAAGGATTCTTGAACTGCAGCGGCATCATTTACAAGAACTCTATTAGTGATATACAGATGACTCTCTGCATGTACAACTAATTAGGATCACAATGTGTCAACAGCCTCGGGTCT
The DNA here is from genome assembly GCA_024666655.1 of Dascyllus trimaculatus. Taxonomy (NCBI): domain Eukaryota; kingdom Metazoa; phylum Chordata; class Actinopteri; family Pomacentridae; genus Dascyllus; species Dascyllus trimaculatus. The sequence goes on along the minus strand of CM045445.1, from coordinate 5,387,303 downwards.
TCTCGCTCTTGTTTGGCCTCACTAATTGTCTTTGAACAACCTACTGACACCATGCGAGCATGTCTGGGGAACACAGCAGAGGTGGGCACACAAAGAGAGATGGTGGTGGGTGAGTCTTTTGTCAGCTGGAGCCCTCGGGCAGGGTCCCACTCGTTATCCCGTGTAGACACAGCAGGGAACAGGAGGACTACTCCCACACCAGCCCATACAAATGGAAATGTCCTCCTTCAAAGTGCTCTTAATTGCTCTCTAACTGGGTTACAGTACAGCTCCTGCACAATTACTAACTTCGGAAATGCAGTGCTGCGTGAGAGTGCAAGTTAAATCAATACAAAGGCAGTACATCTGCTGAAATTGCTAGTTACTATTTACTGATCGCACACATCTCAAGTGTGTTTGAGATGTGTGTGATCAGTCTGTGATTGCTACTTTTCAATCTTCCAACAAAGCTGATCCACCACTCAGTAATAGAATCCAACCCCTGAAAGGTGGAGGTTACAGATGGGAAGTTATGCTCTTAGGGAAAGGGGGAGCAGTTGTACCACACTGGGTCATCATATGCGATCATATCATTATTTTTGGTCACTGCTGAACTGCACCGTTCGTTTCTATGTTAGCACCCAATGGAGGCGGTGAGCAAAATATCCAATTCAGAACAGCCTGGGCTGGTCTGCATCAGTGGCTTCTCCCTTCACCTCTGCTCCATGCTTGTGAATCAGACTCTAACAGATGGTATTAATCGCTCACCAGGAAATATTTTATAACTTTTGTAGCCAGTTTATTGACCTCTTGTAACAGCAGCTACTTATGCTTTATGATCATTCTTGTTACTCTGATGGGACTCCCGTTCGAACGTTAACAACTGCAAAAGAGTACTTTGTGTACAACTTGGCTTTTTTGACACAATCCAACATTGTTCTTAATGTCTATAGGGAACCATCTGAATATGCCACAACATTAAAACCACAGGCGAACTGGTCATCTGCTTAGAATACAATGTTCTGCTGGCAAACCTTGGGTCCTGGCATTAATGTGAATGTAACTTTGACATATATCACCTATCTGAATATTCGTCCAGACCGAGCGTGACCTAGTGTAAATTTAAGAATATGTCTGAGTCAACCTCGATTATATTCCCTTGAAGATGTGCACACAGACAGCTGTGGACACCCACACATAGTTGTTATCATACTACTTATTTAGTCCACAGGAGTCCATGTGGAAAACATACATGTGCTGTATGTCGTATCTACGTATTTGATGCATGCACACTGCTGCTAAACATGCACTAATTCCCTTGTAGCGTAGCCCAATTTCTGGGCTGCAAATAGACGTATGCAGAGGGGTCCACACGGACTCTCGTAGTTGGGGAGATCACACAAATTAAAGCTGTAAGTGAGTTGATTAAATGTTGCATTCTTGCTGCCAGTCGTTCCAGACTTCTGACTTCGAATTAAAATCAGACCTTTAAGTATTGAATTTGTGAGCCCTGGTCTATCCCTATTTCAATGCCTAGTACAGCCGATGGGTGTTAATGTCAAACTGTGCTATATTGTATCTAAAACTCTGACATCCACTTCTGTTCTGGCCAACAAAGACAGAAAAAACTGAATGAAACTAAAAAAAGTTACAGCGACTAAATTTTGATCATTCATCAAGCTGCTTGTTACTCTTTATCAGTCCAGCAATACAAGTTTACAGTCGTCCTGGACAGTTTCACAGCAGCACCGGTCCATGTAGAGCAGTGGTGACAATAGTAGGCCAGATTTGATGTATGGGCTCTGTTTGTAGAAGCTGCAGCATCCACTTGAACACTTCAACACAGGCCATTAGTCTTGTGTGAGAAAGACCTTGCACGGACTAGAAAGGACGCACAAGCACACACACAATTTCTGCTTTTTCTCTGCCTTTTCACACAGGCATCATCCCACACCCATGCTGAGAGCCTGACCCCCCTCTCCTGCTGGCATCTAACAGTGGGCACTACATCACTGTCAGCATCCAGACCACCAGGGAAAAGCTCCGGGCCACTCTCCTCTTGTAGCGCCAAGCTCTGAGCTCCTCTGTGGCCCGGCCCAGTCACTGAATTATGGCCACGCCAGAGAAGCATATTGTAGTGGGGAGACGTTCCAATTTGTTGGCCTTTACAGCAAGTGGACAGGTACAAATGGCCCAAGAGCCGTCTGGAAATCGGTCATTCAAGTGTCATTTTAACTCTGCAAAAAGCCTGAGGGATTTACAGCACACTGACAAGCACACACACATCATATGTTGCCTCCATTTCCAGCTCTACAGATGAGTAATCATATATTGTCCCAGCTCCATGAGTAGTCTAATGGGATTACAACATCTACACATGGTAAATATTCAAACAGAGCAAGTAAGTGCTTAAATGTATGCCTTTTGGCAAAACAGTTTTATTTTCCAGATGGAGTTTATGCTGACTTTTTAGAATGTTATTTCAAAACCCCATAAAACAGCTTCGGAGAAGAACTGACTTTTAAATCATCAGTTATTCCTGAAATACATATTCAATTAAAAAGAACTTAAAGGCTCTGATGAAACTAGCAGTTTTGCAAGAGACAATGCCACTTCTTCCCAACAAGTAACGGAGCCCAGCCTCTCGTTGCTCATGTTGTGATGTCTTCTACAACTACAAAGTACACCCAGCATCAATAACAAGGCCTGGGAAAATAGCAGGCTCCTTCTTCACACCACAGGGAGCCCCACGCCTCGTGGAGACAGACAGAGGTCGTAGGTTGAGCTCTCCTCTTACAACAGTCACCAGTGGTTGCCACAACACGCGGCACCGTGTCAACGACCGCCATCAGACAGTAAGTTTGATCTGAGCTGCTTGAAAGGCTGAAGGGGCTGGACGGGAGGCTGGAGGAGGGCTGTTTTGACACTTTCTCTAATGTTTTTGCTCTCACACTTGGGTGTGCAAACACACATTTAAGCTATAAACTGTGGCACGTGGGGGTTGTCGGGTCATTACAAGCCAACAAACATTCAAGAGGTCTCATCTGAAAGCAGACCAAACTCTCACCACATACAAGAGTTTATAATGCTTAGTAAGCATGTACACTATTACAAGGAGCACAAAGTGTTACTACAGACATGCAATCAGAGCCAGAGGAAAGTGACACTCTTGACTCGAAGCAGAAGACACTGGAAGCTGGTGTGCAACGAACTGCACAGGGACAAATCTGCAAAATGTGCAAAGCTAAAAACAATGTGTGCATTGTTTGTTCGTTGTTTCTCCAAAACTATTACTGTTCAAACAATGTGTGCATTGTTTGTTCGTTGTTTCTCCAAAACTATTACTGTTCAAACCTATGATGTGATCAGTCAGTTAACATCCCCTGCTGAGCCGAATCACACTGTATCAGAGACATCTCGCCCCACGATCATTTAGACTAAATGATGGTTATAAAATTCTTAATGTGCTCTGTGATGTGTGAATTAGTGCCTCCACTCATTTTCTCTGAAGCTTAACACACTTCCACAAAAGTAATCCTTTCCTCTGACATTAGTGGAGGCACTCTTTCATTCACAGAGTGCCTCGACTGAAGTACATAAAGTTAAAGGTGGGGTTGGTCATTTTAATCCACACACTTTTTGGCAAAGTCACAGAAAAAATGGAGCGTGCAGGCACAGCCCTGGCTCTGTAAAAGGGAAACAAAGAAGGTGGCTCGGACCGAACCACACAACACTACTGCAGCATGTTTGTGCTTGTGCAGAGAAAAACAGTAAATCTGACACATGCCGACAAACTAAATCTGCCAACTAGCTTAATCTTAACATCTGCATGTTGTGTAATGCAATGATTTTGTCAGATGTTATCACTGCAACACGAGTCATGATCATAGTAAGAAAAATTAACAATGTTTATGGGATTTTCTATACCAAACAAGTATGTTCTCTTATTTATGAAAAATAGTTTGTAGAATGATTTGAGGGCATCTCTGCAGCACTACAAAACCTAATTTGTAATGGTATGTTGTGATCATTTTACCTTTATCTAAAAATTGCATGCTGTGATGTGGATATATTAAACTTGTCCATATGGCAATTTCAGCAATAATTCAATAAAATGTTCCACCTCAGGTCACAGCACACATTTTCAGATAGTCTCTTATCTCAACACACTTTCTCATTTACACTCAGCTGCTCAGTCACTGTGTAAAGTGGGTATGGATGTCACCAGTTTCACAAAGTTAGAGATATGGTCCCAACTCAGAAAGGTCTTGGAGAAAAGGAGCTTCTGCCATCTACAATTAATCTCTTCAGCTTTAATTCACAACCGGATGCTATGGACTGAAAAGTCATTTGATAATGCTGTGCTTGGTGTATCAACCAAAGGACTTATCCAAAGCTAAAGACGAGGAAAACCGATCCCTTCATTTGCACACTGGTCACCCTGGACCTCACCGATCAGTTTCCAGAGAGCACAACCTGTCTCTGACCTGGCCTGTGGGGGCTTGGGAAAGGTCCCAGTAAAGGTCATGATCAGCTCTAGCACAGCCTGACACAGCCAGCCCGACGCGGGGCGTACGCAGTCATCGAATGCTTCAGTAATGAACACTGCCGAGCCATGAATAATGCAGTTTAGAGCAGTCATACTGAGCAACTTCAAAAGTGGTGCAGCAAGTGTCCGAGGGTGCATCTGCTGTTAGGGCCCCGTCCCCCTTTAGTTAGAGCGGCCGAGTCTGTAAACTGCTTTAAAGAACTTTAAAGCTTCATTTTTATAGTCTTGGTTTTCCTGTAAAGGGACTGTAATTTGTTTTTCAGTCATACATGTGTGTGTGTGTGTGTATATACTTACACACATACACATATACTTTCACATACATACACTGTTCTCATTCTGGCTTCTCCAATTTAACGCATTGCTTCTTCTGTCTGTTTAACAATTTATACTGAACGTGTTTCTGTTTAAGCATCAGTCATCTTCAGATCACTGAAATTCTCTCAGAATTTTTTACATTATATTCCAATATTGGCAAAATACCTGAAAGTAATCATCAGTAGCAAACATACAGGAAACACCTGATTAAAATTTGGTGCATTCTGACTATTCTATTTGTTGCTTGTTTGTGTCCCTACTGTACTTCGCCATTCATTGATTCAAAAGCTGGAAGAAAGAGTCCCGTTGCTGATTGCATTCTGAGCATAAATAGTGTACCTATTTTGCTCACAGGGACCAGCTCAGGCCTGGCAGCGCAGGACTCCGACCTGCCCCCGTCACCCCGCAAAGAAGAATCCCACCCTGGGAAGGAGCTGGGAGGACAGAGGGGAGCCGTAAATCACTTCTGTTTTCTGCATTCACACGAGTGGTGAGCAGCTCTGAACTTGCACTACACAGTAAAAAAAAAAACCTGTGAGAGTTCAGGTTGACACCCACCCAACCCCCCACGCACCCGAGCAGGGAGGATTGGGGTCAAGCAGCACAGCGACCTCACATGAGAAACCCTCAAAAGAATAAAGAGAGAAGACCCTCCGCCCCCCCCCATCCACCCCATCCACTTCTCTTACAAATCAGAGAGCATTACATCTGAAATGACATCCTTTCATCTCTGGCGCAAAAAAAAAGCGAGTCCGACGACTTCATTTCACTCGAAAACACGAACATGGTGCTTGCTCAGAACACAGAGAGTGATTAAAACCCAGCAAATAGCACCATGTTCAATTAATGGGGATTTACAGTAGAAAATCCCACTTTACCATCATCTATCCACCCCGCTCTGCTCTTAATACCATCTCGCCCTGGCCTTCATTTAAACAGATGAATCCCGCTTCCATCTGTTTTAAAAGAACTCGGCCTTGGTTTGGTGCAGGAGCTGCAGCTGACACCTCTGCTGCTATTCAAAAAGCAGGGTCAGACCCAGAAACCCTACCACAGACACTTTCCCTTCCCTATTTTCCTCTTTCTTCGCGTCTGTTGAAAGGAGACAATGACGAGAAGAACTCGGAAGCTCTTTTTCTTCCTATCTCCCCCTCTCTTCCTCTCACCCCATTTCTTCTCCAAGGCCCTTTGACATAAACAGAGTCCATCTCCCCAACTCTCTATAAAGAGAACATCCAGCCTCCCTGGGAGCTTCAACGCCAGACAATAAATTCACATTATTCCTGCACACTGCTTTCTCTCTCCAGCACTGCGCTCCCAGCCGGGCCCAGCTCGATTCTCATTCATTATTTCGCCCTCCTTGCTGTTCTCTCTCTTGTTTTTCCCCGGTCTTCTTCGCTTTTTCAGACTTCCTCCTCTCCAGCGTTGCCTTTAATCCCACCTTAATCTCTTACTCGAGCCTGTCGGTGCATCGTGCAGGCTTGAATGGCTCGTTCCTCATTTGTGCTTAATCCAAATATTCTGGGCAGAGGGCTGAACGATGAAAAGTAGGGGTTAACTGCTTTCGTCGTCCTAAGACGGGCAGCAATCTGACACACACAAACACAGACTGATGCGCTAAGAGACAGAGAGTGGAGGGAAAAGCCCTTTGGATGCGCTTCTTATCTTATTCCGCTGTGTTTATTCATCTTTGTAAAAATGCTGCTTATCTGCTGGAGATATACATACAGGAGTCCGAGTGAGCAGACCCAGCCATCGATGGCCCTGGAGTCGCTCTTTAGGGAGGGAGGAGAGAAAAAAAAAACTTGCAAACGCTCAGTAGGGGTAAAAAATAGATCAAAGCGTTCATACAGGCCCATTCAAATGCAATCATGACCCAATCACATTGTGTCCTCGCAGCGCTTTTAAGAGAACGGGTCAGTGGTGTTTTATTGTGAGAGGGAACTAGCTTAATGAAAGGGACAATGCAAAGATTAGCAGTGCCAGCCAGGCGGCTCAAACTTCTCCCTGGCTTTAATTGCTGCGAACAAGAGGAGATGTAGAGGCAGGGCAAACAGGGGACAAAAGAGCAGGGCGAGCGCAGGAGGAGGAGGAGGTAAGACGCTGAGATATGGAGGCTGGATGATAAACGGACATGTGGCTTTTATGGACGTCTAACGGGTCCATGTGATCCCGGCTGGTGTGGGATGAGTCAAGGAATGTGTGTGTTCTGGTGGGTTCAGACACCTCGTAAACCACAAATTAATGTGGTCGGTCTTGTAATTACAGAGTCTCTGGGGTTTCCGGAACGATATCTGTGTCTTGAATGCAAAGAGTTGATGCAAATCAATCAAGTCAGTATCTAAGCATGGGATTAAAACATTAGATTCTGCGATATAAGAAGGGAAGATGTTTGTTGACTTATAGGTGCTGGTGAGTTTTTTGGACTTTTGGGGGTTACTCGTTTCCTCCTGCTTCCCGACCCCTCAAGTATAAATCTAATTTTGGACCTTTTAACATGTCCATATGGGTTTTCTTTGCATGTTGGAAGATACATCATGAGCAAAATAAGCAGTTAAAGCCACCGTTGAGCACTTCCACTGTGAAACTGCAGGATATCAATGACAGTTTCAGAAAGGAGGGATTCAGATTGATGGAGTCATGGTTGAGCTGAGTCACTGGTGAGCTGGTGTGCTCGAGCAGCAGCGAGCAATGAGGGGTGGGTCGGGGACTTCATAGATCTAGAACTACCATATTTTCCGCACCTTAAGTCACCGGATTATAAGACGCAGTCTCAATTACGGGGTCTACTTCTTTACTTAAGCCATACATAAGGCACACCGGGTTAAAAGGCGCATGCTAAAATAAGGAAACGGAAGTAAAACAGTGAGTTTGTTGAACTTTATTCTACTACGTACCGTATTTACAAATACACTCACATTATTTTTTGATCAATCTTCTGTCACAAACCCTTCAAAGTCTTCATCTTCTGTATCCGAATTGAACAGCTGGGCAATTTCGCCATCCAGCATGCCGGTTCCCTCTCGTCATTGTCAGAGTCAGTCTCGTTGCCGGGTGGCTGTTCAGCAATGATGCCGGCTTTCACGAAAGCTCGTACAACAGTCAGAGCAGATACCTTCATCAGATACCTTGGTTTATCACTGCCAGCGTACTTAGTGTACGTACTTTATGTACCGATGTCGGCGGGAAATGGTCCGACAGTCAATGAAGCGGAGCGCTTGGAACTCAGTGCACACATAAGGCGCACCGGATTGAAGGGCGCACCGTCGATTTTTGAGAAAATTAAAGACTTTTAAGTGGCCTTATAGTGCGGAAAATACGGTACATTCATAGCTCCAGAGGAAGCAACATTGCAGAGTCACATCCAGTCCAGTTTAAGGTGGGAAGGGATCATTTTCTGAATGCTGACACACAGAGATGGGCTTTTAGGGGTTAAATCAATCACCGGAGGAGTGCTTCAGTAAGGAAAGCCCCACTTGTAACCTTTCTGCTACCTACGTTACATAGCGTCTGACAGCAGTCCTGACATCCATGCCTTAAGCTTAGGTGGGCTTTTACCTGAGCTTACAGATGCTTGATGTTCGTTTGGAAAGATAATGTGTTTGCTCGGATGTGAGCCAAAGCAGCAACACGTGGCAGACTCATGAAGTAATGCACAAAGCAGTGACGAGGACTCAGAAAGTCTGAACCCAAAATGGTGAACTCTACTTTAATATCATTGACACCGTACACTAGTAGGTGTGGTGACACATGGATTTAGCAGTGACCAAACCCTATAGGACATATCAAAGCAAATCAGTTACCATGGACACCATCAGTCGTTAGTCAGTTAGAGGTGGGGTGAGCAGAAGAGCAGAACTCCTGGTCACTTCTTAACTTCACGTGTGCAGCCTCCACAATAAACAGTTAAAGTGAATTTAAGCCTTTCTTTATGTAGCAGTGTAACATTTCTTTCCTCCTCTGCTCCTCTCCTTTCATCCTTTCATTCTCTTATTTCCACTCCTCCCATGTTCAAAAAAGCGCCAGACAAAGCACCAGAAACCGATGCTTACACTCACGGGCAATGATGTCATGCTACAGTTCGCCCATAATATCACCAAGGGCTGAGCTGTGCAGACGACGATACATCAAAACAGCTGGGTCATCAGAGGACGGAAGGCTTTCAGGACGTAAAGCTGAGGTAGGGGTGGAGTACAATATCTGCTGTGTGACAGGCTTTTGTTTCAAAATGTCCACTAAACTGTCAAAACCAGTATTCCTGGTGGGGGTTTGAGGTCATCTCAAATTGCTTGGAAGTGTTTTGTCAACCCGAGGGATGGTAAACTTTCCCAAACCATGTCAAAACCATGTAATCCACTTAAGGAGATAACCTTGTAATCAGTTTCAGTCAAACACAAAATGAATGTGTAGTTTTTCCACACAACAAAAGTCACTGACAAACACTTACCAGTCCGGAGCAAGTCGATATGGCTGCCGAGGAGGACGACTGGTTACGGATAAATCCCTGATACAGGCAGTTGTGAAACCCTGCATCACCTATCACCATGGCGATGCCCTCCGAACCGATGGTCTGCACGGTGAAGCCTGGACCAACCACAGAGGACGGACGCAGGTCCAGGTGCATGTCCTGCCCGAAGGCAGAGAGCCGGTAGTGCAGGGAAGGAGACAGGGACCTCCTGCTGCGGTGCCTCTGCCTGCTCACATCGTGGCTCAGGTACGTTCCCTCAGAGTCCACCTCCACCGGGGTTACAAACACGTAGTCTGAGGAGAAGAGGGACGGAAAGGTCACATCAAAAAGTTCCAGTGTGAAGGGCTTTCCAGAACATTTATGTCCGAGGAGGATCTTTAGCTCTCGGTTTTAACAGTGGAGACGTTTAAACCACACAGACAGACTTTTGTAGCGTTGAAAAATCAAAGTTGTCTGACTTTCAGTATGTTCAGCACCTACAGCCATCATCGGTGTAACTCCCACCTCCAATTTGTCCTCAGTAAATCAAAGCACCTAAATCATCTCCATAGTTTCTACAGGATGCAGCAGCCAAGAGGAAATCCTTGATTGAGCGCTGCACACACTGCTCAAGTCTTCATATCAACTGCAGCACGATATAAAGATCTAAACAATTCTACCCTCATAAACAACAGACATGTCACTCCATCTGACCATGCACTTGTAATATTCCTAATTGTTTCATTCAAGACTTTCTCTTTGGGAACCACTGATCCAGTGAGTGAACCCATCTGAACCCATATTTCTATTCTCTCTACAAACATGGGACACTGCCAGCTGGAAGGAGCGTTCATAGATGTCAAAAGACAAGCACTCACCATGATTTAATCCGTGGCTGTTGCTGGAAGAGTAGCTGGCCGAGACGGTGTGGGAGGCGTGTGAGCGGTAAATGTGCAGTGTCTGCAGAAATACAAGAAAAGAAAATGGACAGGTAGCAACAGGTTGGAAGAAGTGGAAGCCTGGAAAAAGGTGATAAGTGGAGCTCCTCTGTGGAAACATGAGCAGCACAGGAGTTTAATTTGGGATCACTTTTCATCACAGTGAATGACAACAACAGTGCAGACACCAATCACCCTGAAAAGAGACAAATGCTTGTCAGCTTCTGATCCAAACTACAGGTGCATGTGCTGAATTGAAAAGTGTGCATATTTCTTTTTTGAACATGCCTTGATGATATTCCAGGACAACAGGGTGGAGAGCAGCTTGACTGAGGTGCAGCCGACCAGCGGGATGGGTAAAGTCCATATCAGAAGAAAAAGGCAATCCATGGTGATGGCATGCAAGCTGACACCTCCCCCGTTACCTCCTCAAAGAGCGCAAAAGTAGTAATAACCTGCGGTAGCGCATAATGCAACTGCAGTGCATTGTTTGGTGGTTCTGTTCCCCCGCTCCGCCGGTTCAGGTGAAGTCTGCAGGTTGGAGCGGCGCACTGACGCGACGCGCACTCATGAGTGTGTGTGAGAGTGTGTGTGAGAGAGTGAGTGTTTGTGTGTGTGTGTGAGGAGGAGCGGCGGGCAGCGGGATCACCGGGAGGAGCGCTGACTGAGCACTCAGCCGCTCTGAGCGAGGCGCCCTGCAGGATGGACACAAGTCAGCGGGCCGCAGCCAATCAGCGCGCAGCATCATTTACCACGCGGAGATAAAAGAGAAGGAAAAGAGATTCTCCTTTGGCAGCGGCAGGACTGCTGCTGCGTTCATGGGTCGCTCGTAAATTCCTGCTTCCCAAAATTCAGAGGAGAAAACTTTTTTTTTTTTCAAATTGTTTTTACTTCTTGTTTAAGAAAACACAAATCAAGGCAAAAAAGGATGCAATAACAAGAAGCTAAACCAAAAATAGGAAAAAAGTCATCGCTAGGAAGTAGTAAGTTTTTATTTTAGGTTACTTAAGCCCTGATTCAGCACATTTATTAAGGATATGTTGTACTTCTTTTTACTCCAATGCATTAATCTGACAACAAAGAGGATTTAAAATAACAGAAGCTCATAAAATACAATACACTGTTAAAGGTCCAATATCGGACCTTTAATTTCTGAAAATGAATCAAAGTCTCTCATGTCCCCACAGGGTGTCTTGCAGTTTTTCAGCTCATAATATTCACCGTGACTGTATAACTTCTTGTTTTCAGGCTCCTCTAACAAGCTATTTAGCTCTGAAAACCAATGAGCTGCTGCTGCTGCTGCTGCTGTTCCCGCCCCCTTCAGGAAGAATATGCTGTCTACATGTGTGATTGACAGCCAGAGGTGTCAGATGGAGAAAAAAAGATGGATTAGCCTGATGCTTAAAAAAGCTCACAGGACTTTCAAATGAAGTCCGTATTTTACTCATTGAAGTTCTAAAAACATAAAATACACCTCATCATTAACTACATTACAGTGTTGTTGCTTTTGTAAATTCTATCAGTAAACTGCAAAAAACAACAGATGTGAAAGCTGAGAGAGAACAGGTTGGCATCTCAGGCACTCTTCACGATCATCACTGGTCAGAAGTGAAAATACGGGAGATCCATGTGAGTATAAATGGCTGTACTGAATCACAGCTTAAAGCCAACATGTTTCCACTTTAAAGTCTTCATCAGGGTGTGTCACAGTCTACGCACAATGGCGACTTTTGTTTTTACGGTTTCACAACTCATCCCTCAGTGTCCGCAAAATTTCTTCTTTGGGCTGCAGGATTGTTTCTTGTTGCGGCTGAGCTGCACGTAAACAACACTGCAGCTAGGATGCACTTATAGGAAAGGATGCAAGATTCCCTGAATGCAAGGTTTCACCATTCTGCTATGACACAATAATTGCCAGTGGTCCCTGAAGTACCATTTTAGGCACTGCTCCATTTCCAAATGTACAACTGTCAGCAAAATGTTTTATCCTATTGTTGCAAATGGCTTCATGCTTGTACCAACATACCAACAAACACAGTACAACAATGAATAAAGCCTGTGCCAAAACACGAATGAGACAAGTGCGGACAAATTTACAGGGTGTTAAACAGATACAGGGCTTAGTTTAATAAGAGCGAGCATTAGGAATGTTTTTATGCTGATTGTTTGGAGTAGATGTGATTTTCTAAAAGTTTCCCACCCATTAGAACGTTCCTTCCTACTTGCAGAAAAAAACTATCGGAGCAGACAGAATGAAGCCGCACTGTTTAAGCATTTAAAAGTAATGTAATTAAATGTGATGTGGTAAAGCGACAGGCTGAACACACTTCCCTTGCCCGTATTGTTAAAGCATGTGTGTAATCCTAATTGTTGTGAACAGGTGGTGCTGCAGTAGCCGTTTCCCATTCAGCGTCCTGGCAAACACCTGGATAGGTCGCTGGAATGTACCGACAGACACACAGCCAGCTCCCTGCACACATATTCACACTCCGCCGAGCATAATAAGGCTTCTCACCGGCCTTGCCAGCTTTTCTGGCAGCACACAAAGGGCGGCTCGAATAAAGCATCACATTAATGAACTCACAATATTCTCATGTACCATATAAATGTCTCTGTTATTTAACTGTGCATGAAGACTGCACTGACCAAGTCATCTCACATGGCATCTTCTTAAATTCAGTGGTGATTCAGAGCTAAAATAGTAGAACAGTGACAATTTTGTAGAGATGCTTTGTCACAATGATTTTACAGAATCTTCCTTACAGTCTCTGAATGGAACACAAACTCCTCAGTCTGCTTTCTTGTTACAAAACAGAAGGAAGTTCAGACTGCAAACGGAGTTGCACATTGCTTTATCTGTAGGATCTGAGCATCAGTGCATTCAATCTGAAAAATAGATTGTGTACTTCACTGAAGTCCGGTTTAATTGAAGAAGTTTTTGTCAGTATTGTAAGAACTATGCATGAGATACAGCTCTCTGAACACAAACAGCCCAAACTGCAAGTTTTCCTACCTAACTGGACAGAGATATTAGATGGTTCTTGGGCAGCTGTGTATCGTTTCAAGCTGAATTTGTGCACGAAACAGCTCATGCATGGCTCTGAGTTGAGAGTCTCGAATCTCTCTGAGGGACTGTCTTCATGTGTATCTGTCCAATTACATTCAGCACTATGTGTCAAAAAGAATTCATCTCTGACATAGTTCCTTCAGTACTGATGGAAGCCTACTCAAATTGAAGGTGAAACTGGACACTGTTTTCAAATTGAACATGCTGAAGCATAACGCTAGAGGATGAAAACAATGTGTAATTGTCTTAACTCCTTGTTAAGTCTCAGATGGTAAGCACCCCTTTAGTACAATAAGAGCACACTACTTCTGGAATTGTCATTCAACATAGGCATTGGGTATGAATCTTAAGATGGATATTTGCCTAACATGGACTCCCATCTTTCCTGCACCTTGGAACACCACCTCTGACAGGAAAAGGACTGATCAAACCAAACTACCAATTCAGTAACACTATAGAACTACTCTAGACTACCCACAAAGTTGGAGGTATCCAGAAGTGTCTTACAGGTAGAAGTAAAGACAGGACCAAGGGAACAAGACTTACAGGAAGTAGACTATATAGACAGTTGTACTTCTGGGTGATACAGAACTGCCAGCTTGTAAGCATATTGAATATCCTACTGCAGCAAAAAAAAAATCCAGTTTCTGATTTGAAGGGACCTGTTCCATGTGTCCATTCTTGGTAGCAAACACACCGTTCCTGTGAACATTGTGTACGTTCTCGGCAGGAGTACTGGGAGGTTGCTAATCAATTGTTACTTATTTCAAAAAGGCATACAAAAGTGTTTTCCAATTCCAACATCTACAATCCCACCACACCAACACATTGCACTTTCAGTGTTTGTCATGTAAAGTGTTAGCGGGATCAGTAGATCAAGAGACAAAAGTTTATACTGTGTTCTTGACGGTAGTATGTCTTACTCCCAGACGGATGATAGTGGCAGTGCTGGAACCACTGTGTGACCAGGCAGGTTAAGAATCTGTGGCCTCAAAGGAGTGATGATGCAATCCTTGGATACATTATCATTATTGTCTTATTGTGGTGCTGTGGTCGTCCCGAATACCTTATCTTAGACTTCAGAACTCTGGTAGAATAGCTCTGGTAGAATACTCAAACTATGAATATCCATCATTTCAGGAGGTGGTGGATGTCGCTCAACAAGGTAAGAGTTCATTCAACAAAAATTCAAATTTGGTCCTGCAGACTGCCAATGTCAAAGAAATACTGGGGCATGTATATATCTCCATATTGTAACAGTCCAAATAAAAACTATAAATATAGCTTCAGAATGTGCTGACAAGATGTAGTTTGCAGTCTGCCTGATAGCCTACATGTAGGAATGGAAATGGAAATCTGAATCCCTGAACTGATAACTGAATACCTATGTGTCAAATTAATATGTGAAGAGTTGAGTATTCAGCTCTAACCCTATAAAACAGATGATTAGGACAGTCCTCTACAACTACCTAAAATGATCCTGTTTTCTACCATCTTGAAATAGATGAACACATAAAGCTGTGAAAATAGTACTTTTTCAGTCCACTGGTCGTCCCTCTCTGACATTAATTAAACCCCAGAAAACTCATATCTGTGTTTTAAAGTTACATTTTTCATGGTGTTTCCATAGAAATAATTCCTTAATGCCTTAAGATGGCTTAGACATAACTCTGCACTGTTGCTTCTCTCAAGAATGTGCAGATCCATGAAGTCCCTGCTTCTAACTCCACCACTCACTGAAGCTGAAGCTCACCTATGACTCTGTTCAAACACTGTAAAACTACTGTAGGTTACACAATGGTAAGCTGTAATGTTGGACTGAATCAGTCATACTTGTGAAGACCAGAACCCAATTCTGAAGAGGAGTAATAACACAGAGAGTCCTTGCAAGTAAACAGGATTGGTTCCTTTTGTTTGTGATGTATGAAACCTTGGACGTCTGAATCTGTATTTTAGAGACTGTCATCAGTAAGTTGCAGTTTCAAGGTGGAAATGCTCAGCCAGTGCAATGATTGCTTTTTTTTTAGACGTGATGTGTCTTCTAGCAGATAATAGAAAACACCACAGAAACACGGTTACAAAGCAAAATAAAAGAAAAACAACATAAACTTGATTGTCAAAGGAAGAGATCTAGGCCAAGTCATGCTTTTTGTGTCAGCATCTCCACAAGGCTACACATGATGTAAATTTCCTCATCTAGCCAAGTCCACAAGGGTCAGTGTGGATGTCCACTTGGAGCCTAAAATTTGTGACCTGCAGAGTGTCTCCACTGGCAAGCGCACTGACTGCACATGCACCAGGAAAACAAATGCTCCACAAAACAAGCCCTTTAATAGTTCAGTTGTTATTGAAGAAGCTGCCACTAGACTCTGAAGAAGCTTTATTTTGCACATGCTTTCCATTGATGGTGTCTGAACACAGTAGGTAAGTTCTGAATTCTCCAGAAATCTTGTTCTATTTCCATCCACTTTGCTCTGCACACTTCAAAAATAATCACTGGCCCAGTGCTGCAGCCCAATCTGTGAATCCCTGCTATATTCTATAACAGCCACAGCCTTTCAGAAATGTCCATGGAAGCCCTGGGCATTTTCTCTGTTCAATATGAAAGGCAATGTGACCACCTGTGTAGAAGACTTATTGTAGCATGAGAATAACCGCATATGCTTCCACTATTCACGTTCAAAGTTCTCATCATTCTACACACACTGGCATGAAAAGCATGAAATGTCCTTGAGAATATATAATAGTAGTAAGGCATGGTGGGAAAATGGAAAAGCAGCTAGCACAAACAGTTGTGAATGAGCTGTTGGGAGCCCATCAGATGATGAAGGCAGCGTTTAAAAAAAGTTTGCTATCCCTTGGAATCGTTTTTTTTAATATTCTTCTTTCAATAACTCTAAAATATATAGTCCCATTCTCTTCCCATAGAGGATGTCAGATGTTGGAACAACACTCTTGATATCCAAAAGCTTGTATGATATGTAGCTCGCTGGCTGATTACAGCGTCTGCTTGTCATTAAGATGTAAGATGCAATTTTGGTGACCCTAAGTGTCAGTGTAAGTGTCAGTGATTTGAGGTTGCTGGGAAATTTCCTGCACCGTACAGCACTTTGGAGGGTAATTGCATTGTCATCTGCACAGTGTGATATAAAGTTAGCGAAGAAACACAACCACAGTGTTTCATCGAGTGCTAGGTGAAGGAACTAAGTGAAGTTGTTGTTGAGAATTGTTCATGTTTGACACTCCACTCATCTACCTGATTACTCTGTTTTGGCCCATCTCTTTGTTTCCATGTCCAAAAACCACATGAAAACACGCAATATTAAGATTTATGGGCTGAGAGGTATTTTCTAATGCAGCTGATGTGGTTCCTGCCCTTGGTTTCCAGCATTTTCTCCTCCACGGTTAACACGTTTCTCTCAGCATGACTGACTCTCTTTCTTCCCCCCTGAAAATGTCGTTTGCATTGTTAGCGGTGGCTACAGATGTTTTTAAACCTAAAATCTGAATGGTGTTACACCCCGGCACACCACAGCTCGTTGCACCGTGCCACTGTGTTGACAGACGATGTGCTTATTTACGGCACGCTAAACCAACTGTCTAAAGCCCTTAGCAGGCTCTTCCTTTCTCATAACGTCTCTGCCCCAGTTGGGTTGTAGAGTTACCAGGGCCTGTCAGACCAGTCTGTTGTTTGTTTCCCAAAAGTAATACAACATATCTGGTTGCAGCTGGAAATATAAGCAGTTGGGTTTTCTGGCCGGGGATGGAAATAGATTGTAAGATTTAGAGACCACACTAAGATGAAATCTATCCCCTGAGCCTTCTGTACTTGGAACAAGACTTGAGAGGAACCAGAGTAAAGAGACCCCATTTGACAAGTTGATGGTATCTCAGAATTAGCAGACTGCATTAATGCACCCACACAGGATAACATAACACAACAAAAATACATATTCTTAAGGTGGCTTTCAAAGCTTTTTATCATGACGGTGAACATGACTGCATCTGTTGACTGTAAGCACAGAAGCTCGGTTTAATGTACTAAATATTTTCAGTCTTTATCTACTAAGAATGTAATTATTTAATAGTCAATAACTATAAATTGCAGAGCGCAGATAATTACCCCTATCTCATTTTTATCAAGTGCGGCCAACAAGGCAAAGTTTTCACCAAACTCAACATCTACCTGTTGATTGACACCAGATGGAATTCATCATCTTTTCCTTGTTGCACCAACGTGAAGTAGTCAGTTTTGACTATTATTGGCACATTAAAATTTAAAAAATTCCAAATGTTGTGCATGTCATGAGCTTCTACCACCCTTGTCATTAGAACATAACTGCAAAGCATATGTAGATTTATGTTTCTCTGCCTATGGCAAAACAGTAATTACCAAGTATCCAGTGGAATCTAAGGTTCTGCCACTGACTGTACAGACAGACGGATGACATGACGGCTTCCCAGAAGTGAAGCCACAGTATCTTGATTGGTCCCTGATGACTTGTATAGGTCATAAACACCATTGGCTCCATATAAGCAACTGGGACATGAGAATGACTGTATGTAAAGATGGTTAAACCCTCTGTGATTTCATCCATAAGTTCCCCAAAGAGCAGTTTTGAATTCAGCGTGGTGGCTACTGTTGTTGCCACCTCAGCAATACCCAGACATGTTTAAGAGTTATTTGATGGTATTAAAATGGTCAATGTATGTATAATTGACAGCTGTGACTGACAGCTGCTCTGAATCGTCATTATGGAGGCACCTGCAGACCTCTGTTCAGGAATTATACATGAGAATGTTGGATTGTTCCATTACTTTACCATGTGATTTATCTTTGTTTGTATCAAATCACTGAATGGGTTGTTCTGAAGTGAACTGTGCTAACTGATATTCTAATGGATCATTGTAGTTTTTCCTGTAAGTTTGTGTTTTGAAGGCTTACTTTATGAGCCAGTTAATGGTCATATAATAGCTAGCAAGCTTATGGAACAACACATCTCTGGGGAAAACATAGTTCCTATCGACCTAGTTTATCAGACAACTGGCGGTTACTAATAATCTTTTATCCAGAAACAAAAAGCTACCAATGTGAATAAGTCTGTCTAAAGAACTTTAAACATGTTGGACACACGACCCTGATACCACATCTCACATCTAAACAAGAAAACAAGATGGCAATGCCCAGACCCAAGACATTGTGTCTTGTCACTCTTTGTGCTCTTTGTTGAGGACATTGTGACACATTGTCCATCCTTACTTGCAGTCTACAAGTTCTATAACTTTGAACCTGTAATCCCTAGGCTTTGTTTGTTTTGAATTTTCATCTGAAAAATGACCCAAATTTCTGTCAGTAGCAGCATCACCTTTTTAAGGTCAGTGTCAATGATCTTGGGCAGTGGGACATCTGGAAGAATGTTGAAATACAACAAGTCTCCTTGTCCCCATCACCAGGTCAAAATGAGATTTGAAAAACTCTGGCTTGACATTTATTTCATTTTATTAGAGAGCAAATAGCAACCTTGTATTGATAAGTCAGTGACACTGATGTTACTGAACCTGTTCTAAAATGTCTTTACTGCAACGTTGCTAAATTTGATGCAGCAGACATGGAATGTGCTATGCTGGGCAACCTTTAAAAACTGATTGCATTTTAATTTAGATACAGCCCAAGCAAGGTACAGGGATCTCCAACACGGACAATGTTAAATGACAGTATTTTTTCCCTGGTGTTACATGTTCAGTATTTAAAAACTATATATTTTGACGTTGTGCTTCTGTCTCAGTCTATCACATCACAAATACAAATGTGGGGGAAAATGGCTGCCTGATTTCTAATTTCTTGGTAATTACATTGATGTCCCCAGAGTCCAAAAACATGCTGAGGTTAATTGGTGATTCTAAATTGTCCATAGGTGTGAATGAGAGTGTGCTTGTTTGTCTCTATATGTAGCCCTGTGACAGACTGGCAACCTGTCCAGGGTGTCCCCTGCCTTCGCCCTGAGTCGGCTGGGATAGGCTCCAGTCCCCCTGCAACCCTACAGAGGATTAAGCGGTGGATAGACGATGGATGGATGGATAGATTACATTGATGTCATAGAAATGTATGTTGCATTGATTAACCATGGCTTAATATGTGTCTCAAATGCTGCATGTGATATCCAAACACCACCTTATGCTTTGTGAATGAGTCCTTGGTGGCTGCACTGGCGTCACTCATCACCACTTACACATTTCTCAGTACACTGTGCCACAGAGCTACCCACAGGAGAGGCTCCTTCCCTTCAAGGTTGGGTGTAGCACTGCCCATGAAAGTGGATGCATTCTGTTTATAATCAGACATAAGGCGTATTTACTGAAAAGCCAAACACTTGAGTGAAGCTGTAAGAGGCCCAAGCTGCAACCTCAGGGATATGTCAAGTTTTCCCCTGGTCTCTCCTCTTTTCACTTTGCCTTTGTTTGTCTATTTTGCTGCACTGTTTTTTCCAGCATGGGCTCCAGAATGTACAACTCCAGCACCAGACGCTGCTCTTCTCTCCTCTCCTGTCCTGTCCTCACGGCCTGTATCTGGTCCTCATTTCAGACCTTGTAATTTCCCTGCTGCTTATATCTGTGGGACTTTTTGGGGTGAATTTCTGCCTGTTTACTCGTCCAGGATTATTTTTAGCCGTGTCAGCGGTTTCCACAGTGGCAGACATCTGTTTGCCTGTCACTCACGTCTTGTTCTTTGCGGTTCTGTGTGATCTTCTTCCATATGGATAGAAATAGAGTATGGGCCAACCACATGGAGCACGTGTGTGTTTGTATGTAGTGTGATAACCCTGAAATTACAATATAAAATGCCATCATAATAGGTAAAGGGACTTTAAAAAAGTGTTAAAAATCTCTACATAAAAGGTCAGACTGCAAGTTTATCATTACAGACAATCAATGCTTTAAAGGTAGTTTAAAAGCAGAAGTAGTCTAGCATGCATGCAGTCTATGCACCCAGTCACAACAAGGAAGAAGAACCTTCCAAACATTATGCAGGTCCTCCTTGTGCCACCAAAACAACTCTTCAGTGCCTGGACATAGGACCTCTAGGGTGGCCAGTCTTGTCTGACATCACAATGTTGGCAGAAGATCCTTTAGGTTACAGTGGTTTGCAGGGTAGGGCTTCCATGGATCAGGCTTGTTCCAGCGTATCCAGCAATAGGGATGCAGAGAGTTTCAAGGCCTGCTTAATGTTTTGAGCTCTTTATCGTGTTCCTCAATCCATTCCTGATCAGTTTTTGCAGTATGGGAAGACGCATTATCCCACCTCGGGAGGGTGCTTGTTTTGCTTTCCATTTAGGCGGGTGGTATGTGTCACATGAATACCAGGACCCAAGGTTTCCAAGCAGAACATTACATTGTAATAAAATGATCTATGTCACTCACATCACTAGCTTAAGCAGCATTAATGTCTTGGCTAATCAGTGTATGTTTCCAGTGTTTGTCAGTGTCACTGATAGTCTCAGTTCTGAGCATCTCTACTGCACTCCAGCCTTCTGGAGTCTCTCTCTACCCCCCATCAGCATCAAAGAGCTGAAATGATATAGCGTAGCTCACAGATGGTCTATCTAGAATTCAGAAGCAGCATCTGTGATATCAATCATCTAGCATAGAATAGTGCACCTTAGGTTATATGGCTCTACAGAGAATATCCGATTTCAGACTGCAGGCTTTTGCAAGAGGATCATTGACTTGTTTGTTTCTTGTCAGGTGGAAGATGACAGTACTACAGAATCATGTATGTGTAAACTGTGAATCATAAAAACTGAACTTGAATAACTTGAATTATCAGATTTGGTGATGTAGAAAGTTGTATTAATCAAATGTTCTTATAGTGACATGGCCTCTTAACTTCTTTAAGTGATTAGGATTGACTACAGCTGCTAACTCCTCTGTGCCAATTTAAATAGGGCCCATTTGATACACTCACTAGACTCTGACACAAACACTGCAGTGGGAAAGTCCTAGGAGTTCAGCAAACATCTGAAAAAGCAAATCACTGACTTAAACAAGTCAAAAAGTCACTTGGAGTCATTTTAAAGTAGCTACAGATCCCAAAATCAACTCTGCAAATGATTGTTTGTCAGTATTAAGTTCAGGATACAGTTGTGTCACTGCCACGATCATGAAGAAAGCACAAACACCTGCTTCTGATAGACAATTTGTCAACCAAGAATCACCAAAAAGCAGGTCTACAATGAATTAGAAACTGCTGGAACACAAGTGTCAGTGTCCACAGTCAAGCAGACTTTACATCACCATGAACTGAGAGGTTGCTGGAAGACCTTCCTCTATAAGCAGCACCTTAAAGCTTGATGAAAATTTATTGCTAATCAAGACTAAATAAGACAATGACCCCAAACACACATCAAAAGTGGTAAAGAACCCTAACTGTGAATTTCTCTTTGAGATGAATAAAGTATCTATCTATCTATCTATCTATCTATCTATCTATCTATCTATCTATCTATCTATCTATCTATCTATCTATCTATCTATCTATCTATCTATCTATCTATCTATCTATCTATCTATCTAAGACATGGCTAAATTAGGCCAGAATTAAGTCTGTTTGGTCTACCCAAGGTTCTGACTTAAACCCATCAAGACCCGGTGGACTGTGATGAAGAAACAAGTAAGAAAGCCAACAAATTCAGTTTAACTGTACCAATTCTATCAAGAGGAGTGTCAAAGATACAATGAGAAGCTTGATAGAAGTTCCAGATTTTGTCATAATTCAAGATGGTCTACAAAAAACATCATGAAAGAACAAAAATACATGATTGTTTTTTATGACAAAGACATGTGTTTCAATGATCCCATCATAGAAAGTTCAGAGATCTAGAAGTAATTGGAAATTCAACACTACCATGATATACATGGTCTTTACAGGTGTATGTAAATTTTTGTTCACGACTGTACCTGAGCCACAGCTACCCTCATGTATGTGAGAGTGTTGGCTGCTCTCTATTTAGGGTGTGTTAGTGCTGGAGAAGTTGTGGCAAACAAGATAACAGCACAAAAAATGACTCTGTACTTTCTGTATGCAAAGCTGAGGGTTCAGGCCGGCTTCATCCAGTTGGTTTTGTAGTGGTGAAACACCATCTGCAGGACAGAAATGTTTATCAGAGCTCAGATCCATCTGTTGTAGTTACACAGCTGGGATCACTCTCATCCATGGATACAAGGTGATTTTCTTGCATCCCCAGGTCCCACTCCTCATCAGCCTGCAGCAGAGTAGTGGAGCACCACCAGTTCTTCAGGTATGTTGTCTTTCAGGACGTCCTGTCATTTTCTGCCTCTGCCTCCATCCCCACAGTAAAACTCAGTCTCACACATGTAAAGAAAAGCTGCAGATGCTGGTGAGTAGGTCAGAAGGGAAGTATAGCTGGATGCAGAAGTTTTCCTCATCAGTCAGCGGCAGAGCAGTGACCACAGGAGCACCACCAGTACGTTGTCTCTCAGGAAAGCCTTGCTGTCTCTCTGCTTCTGTCTTTTGTGTCTCATCTTCACTTTAATTCAGCTCCTTCAGTCAGAACTGAAATGAGTTGTGACCAACTTCATAACAGTCTATGGGGTAATCCGCTACTGCATTTAGCTGCCATAAAGTCAACCTCACACCAACAAACCAGCACATGCAGATGAATGTGCAGGATGTTTAGAACAGATAGCAAGTATTCATTAATGCAGTTTGCCTAAAGCCTGTTTCATTTCCGCTTTCATTCAGACTTTAAAATAAATGTTTAAAATGATTCATTTAAAAATCTAATTTTTGTAGCTGCCAGGATATCTCCTGTTTGAAATCAGGATTTAGCTTTTAATGAGGCCATAAGGGCCATACATTACATGTGACTTCTTCAGTCTTGTGTGTTTGATGGACATGTCTTAATACAGCTGTAAGTAGAAGTCACACAGCTGAATGGTACATAGCTATCACTTTAATGATTTGACAAAGCAGTAATGTCCCATATTCCATATTTGAAGAAAGTATTTTGCTTTATTTTTTGAATGAAAATTGCCTTTTCAATGCACAATGCATTTAACCAGCTTTGCTTTATATCACTGAGCTCACTCGTCCATTTGCACCCTGGTTCTCAGGTTTCACATAATGCGATCGTAATGACACAAAACATGCGTCTCTTTAAACCCTGTAGTTAAACATCAAACGAATATTTAGAAAAAGGAAATGACAGCTATAATCATCTCACAGCTCGCCACTGGGAAAAAAAATAGATAAATGCTTATCCACATGCTTTGTGTGTGTGTGTGTGTGTGTGTGTGTTTGCACCTGAGGTGGGATTCCCCTACTTTCACTTTGAAGTCAAGGGGATCATTACATGAAAAGGGAGATGTCATCAGTTGTCAGCCAGGTGCCATGAGTCGGGGGAGAGCCAGAGAGACCGTTTCCTATCCCATCAGCACCTGGAATTTCTGTCTTTGATGACGTCAAGTGGGCCTGTGCCAGTGGAGGTGCTAACTGCCCAGTGTTTGTGTGTGTGTGTGTGTGTGTGTGTGTGTGTGTGTGTGTGTGTGTGTGCGTGAGTCTCGGTGTTTGTTGCCATGCAGTATAAAAGTCTGCTGCTCCTGTGGCACCAGGCCAGACGAGTTTCAGATTAACCTCAGTGCTCTGAATTAATTTTGAAATGTGTGTCAAGTATCTGTCATACACACTCAGACATGCATCCACATCCCTGTACGTTTCTTCACCACTTTTGTGAAGCAATAACCTTAAATAAAAATGACTGCAGGACTTTTTCACAAAACGTTTACATGAAAGACCATAAACTGATCTAAGACAGGAGTGATTTACCCCTCTGACCAGTTGATCTTTGTGCCTTAGAGGTCTTCACGGAGAAGATCGAGTTTACACCTGGGAATGCATTTTATGTTTGTAAAATGAACTGCAACCATAGCTGCAAAAATACATCAAAAACAAAAGATTAAAAGGAAAACAGAACTAACAGCTTCTATAGAAACTAAAACTTCATCGCAACAGAAAAATCCATGAACAGGCGTCTTTTTGATTTATAACACATGAAAATGTTCATTAGTACTAAAGATCCTATCATTAAAAAGGCCCCATGAGATTAAAACTAACAAGAATATTTACCTGTCTTCTACGTTTTTAAAGGCTCTGCTGCTCCTGTATTGATCCAGCCAGTTTCTATTACCCAGCTAATGAGGAATGTCAGTGGAGCTCAATTTCTCACACTCCCATCTGGCTCTGCTGATTTATTGTCCCATAAAGCAATTTGTAACACCGTTTTGACAAGTGCCCAATAAATAAAGTTAATGTAATAAAGGCACGAAGAGTAAATCAGTGACAAGGTATTTGGTGCGCAAAATAACCATTAACCGTTGACTCGATTCAGACTCGGGGAGGTCCGTTTTTATTTTCAGCTGACAGTCTGAGTGTCTGTGTTGATAGTGAAAAAAACACAGAGAAAAGGCAACAGTTTGTTGTTTTTATTTGACGGAAACAGATTTATCCATGTTAGACTTTACCGAAATATTTAAAGCTGCTCCAAACAATATGTAAACAATGTGTTAAATGAATATGTGTAATGTGAAAATAGACACTCACAGACAAAACCCATAGAAAATGATTACAGCCTGCTTGTACTGGTCACCTGGACTAATGAAAGTGGTGTAATGCTGTACTGTGATCCCGTTTCCTGAGTCAGAAAGGTGTAGCTTTAGCAGAAGCAGACTCAGGTGAGGAAATAATGATGGACTGTGAGGCAGCTGCTCATTCTTTGATTGAGGGCCAAACTAGACGTCCTGTAAATATGCTACATAGTGACGTCAATAAGTGAAGAAAGAAAAGCCTGGACTCCAGATAAGCATTCTCAGGTAGGTAAGGAGGGCTTTTTGTGTGGACTTTGGAGAAGTGTGCAGACCTTTTACATGCACAGAGAAGCTATAAAACACAAAGTGAGAGGGGAAAACCCATAAAGCATAAAAGCAAATCATAACCAGAGAATTATAATAAGTGTCAGGGGATCTAAGTTTTTACAGTGCTCTGTGGACCATCAATGTTCAGACAAAATGTTTCAGCAATCCATTAAATAGTTGAGATAATTCAGAATAAAAGCTTGGGCCCACTGAAGTGATTGGGATTCATCATATTGGAACCATCTACCAAACTTGGTGCCCATCCACCAAATAGGTTTGAAGATACACCATGTTGCCAATAATTTAATTCAGATGTTCCAATCACTTCCATGGCCACAGGTGTATATAATCAAACACCTAGGCATGCAGACTGCCTCTGCAAACATTAGTAAAAGAATGGGTCGCTGTCAGGAGCTCAGTGAATTCAAGCGTGGGACTGTGATAGGCTGCCACCTGTGCAATTAGCCCATTCATGAAATTTCCTCGATACTAAATATTCCACAGTCACCTGTTTGTAGCATTATAACAAAGTGGAAGCAACTTGGAACAACAGCAACTCAACCACCAAGTGGTAGGTCACATAAAATCACAGAGCGGGGTCAGCAGATGCTGAGGTGTACAGTGCACAGAAATCAACAACTTTCTGCAGAGTCAATAGCGACAGACCTCCAAACTTGGTGTGGGCTTCAGATTAGCTCCAGAACAGTGGTAGAGAGATCCATGGAATGGGTTTCCTTGGCTGAGCAGCTGCATCCAAGCCTTACATCACCAAGTGCAATGCAAAGTGTTAACCAACTCCATATAAACCCTATGGATTAAGAGCAGGATGTCATTTAAGTTCATGTGTGTGTGAAGGCAGACGTCCCAGTAAAGCAGACTATACAGCAATATAGTGTATTTCACTGAATAATTAAAATTTTTGATCCGTTGTGTCGTTAAAAAGACAACAGGAGTCCAGCAAACAGACTTGTGCTCCCTTTGGGAGAAATAAGCAGCCCAGAAAGCAAAAGAAATTTTCAGCCAAACTGACCATGTTCTGTGAGGTAAATTCACTGTAATGCCCTCAGGCCAGCTTTATAATGGGCCCCTTAGGAGAACAAATCGTTACGCCAAGTCCTGTATTTCTTCAACTATCAGGCTACTAAATGCTGACAGTGGTGATTTTAAATAACTGTTATATGCTTTTGAAGACAGTCATTTATTTATTTCTATGAAATGGAATAGCTATTTCTATATTATTTTACTGCTGCTTGTTCCGTCATACTGACCCGTGTATGGTGGCCTGTAAGTTTTGGAGTTATTGTATGGACTGTGTAAGTTGCAAATGAACTGCCCATCTTGGGATCAGTAAAGTTGTTTAAATGACCTTGATGACCTGATATTATGGTGTGTTTTGGCTCATTGTTATAAAAACTGAGTTTATTTTAAATGTATCTGTCACATTTTCACCAAAATGTTGTTTAGTTTTTCTGATGTCTCTGCATCCATCTTGCCTTACAGCCCAGACTCCCTTTTATCATCCACCAGGCTCTGTTGGAAACTATTTGCATAAAGTCTGCATTATTCATGGCCTTCTACTTTGACTGTAGGTGTGTTCCTTGGTTCACCTCCAGACAAACCAAATATTCTCTGATGAGTAATGCAGATATGCGTCTCTACTGCAAGTAATGGCTTCCAGAAGTTGACCTAAGATCGTATAATGGCCATAACGCCATGTGGATGCCCGATCTCGTCAGATCTCAGAAGCTGAGCGAGATTGGGCCTGGTCAGTACCTGGATGGGAGACCGTGAGGGAACACCAGGAAGCCTGGGTGAATGCAGTGTGAGAGTGAGTGGTTGGTGGTGGTCGGAGGGGCCGATGGTGCAGCCTGGCCTCTGTCACTCTACCCCAGGGCAGCTGTGGCTACATACGTAGCTTACCACCATCGAGTAAGGAGAGAATGAATAATGCAATGTAAAGCGTCTTTGAGTGCCTGGAAAAGAGCTATATAAAACCAATGCATTATTATTATTTTGTATTTGGCTGTTTATAAACTGTAGTCAAATCTTTAATTGGAAGTGAAAGAAGCTACTGTAACAGGGTGCTCAGTTTACTCGACAAAGTACATTTCATGCTAGCTTAACTTCACTATACAGGTACAGAGAGGGGTGTCCCAAACGAGAATCTGAACCAATCCTCACATAAATTTGAATCCAGAAACATGTTAACATGTCAGTATGATGTGTTTTATGCTGAGATTTTCCACCTGGAAGCTGCAGTCTCCTGACAATAGTCTCAAAAACACAGGTTCAGACTTTCAAGGTATCATACGTAACAAATTTATCAATCTATCAATTTTGCCAACTTGCAGTGTACTTTCTGTATCATTATTTTTCTTTAGGATTGGTTTCCAGTTCAAACATGTATGGCTTAATACAACTTGTGATTGTGTAGCGTAGAGCAGGGAGGAGGGTGGGGAAAGAGATCTGCACATCATCAAGGATCTGAGAGTGTAGAGTTACATCTAAGGTATTTTAAGACGAAAAGGAGATTGTTTTCATGGGGAAAAAAACTTTAAACATGATAACTTTGATACACAGAGATAAGTTTTTAGATGGAGGGATTTTGAGACAAATGTCAGCCTCATGGTGGTGCTGGTGGAGGAAAAGTTAAGGGCATCACCAAGGGCAGTCCATTTGGTGTCATTGAGATATTTCAGTCAAATCTGTGGAATGAGTGACTAACAGACGACCATCTGAACAGGCTTAAAAGAAAGCTGTCTGGTTTTGTTGCTTGATTGAGGATCCTTCCTCCTTTAAATAAAGGGACTCTAGCCTTGCTGTATGCACAAGGAAACAACAATTCTTAAAATATTATTTTGTTATTTATTTTTGTCTGAGTTCGCAGACTTGTTTATTGTGCAGACATGTCTAAAACAGATATTGAAAAGTCGCTCTAATTGAACATTAATCTGAATAAGCTTTGAAGAACAACGTAAGGACATAGCATGCTAACTCAGTCACATGTAGTGAGGTTGTAGTTTACCTCACCAGTACCTTGTTTTAGAGAATTGTCCATGTTAACTATAAGAATAAGTTTTGCATTCCTCTGGTTCTACACCACACACTGCTCAAACTTCATACTCCTCCATCCCTGCATGAGATGTACCTCCTGAGCGTGTTCAGCAGTCATGCATAGGAAGTTTCCAACTGTTGTGATGGACCAGGCAGAGAGATGACTGGGCGATGTTTTAATACGCTGTTTAATTCCCATTAGATACGGTCTGGTGGTGCCCTGGGGTCTCAGTGTATATGTGGCAGGCTTCCCACACACACACACACACACACACACACATACACACACATACACACACATACACACACACACTGTCCATCAACGTCTTTTACAGACCTGATGCTCTGTTTTTGCAAAGAGTCTCTTTAATCTGTATCAAAGGGGCTCCTTCTTTCCTTCTTCCTTCTTGTAGACTTGCTGTGATGAGGCAGTAAATCAGCCTACAGCAAACAAGCCACAACAAAGACGGGAAAGCTGCTTCATTTACAGTCGCAAAAATGCCTCACTGCTGTCACAGAGCCCAAGTGTGAGTGTGTTAGACAAACGCAACTGAGTTTTTACTTACAACTGGATAAAATTTTACACCTTTTGGGCAGTGCTGAAAGTGGCATGAACACACTGTCCACACAACTACTCCCTTCACTTTTCCCTTGTGAAACTCAGGGCAATAACATTAGATTGTTAAAAGGCAGACAGTCTGAAAGAGTAGCTCCACGTATAAAGATCAGCTGAGAGACTAAAGACAAATAGAAGACAAAGGTATGAAGTGAATTGAGTGAGGTGAATTTCAGGAAGCCAACCAGGACAATGCTATACTAACCTGTAGAACACCAGGGTTTTCCCTCCCATAGCTTTGGTGCGTCAAATGTTTTTGCGGTGCACCCTGAGCTAAATAAGCATAAAAAGGCATTTAGGTGACATACCATGAATAAAAGATACATCTGAAGATGCACGGGGACACATCTTCAGTGATGTTCCTCAGTTCCTCTGACTTTTCGGGTCTTTCAACATCATACGTCCTCCCTCAGGTGACCCAGCCAGGGTTGATCAGACACAGATTGCTCCTGTGGACTCGCCCTGCCGCCTCCATGGTGAACTTGATGGCTTTCCTTTTTGCAGCCCCCATGATGCCAAGCAACATGTATACCTTGCACAGTGAGCGGCCAGCAAAGCCTCTACACAGCGTGCCTTCCAGCCTCTTCTTTGGCATTGCTCGACCAGCTCCTGGTACTTTGACCGCTTCTGCTCATTTGCCTCCACTATGCGATCCTCCCAAGGAGCTGTCAGTTCTATCAGTAGCGCCTGTCGAAGATACTGGTAAAAGCACAATATCTGGCCTCAAGGAAGTTGTTGGGATGTGGTCTGGAAACTTGAGCTGCCTGCCTCGTAGCTCCCAGTCCACGCTGAGGTGAGAAGGCCAGCTGCTGGTTTGGGCTGTGACTGCGAACAAGGTGGCGTAAATGCAGAACAGTGATAAGATGAGCCTCAGTAAAGACTAGATGAAGTATAAACTTTGTTGTCAGGGAGTAGTTCTTGTGAACGTTTACAACAGTGAGAACAGACAGAGACAAGATGCAACTTACAACTACAGAGGACGTAAGAAATTGATAACCTAGCTTCATAGATATTCAGGCACTGAATTGCCAGGAAGGCTAGTTAACTTTACATAAAGATACCTCAAATGAACTGATGTAACCAAGGTCCTGACTACAGTGGAGCCTGGGGAAGCTTGGTTCTTCTTAATAAGACTTAAGCTCCTCTAAAAACATGATTCGTGAAATTTTGGGGGTGTCTGACATATTGACAGTATGCATTGCTGTCATGCATTTCTGTCTTTCTTCATTATCATGGATCATGTGTAACATTAGGCTATGTTTGACATATAATTTATGCATAACAGTGGTTAATCACTAGTTTACTTAAATAAAAACATGAACATGCATGCTGTTCTTCTACTCACCAACAAACATCATAACTTGCTTTCTAAAAACTCTTCCCCTCAAAGATCGGATATAAACAGATTTTCGTCAAGCCAACCATCCTAAAACAAAACAGAAGAACAATCCTAGCCCTGTGTGGTGCTGAAAGCAGGCAACTGTGGCTGGCTTCCCTCTTATCATTAGTATTCTTATTAATAGAAGCAATAATAAATAACAACAAATCACGTGCTTTATGTTGTACCTGTCCTCTCTGACCATGAAAAAGTAATTTAAAAACACTGGTCAAACTGTGTTTTTTCATTAAAAAATGTTCCAAATATGCAGCTGAGGACATCCTTTGTTACTATGAATGAACCTAAGCTACTACAGACAGGTGGTAACTGACTTGTTTTGCTAGAGACTGAAATAAACACAAACTACAGCTAGGACCCATCCAGTTATAGGCTACGTCCACGCTAATACCTGAAGCATCTTCTTTTCTTTCATGATACATGAAAATATTTATTCTTTCAGATGAGTATTTTGCACTATTGCAGAAATAATCAGAATGCATAACAACATGTACACAGAGCATGTGGTGTAAACATGAAGCAGAGGGTTGGTTGCTAAATACGACAAAGAAAGACCAGCAATGGTGCTAAGTAAGACCAGAGATTGCTTTAACTGCACAGCAGCTGCTAGTATAGACAGCAATGTCAGCAACTGTCATTTGCTATCCATGATAAACCGACAACTGGTAGTCAGGCTGATGTCTTTGTTTTTATAGGAAACAGTCATATAATAGGAGAACCAAGGAACAACATGGAGTGATAGCTAAGGCCAAGTCAGAAAGAGAGCATGAGTGTTTTCAAAAGTCTTAGTTTCTGCCCATCCAGACCAAAGCACAACCCCAAAGATGTCAAACTAAAACAGGGTCAGCTGCTTTTCCAGAAGTCTCTACAAGTCCTAAAACACCAGAGCAGAGTGGACGTCGGGGGTCTCAGCTGCTACGGTGTCATCTCAGACCAAACAGTACAATGTAGCAGAGCTATGATCATGTCAGCCCTGAAGTGATGCTGATCTCTTTCAACACGTCTTTCTGATCCATCCACAGTTAAAGCCTATCTGTCACAGAAATAAAATACAGCCATGCAAACTATTTAATCCATTCTTCTGTTGCACCCTTGTTGACATTAATACAGTATACAGTGTGGAAAGCATATATCAGATTAACAGGGTTAGAGAGACTCTGTGTAGCCACAAAACTTCTGACTGACTCACTGTTTTATTTTGGTGAGAAAAGCATTTCAGAAAACATTTTTGGAAAATAACTGCATGTGTATTGTATTTAATGTTTAAAGTTTGGCCGTATTTCATTCCGTGTACCGACCCTGACACTCTTTTTGTAGTTAATGCTGCTATTGTTGGATGACATTAGAGGAAACTGAAAAATGTCTTTCATTTGTAAAAAAAAACAAAACAGTAACGCTTTGCAAAAAAGCCAAGCACTGCTTTTTAGATAGCAACCTATGTTTACTTTTGCTTCCACGAGATTACACAAAGACACACACACACACACACACTGATCTCAGCACAAACAGGAATTTGGCAGAGATGCTCAGTCGTGTATTAAGTAGTGTCAATGATGAGAAGGATGACAGTGAGACTGAAGGTATAAACTATGCCAAGCAGATGTCAACCTCATTTGCTCTCCAATGAAAATAGGAAGCCCTTAATGAACCCTCATTAGACCAAAATATTTACAAGGTTGACTATCGAGGTAATCTTTTGATAACTTAATGCTGCTAGAGAAGAGGGCAAGCCTGAGCTGGGTAGGTTTTGAGGAACAAAAAAGCAGCTGCAGTGAAGTTTCTTACAGGTTCACTGAGAATAGTCTGTCCGAAACAGTAGACACCGCAGTCAACCCCTCTGTTTATCCATCAGACAGTACAGGTTTATGATTGTATCTGCATGAGCACATATCATGTAAGCAGAGCAGCATTACCTCATTTCATTTCCCCCTGGAACTGCAGGTAAAGAATAACAGAAGGGCGTTTGTTTTGTGTCACACTGCGCCTGAAGGCCTCGGATCCCTGCTTAATGGCTCTATGCAGACAAAGACTCACAGGCGTCAGGTGACAGGTGATAAAAAGAGGTAATGTTTGGCAAAAACTCCCAGTCAGCACTATTCCATTCATATCTCGGTCTTTTCAGGAGCTCTGGAGCAGACTGCTTTCCTGTTTTATCTGATAAAGGGTCAGGCACCGGGGACAGCTGACAGTGGAGGCCTTCAGGTTAGAGTTGAACACAGTTTCTGCCTCACGACCGCTCAGCTTGTGGGAAACAAACAAAGAGCACGCAAAAAGAATATAAAAGCAAGCATGCCGCCTCGTGTTATTAGTCTTTCAGTGCGGAAAGTTTTCACTCCAGCTCTCATCATTCATCTTGATGAGGTGTGTGTTGATTTAACACTGCTATTATCTCCCAAATGTTGGGAACACAGTGAGCACTGACACACAGCTGGGAGGTGGATTACAGAGAACTGAAGGGAAGCTTTAAGACATTTCTAAAGAAATGTTAAGCGTGAGGGAAACTACCACCATCTTATGTGAAATTACTTTATGTTGTCATTGACCTGATTTTGCACCTGCCCTAATGAAAACTGGAGCAGAGCTAAATGAATGGTGGCTTAAAGAGAGTGTAACATTCAGCTGGATAAAGAGAGCTCAGGGGGTGTTTGACTAAGGCAAGATGCAAACACAGTTTACGCAGATCACATATTGTAGCAATGTCCCTATTCAGAAATGGCTGCTTTCTACACTGCTTTTGGGTGCTTTTGCAAAAGTATAGAGTTTATTTTGATTAGTGAAACCTGTCCATATTAGCAGGAGAGGTAATTCTAATCTAATGACGCACATCACAGCTTATATGTTGCACACATGGGGAAGCCAGCACAGATATTTTCTCACTGAGCTGAAGTATGATTGCTATTATTCAGGTTATAGTTAGGTTTAGGCACAAAGGTGCCTTGGATGAGGTTAGGGAAGAATCATGGCTTGGGTTCTAATCATGACTTGAGTCAAAGTGACTGTAGTGATTTTCTCTTCATTTTTCAGAGGGACTTCATCAATGGTTAAAAAAATGTACTTTGTTCCCTAACTTTGGTTTAACACCATGTCTGGAAATGAGCAGCATGTCAACAGAGTCGCAGCAGCAGCAGCGATGCTCCATCTGTGTCCACACATGCGGTAGACAAAACAGACTTGAAGTGTAAAAACACTCTACTGCTCACATTTACAGGGACACAGCATGAGTAAAGTGTGAGCAGATACATGAAGATATCTGGACTGATTAGAGCAGGAGTGTATCTGCTCTGCCAGACGAGCATGAAACGGACAAAACGCAGCTAAAGCGCCAAAACTAGCACAATTCTATCAGCTTCTGTTGTGAATACTTATACATCCTCCAAGTGCACTTAAAAATACTACAGTAAGAATCATTATGCATCCTTTGGCCTTCTCCGAGTTTTCAATTTGTAGGCTTGGTTTAAAGTTTTCTGCTCCCACTGTACAACAACTGACAGGGTAGGAGACATTATGATTCAGGCTTATCGTATTTAATATTTAAAACTGACATGTGAGACATGACTGTTGGTATGTGATGAGTTAAAAATGAGTAGATGCTGCACTGAGTAATCAAAGTAAGCAACAATAACCGTAAAGTTGTTGCAAGAATGACTCACATTTGAAGCAAAAGTAGAAAACCTTTTTACATTTTCATCTATTTAATGCTTATTCCTGCATATAATTGCCTACAATAGAATGATTCAAGCAGGATACCGAGCTTGAAAGAGAGAAACAGTAGAGAAAAGATGTAGAATCAGAAAATGAGAGTGAGGCCGGTGGCAGCGGCCACCAAAAGAGTCTGCCTCAGTGAGTCACTTCAGAGCTGATGGGATAATGAGGTCCGGCCAAGATCAACAGACTTCCAGTTCTGTGTTTTCCACCGTGCTACAAACACAACGTGACGACCAGCAGTGCTCATCTCTACGTCCCTCCCGTCTGCCCTCCCACTCCACATCCATCTCCACCCCAAACCCATCGCAGTCAACACATGGCCTAGTGTCTGTTGGCTCACCATCAGTGCAGGACCACTGGCTTGGCTCTGCGTGCTGGGATTTCCCATAGGCTGCCCTGGTGTCCCCCTTACTCCCTTACCTCACCCTCCTACTGCAGGCCAAATCAGGCCCGCTCAGTTCGAGGGGGGACGTGACAGAACTCAGGTCCGTAACAGTGCCGTCATGGCACAGTGTGCTAGGTTTGTTGTTTACCATGATGTTTTTACACTAGACACAATAATTGATATGATTGTTGCCAAGGTCTTAGGACCTGATTATGTTCATCCTGTATACATACTGCATATATGTCATACTGTATATAATGCACTGTACTGATGCTAGATTGCATTTTGTACTTGTTTGGGACTTTTTTGTACTGTACTTGTACTCTGTGCAATGACAATAAACTTGAATCTAATTTAATCTAATCTAATTTGACTTCTGGAATTCGATAAGCATTGGTAAAATGTTTCATGTGTGTCTAAACTGTACCTAATGCTAGCTGCTTGCATACAGTTTTCAAGTCAGATTTTCCATACGGAAGAACAAAGGCGGTGTGTCGTTGGTGACCTGAACCGAACATTTGGAAGTCTGTTTTTGCAAATTTGCAAAGTAATCGGTTGCAGAGTCTGACAGTGGCTTAAAAATGCTTCTGAAACCGAGTTACGTTGTACATGAAAATGCTTATCATTATTCAGAATGCTGACCAGTTGTTGGACTGTAGGCGGGGAACTGAAGCACCCAGATGGGATGTATGCAGATTTGTAGAGTCTACACAGAAGGCCCACCAATGGGCCACTGTGCCATCCAGACTTTGCATTTAGATGAACTGGAAATTCTCATATGTAAATGTCGCCACCTGCACCTGTAGCATATGTTAGCAGTGAATGCTGGGATAGGCTCTGATGTCCCACAGCCGCAATGAACTCAGACTGTATGTCGACAGTGTGGGTCATTGCAACTGCCTCCATACAGTTATACCCGAGGTGGGTATATGGGGAATCTTGTGTGAAAAATGACACTACCTTTTCATGTGAGGCCTGCTTTCAGTTTAGAGCAGTGGTAGAAGTGCTCTTGCATAGATTGAGTTTTCCTTTGAATTTATTTGCATATACAGTGAGAAGTATTGGTACTTTCAACTTTTCTCAGTTCTTAGTTTTCTATAGTGTAGAACACAACTAACACATTTTAAATTCCTCTGCTATCATGACAGCTTTGCACAGCATTTTCAATACCTTAACCAGGTGTAGATGTCTTGTTCACGAGTGAGGGGAGGATGGAGCACGAGATTGACAGGCGGATCGGCGCAGAGTCTGCAGTCATGTGGTCACTGTACCGGTCTGTCATGGGGAAGAAGGAGCTAAGCCAAAAGGCGAGGCTCTGTATTTACTGGTCAATCTACGTTCCTACTCTCACCTATGGTCATGAGCTTATGTCATGACCGAAAGAACGAGATCCCGGATACAAGCGGCTAAAATGAGTTTCCTCTGCAGGGTGGCTTCAAGATCGAGTGAGGAGCTCAGTCACCAGGGAGGAGCTCGGAGTAGAGCCGCTACTTCTCCACATTGAGAGGAGTCAGCTGAGGTGGCTTGGACATCTGTTCCCGATGCCTCCTGGACGCCTCCCTGGGGAGGTGTTCTGGGCATGTCCCACGGGGAGGAGGCCTCGGGGTAGACCTAGGACACGCTGGAGGAACTATGTCTCTCGGCTGGCCTGGGAACACCTTGGGGTCCCACTGGAAGAGCTGGGGGAAGTCTGGGCCTCTCTGCTTAGACTGCTGCCTCCGCGACCCAGCCCCGGATAAGTGGAAGATAATGGAAAGATGGATGGATGGTGTAAATGTGGTCAACTGGAATGGTTTGCAGTTAACAGGTGAGCCTTTTGAAAAGCTGCCTGGTGGAATTTGTTGCCTTACTCTTGTTTACGCATTTCAGTTATGTAGACGTAATGTTGGTATACAGTAATCCCTCGTCTATGGTGGGGATTAGGTTTCAGAACCCCCCGTGATAGACGAAATCTGCGAAGTCGCGACCTTGTATTTATTTTTTAATTTACATATATTTTAAGGCTTTATAAACCCTCCCCACCCTGTTATTAACCTTTCCCACACTCTTATAAACACTTCCTACGCTCATAAGCCCTTCCTACACTCTTAAACCTTGCATCAAAAGAAGCTTCTACAGCCGTGTCCGATAATGGAACTAGCGACGCAGCGATCCACTTGAAACGCCCACTTGGGAAAAACTTCGTTTTTCCAGCTGCCTACCGGGAAACTGATGATGATGTCACGGTAATCCTACAGACTATCACCGGTTCTCTGATGGTTATTTCCAGTAAACACTCAGCATGTGGGACTGCAGGTTCTGGCTGACTTCCATCACCGCCAATCAATCAGCGACCGACAGCAGCCGTAGCTGGGTTTTCCATGCATGTGTCTACTCATCTGCTGTACGCTACGTATTTTATATACAATTTAAAAATCCATGATACAATGAGACCATGAAAAGTGAACCGCGATATGGTGAGGGACTACTGTACACTAAAATCTGTAGTCCTGTCCCAGCTGCTGTGGTAATCCTCTAATATTGGAAATAATCACTTTACCACATAAAGATTAAGAACTGTGCATCACGAGTTTATGACATGAAGGTCGGTCAATGGAGAAAAATTCAATAACTTCAAACGTTTCTTCAAGTGAAGTTTTTCTTCAGAAATCATCAGAAACACAGAGACCACAGGGGATAAGTTCATCAGAGTCAACAGCATCAGAAATCACCGATCAACAGCAGCCTTAGATTAGCCCTTCGTATTCAAACTGATGCAAGGGACACAAGGAATGCAATGAAGCTACAAAACTATGACACAGAAAAAACACCAAAAAGCATAAAATGGGTTCTTTAATGATCATAAGAATTGGCCCAGAAATAAAATTGTTTATTTTTGTAGTTCCTTGTGTCTGCAGTGTGTCTAAGAACTGAATTTATCAGTCCAGTGTATTCTAATGGACAACAACAACTATTTAAAGGACATTTGAAACACATGAATTAAAGGAAATTGCAGAGAGCTCATGCTCCACAACTCATACTGAAGCATTTAACTTCAGACTAAGATGTATACTTTCACAATGGCCCGCTTCAAAGCACAACGTCAAATAAAACAGTAAGCAGCAGCATTTCTTCTCTTTTAAGTCCTCAGTGACCTGAAGTTGTGTCCAGACCACGTCGGAGGTGGTGCACGTTACCCGAGTGTTACTGTATCGTCCACAGGAGAGGCTGTGTGAGCAGCTCAGGCCGGTCTGTGCTAGTGGTCAGCAGCCACAACCTCCCTCCTCCCCCGGAGAGCAACAGACAGACACAGAGACGGATGGACGACCCAAAATTACAGCTCAACCAGCGTTCTGAGGATAAACATCTCTTGCAAAAATACACAGAGCGACCAGGAGCAGAAAAACCAGCAGGTTCCCCAACCAGGGCGAGACAGGGGGAAGGCAAGTCGGCCTGCTGTATTTAGAGTCCTTCTTTCTAAGGATAATCTCATCCCCTGACTTCTGTACATGCATCTCAATTTGTGGCTTCTGTGACAGACCAAGGGTGGAAGGGCCATCCTTTGATGTATTTATAAATATGTATTGCTTGTTTGTAAAATGCGCCACAAAATAGAAGGGAAGCAGGGAGCATAGAAGTTTGAACCACAGGGAGGTCACTTATTTCATGTTAAATAGTGTCTCATTGGCAAGACAATCATAGCTTAAGCCTGCAGGCTAAAGTGCTGTATTAAGCAAGAAACTCAGATCTCAGATGGGCTTAGGAGGAACTAATTTGCGTGTCAGGCCTCTCTGCTTCACCTGAGACAACTTTGGACTGAATTCCATTTAAAGTGAGTACTTTGCAACAGCCAAAACTCAAAATAATACACTGAGGTGCATCAAGTCAAATGACCCCTCTGACCCTCCTATCTGAACCAGGGACCTTGTTGTACTTTGTCGGCACCGGCCCCCTCCAAGGGCCCCATTGTCTGGGGGCAGGAGCTGGAAACCCTCCCCTGTTTCTGGCCTCCACGGCCGGACAATGGGCAAAGACAAACCCCTGACACCCCGTCCTCCAAGGGGACAGCGCTGTTGACTTTTCTATCTCCTCTCCTCTCACTGATGTGTGTGTGTGTTTGTTGGCGGGTAAGCCAATTTGCTTTTTCAATCAAAAGAAAAACACAGAAGGAAATACAGCGAGTGTGAGAGGAGAGGACAAAAGATAGAGGGCCTCAATGATGAAGTGACCTGAAGAGAGGTGAGATCATTTCAAATGGGATTAAAGCCCCGGCCCTATACACCAGCTTCATTGTCCCCAACCCTACAATATAGAGCAGGATATTGCTGCACCATGCAGTCTGTTCACCATGTGGTCTTAAGCCTGCTGAGTTTGGTCTTTTTATGGTTGGGTAGCACAGTGAGTTCTCTTAAAGTCAGTGATGAAGCAAAGGGAATTCTGCTGGTAGCCGAAAACACAGACTACTTTCTCCAATAAATTGGGGTAAATCCCTGAAAAAACCTGCAACACAGCCATCTTTTTCATGTGAATGTAGCTCAGGGGGTGGCGAAAGGACTCAAGGAAAAGATCAGAACAGACAGAGCAGCCAACAAGTGTTCTTCATTTTCACCTCCCCGGTGCAGGGAATCCCCCGCCTCCTGCCCCTTCTTGCTTTTGTTTAGTGGGCAGAGTCGATCCTGCAGGCTGTAAATGTGAGCAGCTTGTTCTCGCGTTGATGAGACAATGAGATGCAGTCCTCCAGTGTAAATCATCGATCAAGAGATACCACATGATATCACTGCTATGCATCACTGTGAAACTTGTCGTTAGATCTATTTTTCACACTTAAAAACCCATACCTTTGGATTATAGGCTGCACGTCTTCCGACTAATGTGTGATTATCACAGATGGATCATTTACAGCGCGTAGCATCGCGTGGCACGAATGCTGTCACACATTTGGCAGGTGCAGCGACATCTGAAGCTTTGTGAAAGGCAAGTATGCAGATCGAGCTTGGCGGTGACAGTGAGAAAGACTTCAAAACACGAGCCGTAAATTGCTGACTTGTGCAGGATGGACGCTCACAAATTACCAACCTGAATCGAAGGCTTGTGCGGCAAGAAAACAAAGCGCCAACTGTTCGCCCAGCAACCACACTGTAAACAATGAATATCTATATTTTCCATTCTGCATGGCTGAAGTCAAATGGAGAGATTACTGTGCTGACTTTGCCATTTGGCGCTGCAAAGTAATTAATCCAACTTCAGTTCTCCCTGTCGGTTGCATGTCATGTAATGCAGTGATTCTGCATCTTACATACTCCCATACTTCATCTACAGCAGGCGGCGTTCCCACGTTTCAGCCACATTCACTGCAACCTCTTTGATCATCAGCTGAAAAATTCACCATTCAGCAGCTCGCTGGTACACAATATGCCAGTAAGACCAAATGGAGCCCAGCCAGAGAAAACACCTAGCAGTGCTCAGAATCTCTGTAATAAACTACTGTCAGAACAAGCCTTTGCCCAATTGCCAAAGTTAAAGCCTTTGTGTAAAATGATGGAGTTCAAAGGATGGCAGTGGATTCTGACACGGCATGACTTCCTGAGGATATTAATGATGACAGAATTAAAAGGTTTAGGATAAATAACAGGTTGTGTGGTTGCCAAAAGGACTGTTTTCAAGAGACAACAAAGGCAGGTTATTCTCCGGTGAGATCTTTGTCTTCTCTTTGTTTCTAACCTGCCTGAGCAGCAGTGCAGTGGGAAGCAGGACTAAATGCTAAATAAACTCTTGCTGGACCTCTACTCCTGTGGATAAAAGCTTCACATTTGATTATGCTTTAGTTTAAAGGCCAAATAGAGTGAATGAAGCAGGACAATGTAAACATGCTCAGTGCATGAATACAAAGAGCGTAACATGGAGGTGTTAGAATCTGAAGCAGGAAACACTGTAGCATTGATCAAGTATGGCAGATGAAAGGGAAGGATGTGTGTGATATTTACTCTCAGTCTCCAGTAATCCAGGTTCATATCCACACTAAACTGAACACACATTTCCCTCTTTGTTTCTACCTTTCATGCCCTCTAAGGACATGTTCAAACTGTGACTTATTAAGAGTTTAGTACTGTCTGGAGCACACATTTCCATTAGAATGACAAGCCATTTGGGTTAACAGGCAAGCATGTAAACACGCAGTCACATTAGCGTGCATGAGCATAAACACATCTGTGCTTAAGATGAGTGAACATATGTTAATGCTTTCTAGTCAGTTAACATGCTCATTTGTAATGTCGTATCACACACAGCTGTGTGAAACCACTTTCCTTTTGGGGGTCACCAGGAACCCTGAGGTAGTGTTGGCATACGGCGAATAGCCATATTTATAAAACCAAGAGTTACCTCTGCTGAAGAGGATAAGTCCTTTAAGGTTACCAACCTCAGAATATCAAAGATCAGAAACAGAAAAACAGGTTCAAACAGAACCTCTTAACTTCAGACCATCTGAAGAAGAGAACTGCTTGGGCCAAGAAACACAAGGAATGGATACTAGATCAGGAGAACGATGGACTGCAGTGAGTCCACATTTGAAAGTGCTGTTAGAAAACGTACCTACTGGTATAATCATGGAGGGTTTGTCCACCTTTATTGACAGTCATTAAGCAAATGATAAATGATTTGCACTCAAACAGCACATTTTAACTTTAGCAAGGTTCTACAAGCCATTTTAGAGTCCACCCATTTACATACACATCAGTGTTGGCAGAGCTGCCATGCAAGGTGCTCGACTGCCATCTACAATCCCCAAAGATGGTTTGGGCTGAGCTGGGCAACCAACAAGTGCCTAGCATATGTGGAAACTTTTTAAAAAGAGTTTCAGGGACCAGCCTTCTGAAGCCGATTGAGAGGGTGGAGAGTTTGCAAAGCTTATATATAAGGAAAAAGGTGGCCACTGTGAAGAATCTGAAATTTGAAGCATGTTTTGCATTACAATTTTTTCCTGCATAATTTCCATATGTTGATATGTTTACAGCTACAAGCAACTACTGTCCTTCCAAAGGTGCGTGAGTGTATTATGAGTCTCCACTCCATTCTCTTTCCAAACAAGTGGATGGCTTCAAATGTAGATAAAGTCAAATGATAGATACACAGCTCTCCATAACCATGGAAGCACTTCTATAAGACCAGGCCAGACCCCATGTGAACACAGTGCATGCATTCACTGAACTCTACACCAACACATGTGGTGATGTTAGGCATACTTGGGACCAAACACCTAAAAGGGGTTAACCCCTGGTATTGCAAGGCACTGGTAATAAAGTTTTAATGTACGTGTTAATGACCTCTTTCACTTGCCATATGCATGACTTCTACTTTGTTCCTTAATAATCTGCACCACCATGCAGTGTAGTGACATCTGGCAAATCTTCACACGAATGGATCCGTAACTGGAACCAGTCTTCTTGGATTGAGAAGACATGCTGTCCTATCTGATTCAGGCAGTTTGCGTCTATGCTGATCTGAAAGCCGTTTCTTAGAACAAGAGAAGTGTGTCTTTTCCTTGTTTGTAAATCACTGTAACGCTCTGAGTCGAGGCAGCTGTAAAAGCACACTTAACAGATGAGTTCTCAATTAAGATTCCACAACCTATTCAGTCCCAGCACCAAGAACCCAAAAGAGTCATGAAGATCAAAATGCTGTGTTAAAACATCATGCTGACCCTTTTTCTTCTACTCATTACTTTGCCATTTGCCCCCGTCGATGTAAAGTACCTCGACATAAAACCTGACACATTTCAATTCTGATTTAAGGGGGAATTCAGAGGATGTTCAGTGAGCTGTTTTAGGACCAAAACGTTGAGGATTTATAGGTTAACTACATTGTGGGAGGCTTCATGTCTCCAGTGGCGTAGGCTGAAAGTGATTTAATATCAGTATCAAAGGCACCGAGAACTGAGACTCATTCATGAACACTGCAGCCAAGTCTGCTACACTTTGCTTCATGATCTGTCACAGGCTTGAGTAATGAAAGTATTATAGCCATCATTGTGATAAAGGCACATTATTCCTGCGGCTATATAAGACCTCTGACCAGAGACATGGAAAAGAAGCCATAATCTAACTGAAAGTAGCTTTAAAGGAAGCATAATACGTAATGGTGCTTTTCTTTTCATCACCATATAAAGAGTTTAAACCTGGCAGTGAGGCAGATAGTAGCTACTATTTTATGCTGTCATCTCCCAGAGGTCATAGAATCCAAAACTACCATGCTGTTTCTGTACAGTATTTCTGAGACTACATCTGATAATAATAATGCATTGGTTTTATACAGCACTTTTTTAGGCACTCAAAGACACTTTACATTGCATTATTCATTCATTCCATACTCCATGGTGGTAAGCTACGTGTGTAGCCACAGCTGTCCTGGGGTAGACTGATGGAGGCCAGGCTGCCAGTCTGCTCCATCGGCCCCTCCAACCACCAACCACTCACTCTCACACTGCATCCACCTAGGCTTCCTGGTGTTCCGTCATGGTCTACCATCCAGGTACTGACCAGGCCCAACCCCGCTTAGCTTCCGAGATCTGACGGGACTGGGCATCCACAAGGCAACATGGCCATCTGATGCATTGATGTAACATAATCCATTATAACAAATATATATTACACTGTATAGGCTGTGCTTTTTGTCTTAACATGACCATGCTGCACTATTACTGTCATGACCACTAACTTCCTGATGTTGCAGCTGCAGAGTGCCACAACATTAAAACCACCTGCCTTATATTGTGTAAGTCACCTGTCCTTCACTTCACCTGTCCATTTAATGTTCTTGCTGATCAGTGAATAACATCTTCATTAATTGGTTGTGACTCCGGCGGTACAATGGGTTGTCCGCCAGTTCCAAGGTTCAGTCCCCAGCTGCTCCACATCCCAGTGTCCCTGGGCAAGAAACTGAACCTGAAGGTAGTGAATAGTAGGTTTACCAGAGTGCTCTGGCTGAAGAGAGCTTCCCAGTGCAACTGAAAATAACACTTTAGAGCACTGAGTAAATAAAGGTAACAATAGAGTGAATTAAAAGAAGCGAAATACTTGAGTGAACATTTGCTGTAGGTTGATAACTACAAGCACATTGAACTGATTGTAGTCATTTTATCTATTGTTAACATGAAAATACTGATGGTAGCAGCTTTAAAGTTTTGCTTAATTGGTTGTTAGATGGGTTATAGGGTCAGACATAAACCATATGGTGTGATATATAGTATATAACTATATCTAAATATATACAGTATCTGTTAAGCTCATGTTAATTTTTTCATTTTATGTGATTGAAAAACAGAACTACAGACTTTAGCATTAGTTTCTTTCATCAGTCAAGGCAGTAGTGTGTTTCTCCAAGCAGAGAACAATGGGAGCCTCTTGCTTGTAAAGGATCAGACGAAGCTG
The DNA here is from genome assembly GCA_024666655.1 of Dascyllus trimaculatus. Lineage (NCBI taxonomy): Eukaryota > Metazoa > Chordata > Actinopteri > Pomacentridae > Dascyllus > Dascyllus trimaculatus. The sequence goes on along the minus strand of CM045445.1, from coordinate 5,343,517 downwards.
ACAGTAATAGCTTCTGACTGCGACAGACACATCGGGGGCTTTGCAGACTTTTCGTGGTTTCTGATCTGCGCTCCTGTCCACAAAGAAGCTGCATGTCAGCGCAACCAAACACCAGCAACAGTAAATAATGACAACAAGAGCAACCGCCTTGCACATGAGCTCATGCTTTGACAAGCCCCACCCATCCTGCGGCGGAGTGGTGGAGAGCATCAGAGTGGTGACACGGCTCTTCTAGTCATCTGTTACAATAGAGGCCTCTGATCCCACCGACCACTTTCAACTGCTGCCAGGGCCACAGGAAGCCAGTCATCGTCAGTGTGTGTGTGTGTGTGTGTGTGTGTGTGTGTTGGGTGAAAGTCCAACAGGGAAGGGGTCTCTTGTCTCTCGATTTTCCGCCCTGATTGGAGTGAATGAGTGGCCATTCTGTTGCTCAGCTGAATCTCTCCACCTCTCTTTTTCTTTGAATTCACAGTGTGGAGGCAAAATGACACACTCTTACAGCTCGAGACATGACATCATCCAGGCCTGATGCTTGTGCATGACAAGGATGCACATCACTGCATACTATTAGCCTTTTTGGTATAATAGTAACTTAATACTACAGTAGCACAAAAGATTATAAAGGTATAGAAAAAGTCCTCCACTTGTACAAAAAGCACAGACTAATAACATCACCAATGGAAGCTCTAGTTTAACTTCTTAATGTTTACAGAAACCTTCACATTTTTAATCACTTATTTTTAAGGGAAACTGTTTTCAAACTCAACTAAAAATATTTCTTCTTCATTTCAAAATATCTTAATTGCCCAACTTTAGAATACAAGTATCATGCGAGAAAAATATAAGCTCAAATCACTGCTAACCACTTCATTCAAAGAGTGATTAATAAAAAGATCATTCCAAATACTGGAGGCAAATGTAATGCACCATATATAGTTATTGGCCCAACATGGACACCTTCTCCATCGACATGTTGTTGGCACATGGGCTCACACAGATGAACAGATCAGCGCAGATAACGATATGTACCAAATACCAAACTAGAAAAGCACTCAGAGAGCGCATACCTCCGCCAAGGAGCTTCAGTCCGCCCCCAACACAATCTCCCAATTCACATATTTTGTATGGAACGTTACAGATACAAATGTAATTACAGACAGTTCAAATGTCCTACCAACAATGCGGCCTTCATCCCATCCGACCTAATGAACAGGCGCGGCCTCTAGTGCAGCAGCTCCTAACAGCCTACCAGCTTCTTAGACAACTGGAGATAAGAATGCCGGCCCAACTGTGCATATGTCGCTCAGGAAGGAAAGAGAAGTCCGTCATTGTCACTGTCTGTCATGTGGAGACCCAAAATGTCATGTGATCAGAGGTGGTTACCCCAAAACAAGATTGCCCTCTGGTGGCTTTTAGAGAAAACTGCATTTAATTGTCCTCCCGGTTACACTTAGATTTAAAAAAAAAAAAAATCCTGGATGGAGACGGTGATCCAGATCAGTCCCAAAATGTCATCATTACTTCCTTGTCCCATTTCGCACTTTTCTTGAAAATTTAATCCAAATCCATCCATTTTCAACAAACAAACCAACACTGGCCATCACATAACCTCCTTGGCGGAGGTAAAAATTCAGTACCTCAAATCTCCACTTGAAGCTTCCTCCATCCACCCAGCCATCCATCCATTATCTATACACCAATTAATCCTTTGTAGGGTCGTTGGGGGGCTGGAGTCTTTCCCAGTCGACTCGGGCGAAGACAGGGGACACCCTGGACAGGTCACCAGTCTATCACAGGGTTACACATAATGACAGACAACCAAGCACACTCTCATTCACACCTACGGACAATTTAGAATAATCAATTAACCTCAGCATGTTTTTGGACTGTGGGAGGAAGCCGGAGAACCAGGTGAGAACCCACGCTGCACAGGGAGAACATGAAAACTCCACACAGAAAGATCCCAGGCGTCCTAACCGGGACGTGAACCGGGGATCTTCTAGCTGTGAGGCGACGCTGCTAACCACCGAGCCATGGTGCTCAGCAGAAACAAACATGTTTACAACCCATTACAAAACATTGTTTTGGTCTCTACAGTTGTTTTCCCTGTTCATGTCAGCTGTACTGGGGGTGAATCTTTTTTTTATAACTCGCCCATTTGAATTATCCTCAGGCTTAAAGCTATGCATAATTAAGGTCATAGCTGCTTTGAGTGACAGGTGGATACTGTCATGGGACAGTCTATTATTCCAAAGATGTTTGCATGACCCGCCTCAGCTCCACTCATACTCCACCTCTTTAGAGCACATTTGTGGATTGGGAATAGGAGGAGTCAGGCTGCCTGATTTTGATTGTCATTTTACAGGTGGAAATTGAAAAAAAGTAGGCTGACACTTCAGGGTGCTACAAAAAATAAAGAACGCTGCTTTTTTGTATTGAAATCCACTGACGATAAATTTAGTATTGTTAGGAAAATTGTGTCTGTGGTGTGTAAGGATTCCACATGAAAAAGTGCAGTCAGAAGTGTACTCTATACAGGAAGTTAAAGATGCTAGATTTTAGGCTTCTCTAATTTCACTCCTAAATGTAAGGATGTAAGGGAGCGGAGCCCTCCTGCTGCTCTCCCATAAAGCAGCTTGTGTGACTTACAAGCTCAAGCTTCAAGTGTAGCACATATCTCACAGCGCAGTACATCTAACAGGACAAGGAATTTTCTCTAAGATCAGCGCTCTTCCTTTCAACTAAGCTGCCGCCTGCAGCAGCCCTAATTAAATTACTGTATACATCAAGACGTGCTGGGTCTTGATCGTGAACATTTGGTTTTGTGGATGTGGATGTGTGTGTATGTGTGTCTATGTGTGCAGCACAGAGTTTAGAAATTTTTACAGATTTGTTTTCACTGTAACCAGGGATTGAGTTTAAATATGCCAGACTTCCACCTAATGTCTCTTCAAATCCCTGTGAAAATTATGACTCAATCATCGCTCGGGGTAATGACTGTTTACACTCTGTTTTACAGCGTGGTGTTTTAACGATCAATCTGTTCAGTGGGAGTGTTAACGCCCAGACTCGTATCCCTCGCCCCCAGGTCTTTCTCAAATTTTTTTGTTCCGAGTGCAGATACAATAATGAGCCTTTGTAAAGTCTTCAGCCCGCAAAGGTAGGAATGGATACTTTATGTAAAAGTGCTGCTTAAAGGTGGAGGGCCAATGGTGAGAGGTTACATGGATTGAGGCTGCTCTGGCAAGCGTATCCGCGCACACCCTCCCACACACACACACCAGTGCCAAATGTTAAACCGTGCAATTTTCATGATCTGAGACACAGAAACACACACACACACACACACAGGCATTTCTCCAGTTGCCAGCACTTAGCATGCTCTACCACACAGGCTGATGGGTGCATATGAGCAAACATTTCCAGTGTCCATGTATACATGATCTATCTTTACAGAAAAGCATATCAGAACAAAAGCATGAAAACTAACAGTATATTCAGTTAGACACGAGAAAGCAGTCTGAATAAGTGGTTCATAACAAAGCTAGTTTTGCTCATGTTCAGATGTATTCATTCATACCTTTTCTGACATGTGCTGCTGTGATTTCACTTTCCTGCACTGTTTTCATGAATGGGAAACACGATGTTAGAAGCCAACAGAGAAATCCCCTCACCTGCCCCAGAAGTCTGCACAAGCGTGTTTCACATACATGCTCAGACTCACGCATATACAAGAACAATGCTGGCTGTCAAAGTGGACAGCTGTCATTTAACCAAAATAAAGTTAAATCTAAAGCTGGCCTTTTTCATCTGAGATTACAACTCAGGGAAGGTGCCAGGAGTTCAATGCAGCAAACACAATGCCACTCTGTCTATGCACTGACTAATAAGGGAACAGGAGGAACACTTGTGGGTAGAAAGATGTTAAAATCAAAGAAAAGTACTGCACACATCTGACTAATAGATCCGCTGCAAAGTTTCATCAATCTGCGGAAAATGTGACATTGTGTGGTGGTGGTGATGAAAATTCCACTTCAGATGATCACAAATTAAACCATTTGGTCAGTGTGTACACACATCAACTTTGAAACCACCTACCTAATATTAAGTGGGAGATGTCCTCTGCAGGTCAGGCTTGTTCTGGTGCATCTCAGGGGTGCTTGATCAGATTAGTATTTGGGGAGTTTGGAGGCCAGGTCAGGTCCTTGAGCTCTTGGTCAAGTTCTTCAAGTTATTCCTAAGCAGTTCAGGAAACTGCTGTTGGGGACAGCCATAGCACTGTGTATTCAGTCTGCAACAATGTTTAGGTACGTGGTACGAGGGGTGATTGATAAGCTTTGAGCCTGACCAAGAAAAAAAGTCAGTAAATTTCAACAATGCTTTATTTCTCAACATAATCCCCTTGCAAGCCCACACATTTCTTCCAGTGTCTCTGTAGGGCCTTGATACCAGTCTAATAGAAGGGTTTATCCTGCTCCCTCAGGAAGTTGTTCAACATCTGTAAATGCAAACATGACATCATTGTTAGTGGCATAATGGGTCCCAGCAAGGTGCCGTTTCATGTTTGGGAATAGGTGAAAGTTGGACAGAGACAAATCTGGGGAATAGGGTGGATGCTGCACGAGTTTGAACCAAGATTCGTGAATTGCAGCCATGGAGACAACTCACTTGTGGACTGGAGCATTGTCATGGTGGAACAGGATGCCACTTCTGAGCTTTCCACAGTGCTTTTCTTGGATTTCCTTCCACAGTTGCCGTACCAGGGAAGCATAATATTTATATTATATATTCATAGGACAGGTGCCATATCACAGCATGGTCACCAACTAGGTTCATTTTGCTTGAATGACCTACCCTACTTGACTCAGGTATTGTAAATGCATTAATGCACAAAATGAGTCCAAATTGTTACGGGGGCGGGGGGGCAGAAACAGAACTGGTAGACGTACATACTGTTTAACTTCAGATTTTCTTTAATACTGAACCAAAAAGCAAACAGAACAAAGACTAACCCAGGTGACAATGAAGAACAAACCCAGTACAAAACTACAGAACCTTACAACACTCAAAACTACAATGGAAGGGGAATCTAAGGAGAAGGGAATTTAAAAACTAAAACTAGACTAGACCAACAAAACAGGAGCACACAAACCAGACTTAACTGAAAGCAATACAGAATTAAAACTCTGGAGAATTAAACTGAAGCAAGTTAAATACAAAACTAATTAACAACAAAAACCAACTAAACTAATCTAGCAGCAAAGGGAAAAATCAAAGAACACCACAGAATGTGACCAACAAAACACTACAAAGTACAAAACTCAAGATGCTTAAAAAACAGACAGGGCAAATAACTAACTACAAAGAACAATAAATGTGACAAATTAACAAAAGGCTCTAAACATATAAACAGAATGATCAAACCAAACTACAGGCTGCAGTCCTCAAACAAAACCAAAACCTTAACTGAACACAGGCAGGATCTGGGCACTGAGAGCGACACTAAGGCAGGGACTTCAGTTTGCAGAGGTTTTCGAGAAAACGGAGCAGGGACAGACAGTGAACCAGGGTTGAATAGTTTTATGGTCTGGCAGAGAGTGGCTGAATGAACCGGGTTTTTATGGAGGGAGGTGATCGTGGCAGGTGAGCTGGTCCTGGCAGCTGTCTTGAGTTGAACAATCAACGAGGCTGCAGGCAGTTCTGGCTGACGAGAGGGAGATAGAAAGGGAAAAGAAGGGAAGAAGAAGGAAAGAAGGAAAGAGGAAGACAGACAGGGACTAAAGCGGGGATCATGACACAAACTGAACTATTGTGACATGTAGCTTTCTCAGAGCACTAACCACTTTGATGAACAAGTCTTGTTTTCTTGGTCAGGCTCAAGACATTTTCAGTCATCCCTCATACATGCAAATATAACATCCACATAAATATCACGACCCAAGGTTTTTCAGCAGAACATTGCATTGCACACTTCAGAGGTGTTGATGTTGTGGCTGGTCAGTGTATATTCTGTGGGTGAAAGATCCATTCATAAATAAGGTATGTGGTGCACTACATAGACGTTGATTGGTTGTTGATTGATTTTTATTATTTTGGCATGCGCTTGCAAATGTGTTTTCATTCAGGGTTTCTCGGTGGGGCTGCACAGTGGCTCAGTGGTCAGCAGCATTGCCTCACAGCTAGAAGATCCCCGGTTTGTGTCCCGGTTAGGACGCCTGGGATCTTCCTGTGTGGAGTTTGCATGTTCTCCCTGTGCAGCGTGGGTTTTCACCAGGTGCTCCTGCTTCCTCCCACAGTCCAAAAACATGCTGAGGTTAACTGATGATTCTAAATTGCCTGTAGGTGTGAATGAGAGTGTGATTGTTTGTCTGTTTCTATGTGTAGCCCTGTGATAGACTGGTGACCTGTCCAGGGTGTCCCCTGCCTTCGCCCGAGTCGACTGGGAAAGACTCCAGCCCCCCCACGACCCTACAGAGGATTAAGCGGAGTATAGATAATGGATGGATGGATAGTTTCTGGGTGTAGATTGAAGGGAAAATGTCAGTTCTGAATAAAGTGATAACATTTTTTTATTTTTAAGAAATCATGTTTTTTTTTAATATGCTCTCCAAGGAACATAAATCAAACTAGTCTTACTGGGTCTCTCTTTTTTATTACTTTCTCTTGTTCTTTGTACTGTGCAGTCAAAGGACCACCAGTCAAACTGGTATTGGTTTATTCATCATAAAAAAGGTTTTCATCTCTTTTTGCAAACTAACTCTTTAAGTGCTGAGTTATAAGTTTAGGTCATGGCAAACTTTTGATCAATGTATTCATCACCATGTATGTAGAAACACACAGGCAGAGTCTTCCTGCACTGTTTTTGATGGCAGCTTGCCTTTGTGGACTTTGTGAACTGTCTTTGTATGTGAGTTAACTTGCTGCACCAAAGCTATGTTTCTGAAAACTGGACAAACACTGAAACACAGTTTATGAGCATGCCCGTATTGTAGAGGAACCTTTCATTTGAACTAAATAAACAATCTGCTCAAAGGTGGGTTAATTAGGTTAAAATTATTCAGATTGACGAAAACAAAAAATAGCCCTTCTCTGGGAGGTTTGGTAATCTTTGTACCTTTGTTCCATTGAGAAGCTGCACAGTGGTGGCAGCGTACTGGCAGCTGTACAACCTGAGTGTAAACACGGTCCTTTAATCAGTTATTCATAGCATTCCTGCTGCCTCAAGGCAGCCCTTGTTGGCAAACAATGCTTTGTAAACCAACAAAAGCGCATTGCAAAGAACCGGTGTATAATGAAGCTGTTATTAGAGCATGCACACAGCAGCTATGCTTTTAATACACACTAAAGAACCAATTAGCAGCAGGCAATTCTCGAGGTGCACAGGACCAGGAAATTAAAGCACTTAAAACTTTTGGGAGAGCAAGAGATGCAAATGTGGCTTGTTTTCTCACTCCTTAGTAATGGCTACAGAGGGAAACAAGGATTTGTTAGTCATTTATCTCACATCTTCAACAGTGTGGTTTCTCTGTGGAGTTCATTACACAACTCTAAATATACTGCACACACACTCTTCCGCAAGAGAATGGACCAGTACGTTTTACATCCTTCGTTGACGAAATGATACTTGGATCCATTTTGAAAAGATATTAAAATAAGTGGATACCAAAGATTGCATTTGTCTGTATTCTGCAACCTTTTCTGCTTAAATGCTGGTGTGGAAATAGAGAACAGACCCTCAGCTCATCCCCGCCCCCCTTAGCTACAGCACCTACACCTTCAGTTCTCACATACAGAACATAAACGCACTTATTTCAATTCTATCCTAGATCTCAAACACCAGTAGATTTATTGCCAAAGACTAGCAATTCTGTCAGCTTGCATGACAGCTGGCAGAATTTACCAGCTATGGATAACTTTTGATATTGTGCTTAAAAACTGAAGCAAAGATGTTTATCCTTGAGAGACAGTCAGCATTCTCACCAACTAATGATCCATGCCGAAAACATTGAGATAAAGATGCAAGACGGTTGCAGTATTGGCATACATTAGACATCTCAGAATATTTTTTAGCGGTTTGTAGTATATAATAGTATTTTGTGGTAAACAAATCATGCCAGAAAATTAGACTTGAATTCAGTTTACAACATAAGTCATCTCAGGACACTTCACATAGTAAGGTCAAGACCTTACGACATCATATATTAGAGAGAACCAAATCCAGTGATGGCCTTTGAGCAAGTGATTGGTGACAGGTAAATGAAAAAAATGTCACTTTTAACAGGAAGAAAGCTCCGGCAGAACCAGGCTCAGGGAGGGTGGTCATCTGCCTCGACCACATGGGGTGAGGGGAGAGCAGAGTGATAGTACAACGCAGTACAAAGAGCAGTTGTTTAATCAAAAAACCTTGAAAAACTGTCTTTTGTTTTGCCAGTAGTTAGCTGCAAGTATCGTTTCAGACTACATTACCATCAGAATCATGGATGTGTTAGGACAGCTGGATGCAGCGCTGCCTCTAAGGGTTGCTGCAGATTTCTCCCAGTAGTAAAACATTCCCTGTGGTCCAAAGGGACCATTAAATAGAGCCTGTTTCTGTCTGTCCACAGAGCTGATGCAAACATGGAAGCTAAAAAACCTGCTTTACTGACCCACCAGGCAAGCAATTTTCATTCAGTTGAGCAAGCATGATCTTTATATGTCTAATGTTCAGCACCCTTCTTGAGCAGGTTGATCACATGATTCTCTCCTTGCAGTCTGCAGCTGTCCGACAAGACTCTCCAGAGTCAAGACCTAGTCCACGTAGACCAGGTCCAAACAGTCCAGACACTGAGACAAGTCAGAGATCCTTGAACAATGTCTTGAGACATAGCTGGCTGCTGTAGGGAGCCTGTTAGCTGCACATACATGCAGATAGAACAGAGCAGATAAGCACATGCTGTAACCCCTTCCTAAATATTACAGGTTGTTCTTGTGATGTGGCTTCATGTGACTCCTACTGCAGACCCATGCACACTACTTTAACACATGGGGAAATGTCAAACTTCTGTGTATTTTATAACCAATATGAAAGTGTTTTTCCTGTATGCCATTAACTAACTTTATAACTACTTAATACTATAAATGCGGTAAGACGTAATGTAGCACTCAACCTCCCAAAAAATGTATATATTGGATTTTTATTTATTTATTGTTATTATTTTTTCTGCCCCGTGTACATCTAGAAATTCGAGCTTACCTTGCAGTATGGGAAAAGCTCTCTTGGTACTGTGTGTGAAAGACGTTGGCGAAGAGGAACCTCTGACAAACATTTACAGACCACAGCAATTATTTCTTAGTCAGCTCCCATAATCCACAATAAATGTCACAGTGGCCACACATGGCTAAAAAAAACACGTTCACACACTGAGAGGATTTGGTGTCTGACTAATTGAACAGCAGATTAGAAAGTGAACAGTATCGTCTGAAGGATGAGTAACTGAAGGCAAATTAAAAAGCAGTGATCCTCTCAGCCTGCTGACGCCTTTTTATCTGAAAGTAGTAACCAGCAGCGTGTAGTCGACAGCTTTCAAATGTGTCATTCTTGTTTTGAAGCAAGCAAGACGACACATTAGAATTTTGAAAACTGCATGGTCGCTTTACTCAGTCAACCTCCTCCAAGCAGTGAGATTCACTAATTGTGGTGCATTTACAGATTCCCAAAGAAAACAAGAGGGGACCGGACTGCATCCTACGTCGTCAAGAAAACATCTGATATTACCAATTTTCTTTAGAAGATTTATTTTCTTATTTCAAGATGAAAAAAATTATCAAAAAACAATGAACATACTTCTCTGAAACCTTATGTGTAACGACAAAGTAAAAATGAAGGAACTTATTTGCTATCCATGTTCTCATACCTGTGTTATAGTTTACAGTAATTATCTCATCTGGCAAAATATGAACACTTAGGTATCATCTGCATATTAGTTTAAATGAATAAATCTCAGAACCGAGTATGACAAGTTCACAAACTACATAGCAGAAGGCCGAGGACTGAGCCCTGGAGTGCACCTTTACCTGAGAGACAACTTTAATGACAGTGTTCAAGTAGAATTAACAGCAAAGTGAATTAAAGTCAGAAAACAAATTCTTCAAATCTCTCCTTGGTCGTTGATTTGAATCCTAACAATGGGTCTTTGTGTATCAGAGTTACATATTTAAAATTTCTTCAATGAAAATAATCCCTTCCTGTCGTAAATGTTACAAACGGCCAGAAACTCAGGTGCAGGACAACAAAACACAACACAAAAGGTTTCCAAAATAAAGGCTTTTAATGAACAAAGAACTATTTACAAGAGTCAGACCCACACACACGGTAACACCGAGCAAGGAATGAAAACGAACCAACAAACTAAACAACAATGGCTCCTACTGAGAGCAGCAACTACTGGATGCATAAGCAAGAACGGAGCAAACTGAAGGAGAGCTAACTTGAGCTATATAGGCACAGATAATGATCTGAACAGAACTCACTAACATGCAGCTAACGAAGCACATACAAACACAAACCAACTAGTAAGCAAACGCGAGCTGGTAAAACTACAAAGTATATGAGTTAAATGCGGGGCAGTACAGAGTGGGGGCTGGGGTGGCTAGGCAGGTGGAGCATGGCGTGTGGCGGCGCGGCAGGTTGATGGTGGTTCGGCCGATGGAGGGAGACAAGCTGGAGCCGGAGAACCAGGGGGATCCTTCCAGGATGAGGGGGGAAATCCGAGGAGGCAGTCGCCAGAGAGTTCGGAGGGGGAGTGAGGTCCTGAGTGGTTCCGGTCAGGTTCTTCGTAGGGGAGGAGGGTTCAGCACACACAACGGCAAACAGAGGTTTAAACTGGAGCAAAAGAGGAGGCGATTAGTCGAAGCATACAGGTAAGGGAGTCAGACTTGCTGAGGTAGAAACTGACTGTTCAGCTCAATGGTCCGACGAAGGCTGAAGGCTCAGAGGTTATATTCAGTCACTGGCGGGAATCCACTATGGTGCGTCTCATCAGCTGATTGCTCATCAGGAACACCTGCCGGCCACCACACAGTGCTCCCACCCACCTAGAGGAGGAGACAAAGGGGAGGGGGAAGGGAGAGAGCTGCGCTACCTGGACCCAGAGCCAGAGGGCGTGACAGTAAAATACATTAACGGTAACTCCACACCATCGCTTCATCTAGAATGTGCAGATCTACATAGTCCCTTTCTCTCTTTTCCACACTACAGAATGATTACTTGTAAGATTTGAGTAATTTAGCCATACATGCTGGAACCAGAAATTGATTCTGAAGAAGTCTAAGGATACAGACAGTCCCAGCCTGCAAGCTGACAAGATTAAATCTATAGGTTTGTTATAAAAACTGTAGAAGTCTTAATGTATGTTTTTAGACTGTCATTGGTACACTGTAATTTCAAGGGTGAAATACTTTGCCATGGTATTTGGTGCTTATTGATATGTCTTGTAGCCTTTGACAAAAACAAAAGCAAAAAAACCCCAACAACACATGGACATGTTACCCTGGTAAAAACTTGATTTTCATTGGAGGGGGTCTTCACAGCTCATGGAAGTGAGGTTAATGGCAGAAACCTTAGACTTGCATTTAGACACACTTCGATGAAGAAATTTGTCACTAATGATATGCTGTAGTTTTGCTCAAAGATTATCTGTTGGTGGAACTGGTTTTCAGGAAAAAAAAATTATCAGCCAATCAAAAACAACAAAAACAAAAAAACACAGAGAAGATTTGCCTTGAAATATTGAGAAAACATAATTGTTCTTCTCTAGTCTGCTCGATCATTTATGCATATGTCTATGCTGTTAAATATATGAGTATCCACTTTATTATTAAGAGCACGCAATGCAGCAGACAGATCTCCACACTATGAGGTGGTCCTGACAGTGCGGCCATGTTTGTTCCATTTGTTGCTGTCTATCCCCATCTTGTGTCCTTTCTTGGTACTGCTAAGAGGCCAATGAGAGAAAAGCACAGTACATTTGTCTGATACTTTATTGATCCATCAGATGTTTTGTTGGCCTCAGAGGTCAGGTCATTTGGCACAAAAGCTCACACAGCACATGAGAGAATCATTTACTTGTCATGTCCCAGGCTTTTGGATGATGCTCACATGTAGGATGAAGTAGTGGAATTCATTTTCAATCCAGTATCAGGAATATCAGACCTCGGATTTGACTTCTTTTTCTTTCTGCTGTTACATTTGACACAGCTTGACTCAGTTCCCCTGTACAGATCAGTAAAATGTTATCATATCCCATCTTAAACATACAGTATGAAAGGAGTCAGGCAGCGGGCAAAAAAAAGATGGATAAAGAGACAAGCAGAGATAAAAAGGATGTAAAAGAGAAGGAAAAACAAAAGAGCTGTGATTAGCTGATGGTGCTGATCAGGCACCAACATGACACCAGCAGATGTGAAGGCGTTTGAAGGAGCCTGTCACCGTCCTGGTGTGTGCTGTGGAAGACAGATAGCTGAGCAGACACGCCGTCCTGGTCCAGTGCAAGACTGATTTATGGGGTAGACTGTAGGGTCAGGGCGGGGTCCCTTGTTCCAGCCCTCCTCAAACTGTGTGCACGCTGAAGAGGCCTGCAGGGCACATCCCACTGGAAAGTCTTGTACAGAAACTTTATAAAATTGAAATAACATGTTGTGTACTTGCTACCACTGAACTTTAGCAATAGTGATCACTGTTTCAAATGGTTGCGTTGTTTTTTTAGATTTTATAAAACAAAATCTGCATTACATAAAACTGGAATCAATATTTGCCCCTGTTCTTGTGACGCACAAAGACTTTGACCTTGTGTTGCCAGCTCTGACCCATTGTTTTCTTGTTCTCCATTCTCTACAGTAAGCCTGAAGGCCTACTGTATGACCCTGTGTATGTGCACAACCCGGGTCAGAGGCCACGCTCAGCTATTTCAGATGAAAGTTCAGCTGCCCTTTCTCAGCTGTTTTCCCCCAGCAAGTAAAAACAGCTGCTCTGTGGGTTTTACTGCACTAACTTAAAGCAGCATATACAGCAAGCCCGCAGAAGGAGGTAAAGGTTAAGATATGCGTTGGCACTGTGTGTGTCTGCTAAAAAATAAGAGAAGGAGAAGATGGCATAGATCCTTTGTGTATGAAACAGTGTGTGCTGTCAAACACGTCTGTTTTTAATAATACATGCATTAATCAGATTTTATGGCCACTTAGAAAGAGCAGAAAGGTAATATAGTTGACAGGGTGAACTTGTTGGCAAACATTTGTCTGTTTTACAGATTTAGCATACAATATTTGTATTCATTTAGTGTCTGGCCCCTCCTATCTCTGGTCTTGCATCTGCGACCTCCAGAAAAAATAGGTGTCTGTTTAACTGTTAGTACATTGTCTCTGTACTGTTTGCTGCCTTGCTTCATCATTACAGGGCTCTTATAAAATGGTCATCTGATACATCATTATAAAATTATTAATCACAGCCAGTACACCTTGTGTTTTTTTTAGATGCTACAAGAACAATTCTGAGCAAAATAAGTAGTCAACACCACAGCTGACCATTTCCAGTCTGAAACTGCAGTATACCTATGACAGTCTCAAAAATACAAACTCAGACTTCCGAGGTTTCAACTGTGACAAGCCTAAAAAACAATCCTATCAACTAGTAGTATTTTTAGTATTTTTTTTTACAAGGTTTGAGCAGAGTTGTAGGAGAGCTGGTGTAATGCAGTGATGGAGGGGTGGCTGGAGAAAGAAGCAGGGACCTTATAGATCTGCAGATTATAAAGGATGCAGTGGTGTAGAACTGCATCCAAGCAGTAGCTCCTGGGACTGATAAATGAAGCCATCAACTAAATGCCAAAAAAAGTGCAGTACCTTTAATTGCCAGTGGAGGCTGGCTCCGAAAGTTCATAAATCATCATAGACCCCCATGTTAAAATGCCCAACTTTACAGCAGAAATAAACATATTTACAGCCAGGTACAAAATATGGTTTTGCTCTTTTGCTGATTTTATCATTCATGCACTGTGCGTGGTGAGAGTGTCTATATAATGCACTCATTTAAACTGCATTAAGGCTTAAAATGATGCACAGTTACACACCCATTCCATTTCTCTGCTCATTTTCAATTCTGGTTTATTTCTAATAAGTAAACCGAAATAAACCAGCCACATTTATTTCTAATAAATATGGCCGTTGCTGCTCTATGGGTAATGCTAACTTTGCCTTTTGCATAATTATTTTTATTTGCATGTTTGACTCTGACTGAAAGTAAACACAGAAATAAGCTGTCTGGAGCAGGTGTTTTGGGGAAAAACACCAGAAATTAACTAGAATTATCCTTTAAGTAGCTTAAAGAGCTTACAGTCTTAGAGTGACTGACATTTTAAATATCTGAAGTTACAAAACTAAAGTACTTAATTTTGATTTGGTGTACTTTTGGGAAACTTCCCTGATAAAATAAAATGTCTAACTAGACAATTATGAAAATATCACATTGCAGATTGTTGAACCCTGCACTTCTCCAGGGGCACAGATCATCCATCCATCCATCCATTGGTCCATTCTCGAGTCCATCTATCGGTCCATCCATCCATCCATCCATCCATCCATCCATCCTTCATGAATGAATGAATGAATGGTTGTGTTGAGGGCCACATGGGACTGGAGTCCCTTACAGCTGACACTGGGGCAAGAAGTGGGCTACACCTCTACTACTACAGGTCACCTGTTTATTACAGGGCCAATATGAACAAACTGACGAAAAACCCATGCACACTCACCTTCAAAAGGACAAGAATTGCACATGTAATACATAGAAAAAAATCTTTTTTATACACAACTGTTTAATTAATTAATTGGCAAATAAAGCTGTGAAGAGCCCAGTAGCTTTTGTTGCAATAGTCTTTCAACATCACACAAAGAGCCGATAGATAGATAGATAGATTAGACTCTTCCTCAATGTCTTAAGCTCCCTTGTTTTTATCATAAAATTTACTGTCGTGTTCCCGTGCATTAACCACATCCTCACTGACTCAGAGACGAGTGGGCCAGGTTTCCTTCCAGGCTTCTGTCTGGCTTCAATTCCCTCCAGTCCCACACTCCCCTTCTTTTCTGTCAACCTCCTGCAGTGAGGTGTTTCTTTCTGACAGGGTCAGGGGATGTGGTACTTCCCCCAGCTTCCCTCCAGGATTCCCATCGTCTCCAGTCTGGAGCCACTGCTGCTGCGAGATAAACACACCACATGTGGTTGGACATGAATGTCCTTCACATTCTCTTTTTCTTCCCTTTTTTTAAAAAAAAAATCCCCAATCCTTCAAAAAATCTCATCAGCTTGCATCATTCTTCTATCACACAGTGCATCAATCACATTTTTGCACATTTTCTGCTTCTTCTACGTCCTCCTCCCTATCCTTCTTCACCTTCTTTCCTCACCTCCTTTCCTCCTCTGCCAGTGTGCAGAAAGCATTAACCCTCACTTAGGTCCAGTTCTGGACAGAGCAAAGGATTGAATTTCTCCTGGAAGTGGAGCACTTATCTGGGAAGTGTCCAGACTGAAAGATGGTGCTGGGATATTCATATTAATCCCACCTACATCTGCCTACAGTTGCCTGATTCTAGACGCAGACAGGCAGGGAGTGTGGGAACAGTTCAACCTGTCATTAATCACACACTCCCCAGAACAAATAGTAAAATCTGACACAGAGAACTTGTGTGAGGGTGCTTTTATTTAAACTAATAATTTCATGTCAGGATAAAAGATTATGCAAGCGTATTGCTGCCACACAAATCATTTTCACGTCATAAGGTGAGAAGCTGATCATTATAAAAAAGACGTTTTTTAGATAGTAAGACAGCCATGTAATAACAACATGTGTTCATGTTATTTAGACATACAAACCTATGGTGTCATAACAAGACACTTTTCTAGGCGGTTCTACCCCTGGCCTCTCCCCATCCCCAAGTGGCAAGACATTAAATCTGAGGTGCTTCTGATGGCAGGGAAGCACCTCGCACAGTAGCTCTCATGCCGCTGGTGTGTGAGTGTGTATGAAAGAGTAAATGGGAAACATTGTAAAGTGCTTCACGTACCACTAAAGTATAGAGTTGCTATATAAGTGCAGACCCCTTACCATTTACTATTTATCTTGTTGCAACAAAACAGAAACAGAGAATGGTACAAGGTGATAACCTGCCCTATATTATTACACTGTAAAACTCATGCTGGACTGATGAAACACTGCAGAGAGAGGATGAACTGAGGAACACAGCACACAGATTGATTCAATTCTGCTTTGTGCTTTGGTTGAAAAATATTGAGATTCTGCTGTCATTGACCACGATGGATGACACTGAGATAAGTATGCAAATACAAGGAAGGGTTTTAAAATGCACGGGGCTGCACGGAAGGAAGAACGAGCCCGAACCTCTGGAGGCAGTCAGTCTAGCATCATTTGTCATTGATCAGTTAGAGGAGCACTAAAGGCTCCACGGAAACACATGATTTATCATAATATCATCCAATGCAACAGCAGGATCTCACCCCGTCTCAACCCAAGCATGAAGCAGGGCTTAATCAGTTCATGTAAAGGGGCAACTGTCATCAGTTTATCCTTTCTCAGTGTTGTTACAGTAAAACCTGTCAGTGCTTTACATATTAAGTTATGAAAATGAGTTATGAAATGTTTTATGTTGTAATAACAAATGGACATGTTAAAATGTGAAATACTATAACAAGATAAATAGCATATTGCAATAACAAGAAAAAATCTTGCTCTAATGTGATAAGGCGTGTATTATGAAAAGATCTTGTGATGGATATAAATGTAGTTTTAATATGAAAATCAAACTTTTCACTTGATAACATGATCTGCTTTTATTTTTTGTCAAACAAAAACATAAATGTTGCTGCTAACCAAGCCATGAAGGGCTGTACATGGTCTGAAGTAACATTTTTTAAGGTGCTAAGAGACAAAGTAAGATCTATATAAATGCAGGACCCAGTGTCTCCCAGTAAAACCAGACCACACCATTACACTGCCTCCACTGACTTGGCTTCTTGCCATGGTGGATTCTACTTTAATCTATTCTCCAGCTAAACAACACACGGTTTATCAGAACAGAAAACCTTCTTTGATCACTCCGTCGTCAAATTTTGACGTGCATCTACAAAGTGTAGTTGCTTTTAGCAGTGGATAGGGGCTAACAATGACAGCTCCACAGCCCCATATTCAGCACACTGTGATACACCTTTCTATCCACAGCCAGCATTAAGGCTTTCAGCAGTTTGTCTGACAGTAGCTCCTCTGTGGGATCAGACCACATGAGACAGCCTTCACCACCCATGCACATCGGTGAATCTTGGGTGCCCATGATTCTGTCACTCGTGTCCCTTTCCTGGACCATATTTGGTGAGTACTAACCACTGCATACTGGGAACATTCCACAAGACCTGCTGTTTGGAGATGCTCTGACCCAGTTATCTTGCCATCACAATCTGGTCTTATCCAAAGTCTCTCAGACTCTTACGCTGCCCCCTTTTTTTCTTCTTCAGACACATCATCTTCAAGAACTGAGCGTTTATTTATATTTATGGCTTCCCACCTCTTGCCAAGGACTATTATAACACCATCATTAATGTGATTCACCTCCCCTGTCAGTAGTTTTATTGCTGTGGTTGATCAGCGTATATTTCATGTTAAAAATGTGCCTTTATCAGTTAATACACAGTGTAGCCAATGGGTGCTGGCATAGCTTAAAGTAGTCATAAAATATTTTAAGGGGGTCACTGATAATAAATGTATGTTTGTGTCTATCTATTTGAGCTCAGCAGTAAGCTGTGTAAAGGCTGACAAATGTCATAATAACCATCATCATTGTTACAGTGCACCGCCCATCTAATCACTAGGTATATTCATTAAGCCGCTTTTAGTGACAGTCAGGCTTGAAATTAGTGGAGCGACACGATCAGTTGGAGCTGTGTGTGTATGGGACAGAATAAAGTGCATTAGGCTGGGCCACTTTTTATGGCGTGTCGTTTTAGCTTAACCTGCATGTTGGGAATTATTGCTAATTGTGAGAGTGCAATTGATACACTTGGCTTTCATACTTTATTTTGGTCAGCCTTCTCTCAAATAAAGATGGCTGGCAAGCTTTAAAGTGGCACTGAGCTTGTTTCCTTTTAATTAAGCAATGGATCGGTGCCAAAAGTGCCAATAAGCATGTTTGTTATGGATCCCAAAACACAAGAGTGCTTGTATTGAATATGGAGCCTCCAAAGAGCAGATAACCTCCCTGAAGTTAAACTCAGTTGAAAGTTGGCCAAATGGTAGCTTGAAGGTAGTCTAATTGCAACATCTGTTTATCTAATTTAGACAGATAGAATGTGATTCAGTCTCTCCACTGATTATAGTATGAGTTGAGAGGTACAGAGTTCATCACATCATACACCTTGCTGTTTATCCCCATATGAATGTTCTCTTTATACTGACTAATGTTTTAACTGGTTCACGTGACAGAGTTTAATATAACCATCATCACTGCTAAACGTATTGAGGTAATTCACTAGACTTATGGCGAAACAGTCTTTCACCTCTTACCTACATGCAGCTCTGCACACTGAACTACTTTTATTGTGTTATACATGATTTTGGCCATGCTTCAAGACAAAGACAATATGGCCAGCCGGTGTTTGTGTGTTTGTGTCTGGGCTTAGAGCCATCTCTCATACTAGACGTTGATAGATGTGTGTCACCTTGGCGCTCTTCATGTCAGATGCTGAGTTATGAGGCTGCAGCATTAGCAGTGTGTCATCACCACAATGTACTGCTGCCCTGCTGCCTAACAGGACACAATCATTTCCCTAATTACACATTTAACACTGTCATAAACAATGTCATTAGCAATGTCATCTTTGGCTGCCATGGTAACACGATACATTTGCATATGCATTTAGCCACTTTAAATTACTGCTGCTGCAACAAAATTGTTGCCACCAAATTAAGGAGGTTGGAAGTCAAAGTTATGCAAACCTTTTGAAATCACAAAATGATCATGTAAGAGATTACAGCTTCAAACAAGACCAAAGAGGTCAGTATGCTTCAACAGAACTACACGTCAAATGGTCAGGCTGCTTTACAAATATCTTACCCCCCCTCCCTGAGCCTGGCATTAGGTAGGTTGTGTCCAGTTATTTCTGCAACTTCCTGAAACCAGCAATACAACATTAAAATCCACTTACTGTAGAGAAAGTAAACAAGCTGTCAGCATCACTTTCAAGCTCTCTTTGTGTTCTCCACAGAACTATTTCTGCCACACTTTATATAGACAGTTATGAAAGCCTCAGAGGAGAGACTGTTTGACAGTGTGTGCCGTTATTTTCATATTTTAACAATCACCAGGTTTTACCCCTCTGTATGACAGCTGACGTACCATTCTGTGTTTCAGAGAGAAACTAGTTTCCTGAATTATATCTATTTACATATTATGTGTTTGCTTCCGGGCTGCACAGAGTGTGCTTGGTTGTCTGTCTATATGTAGCCCTGTGACAGACTGGCGACCTGTCCAGGGTGTCCCCCTGCCTTCGCCCGAGTCGGCTGGGATAGACTCCAGCCCCCCCGCAACCCTACAGAGGACTAAGCGGTGTATAGATAATGGATGGATGGATGGTGTTTGCTTCCATGTTGGAGGATAACTACACATGCATTAGTGTTCCTTCCACTGGCCCTCCCTGTACACTCTTGGCCCATAGACTTCACATTGTAATGGAAAATGAAACTCACTTTTCTTGGCTCTGAGAAAGCTTTACAAGTATAAAATCTCCATAAATTAAAAATTCATAATGTAGAGAGTAAAAACTGACCTTGCTTGCCATTAGAGGTGTCTCTTTCACAGTGGTGGTCTATGGAGAAAATGCTCTTTGAGCCACAGGAGACTTAAATTGCTGCAAGTTGCCACTGGGAAAAATAAGTAGCAAGGCAATGGCAGCACCGCATCCAAGTCTTTTCAGACACGTGGTTGTACCGTGAGGCTTTGAGCTAAATTCTGCTCACAAATTTTTCAAATTGTATTTGTGTACTTCCCACTATACAACATGAATCAATGCCACATACCACAGAATTCACTCCCTAATCTTGTTTGCCTCCTTAAAGGACACAACACCTTAGGAGTCTGGCTATGCAGCAATTTATACATGAGGTTAAGATTACCTAAGAACATGGCAGAGGTGTGATCTTATTGACTTAATACTCCAAATTTGAATTGCTCACATAGAAAAAGCTTGATTGTTTTTAGTGCTGGTTGTGACCATGGGACTACAATCCTTACAAATATTGTAGGTTTCTGGCAAACAGTTGTGGTCAACCTTTGACACTGTCATGACAAATTTGCTGCAAGGTCATATTTTTATATGCAACTTAGGTTAAAGCTGCAGTGGACATCAGGCTAACTCTGTTTAAAATGTATGGCAAACAGTCCAAATCCATTAGCTCTACCTGCTTTATCCTCGGAGTGTCACAAGAGGGCTGGAGTCAATCGCAGCAAACACTGGGTGACAAACATGCATGCTTACATTTGTATGGCCAATTCAGAATGAACTTTTTACGCGTGTCTTTGGGCTGTGGGAGAAAGCTGAAGCACACAAAGCAAATCCCTGCAGCCGAGACTCAAACTCACAACCTTCTTGTTGTGAGGCACCACCATTTCAGCTTTTGTAGTATGTCATAGTACCTTGAGATGCTAGAAAACTTTGTTTGCCACAAATGGCAAACTTGTATTCAAAGGGTTACTACAAGTTTAGTACTATAGACAAACAATGGCGGCGAACCAGTGAACCTGTTTGGGCAAGCTGGTTGTCAATACTGGCAAACTTGTGGCAACATTTTCTGTTAAACTAAGTTTTTGCTGCAAATCAACCACAAGGTTGCTGCAAATATGCCACAGACATTTTGCTTTTGCTTCTTGCTGAGTCAGTTTGCTTCTGCAGCATGTCTTTATCACACTGATAATGCTAACATGCCGATACAGGTTTAGCAGGTACACAGTTTTCCATCTTAGCTTTGCTATTTACTGCTAAACACAAATAGTTTTGCTGGTATTTGGCCATAAACTAAATACTGGAGGAACTGAAATTGTGACCTGAGGATGTCATTTGATTAAAACTTTATCCTGAGATGGTTTGAATGTGAAGTCACACCACTGGGAGTATCAAAAGTTAAAAAAAGAATAATTCAGAAGGACCACCTACTACCATAACCAGTGACTGATGTACGTATGATATGGATGACTACCACCTGTGGCACAGCTGCATAAATCCCCCTGTGTTTGGCTGCCTGCAGACTAAACACATTATTGTACCATTTTATCTACAGTCTGACATTCACTCACATCTCAAAGCCAGATAAGACCCAGGGAGACTATGGCGGATGTCCCGCTGTATTATAGCAGGAGGTGTGATAGAGATGCAGACATTAGAATGATGTGCTCGCTGCCATGGGAGGAATTTCCTCTGTTTCAACAGTCAGTCAGAGCACACGATGTAAGTCTGTCATCTGTGGTTGTGCTCCCGAATGGTTATCTCCATGAAAAGAGCATGCTTCCAGAGATATAGATGGTGGCAGTGCCGCGGGATGTGTGTACAATATGCTGCACATAAGATGACATGTGTCAGAGAACAAAGAGAGAACATAAATGTAGATTGCACTTAATTCTTCTGTAATATGTCAGTTCTACCACTTACTTCCCTGCTTCACTTATTTCACTGAGTCATGGCATCTTATTCTTTTTATTCACCAACATCTATCTAATCTAATCTAATAAATCAGTTCAGTGTTCCTGATAAGCCACAGTCCAGGCATGTCATATATTAAGGCCACTAAGGCCCCTGATCTTTGCACAGACAACTGGTGCCTACTAATGCGACTCCTTGTTCATCTCCATTCAGACAAACAGCAGGGCCTCCAGCCAGCTCCCACCTGTTTGTTTTTCTCCCAGTCTGACAAGACAAAGCCGCTTTGCCCGCTCACCTTGCGTGCCCTTTGGTTAGAAAACAACAAAGCTGTGCGATTCAAAAGGTGAGCACAGACCTTCCTTCTGAGGTGGAACGCTGTGTGGTAATTATGGCAAAATACTGTGAGGAGATTATTAAACACAGCATGCTGCATATTAGTTCCAGACTCCCAGGCGATGGACTCAATTCAACATAATTTTACTTGTCATAAATTATCTTCTGTTTAATATTCACTGTTATTCATTTGATGAAAAAGAAAGGCCTCACAGACCTCTCTGATAAAATCCCAGGCGACATCAATTCCATTCCTTGAACTCTGCTGCATTCTAGTGGGCTGACTGTGCATCACTTCTTAGGCTCCACATTACATCAAGAATAAACTCACTGAACTGTGTCAGAGTGCTCTTAATATGATTTAGTAGCTTTTCATGTATCATTCAGGGATACCAACTTAAGAGCCACAGTAGATACAGTATACAGTAGTAGCATGCCTCCTGTATTGAAGTCTATGTGTGAGAGGAGTTCCCTGAAGTATCCTGAGTGTTTGTAAGGAGATATCTTTTCTAGAATAAAAACATGACCCTTCATCTTACATTCCAAAGGGTATAACTAATTGGCAACAGTATGAAACCTTTTTTGAGATCCCCATACTTAATGTCGAGAAACAAATTTCTCCTGGATTTGTCTTGGTGTGGAGGAGATTTATTCAACAAGACAGGCAAGAGCTCCTCTCACCAGCAAGCCAGTTGATTTGAATATATTGAATGCGAGGCAGAGCTCATTTATCCTCTCCTCTGGCTCTCGCCCACCACTCCACCTCTCTCTCTGCCAGTCAGTTAGTCAGTGTTGCAAGACGGCACACGCAGCCTCAGTGGCGAGATGCAGATTGATAAGGGGTTCGGGCAGCATGAGGGGGCGTAACTGGTAGGATCCGATTCGATGCCAAACACACCACTCGGGGGGTGTCGCCGTCACGCTCCATTTCTGCTGCAGCTTTATCCAGGAAACGAGATTTTTGCCTCTAGTTGGGCAATTAAATGTCTGTATTTCATTGTCACGTAATTGCAGAATAAAAGGGGCAGAGGGTGACACTTCTTTATTCATTCACAAATACGCTTTCAAGAAAGTGACACACGTGAAAACAATTATAGCTTCCACAACTTTAATCTCTGAAATCACAGTTCTGAGCTAAAAATACATCTTTTGAATGACAGCGGCAAACAACACACACACACACACACACACAGGCTCAAACACACCGTGACAAGGTCGGCCAGATTCATCACAGTGATGATATTCAGAGAGGCACGCTGTAAAATAAGTCAGAGTGAGTCTTTCATCAGTTCTACCTAAGGATGGCAGCAATCTTTTCTGTTGCCCACATTCAACAAAACAACAATTTTCTAAAGGGCTCTGAGTACCTGGACTTCAGATGAGCCGTAGTCATTGTCATGCGGACGCCTGTTGTGCAAAACAGACCTCTCAAAAACTCTATTTTGTTGCCTATACCATTCAGAGAAACCTCAGCAATGGTTACGGCGAACAGGACCTATAGTCATGCGGCGCACTCTGCATGCATAGAGGTAAGAGGACACAGTGATCCTTGAAGGGAAACTCAACACAGTACCACAAACACCTAATAGACATGTGTATAGATGGAGCAGAATAATACACTTTACCCTATCACTTAATAATAAAAAAAAACACACAAACTGAATCTTAAGTGCCGTGGTTGTCAAACGCTCTATTGCCAAAGACCACGAACATGTTTTCTGATGAAGAGTCATACTTTTTTCTTTTCATGAAATAATATCAGAAGTAACCGCTTTCAGTTTCAGGTGAAAAGTCACATGTTTAAGGCCCCGGGGAGCCAAATACATCAATATGAAAGACACATTTCTCATGATCCAACGTGATCTTGAACTTTAAATTGCTATGTAACAGCTACGGGTTACTGCTGGTGAGATATATAGAAGGTACAGCTTGAACTGGTTCATTTAGCAGAGTTCATAATGGTTGTTTACCTGAGAGCCACAACAGAGAACTTTTACAGCAGTGTTCTAAACACCAAAGAAAAGGAGAAATAATTTGCTTTATTACAGAGAATTAAATGATACCTGTTTGTTAAGGAGCACATATTTCTTTAGTTCTGGACTGGAGTCAAGCTAGAAGATTTCCCAAAATTAAGCTTACATGCTAAGCTATGCTAAGCTAAGCTCAAACTATTAGCATCTGTGTGATTTTCCCATTAAATTATTTTTTTATTTTCTTACTTTTTATGAATAAACACTGATTAGTCACAATATAAAACCACTGACAGGTGATCACCTCATTACAATGCCTTGTTCCTCTGGGGAATATCAGGTCCTGGGGATCATGATGCACCTTTGAGCGCTCCATGACGGCAGCAATGTGGACAATGCATCCTGCCACAAGAGCCCAAGGGGTTTACCCATCCTCCAGACTATTTACATCCCATTCCAAAGGACAACAAGCCGAGGGGGGACCAAGGCAATATTAAGTGGTTTTAATGTTGTGGCTGATCGGTGTACTCGTTAGCTGTCACTTAGCTAAGTGCTATTTACCTCAAATCTTAGTTTAGAGGCTATAAACAAAAGATCTAGTTGCTTATGAGTAAAGTGCAAACTGGTGGATGTACAGTATATTAACCTTTGAAACACAATGCAGACATAGTGATCTACAACATCCAGATACAGTATAACAACAGCTCACTAGTTATGTAGCGACATTAGCAAGTTATGAGGTATTATGACATGATAAGTAATGTTAAAACTTAATTTGAATTACCGCTAGGGCTTGGGTTCTGGGCAGCGACAAAACACAGATGTGTGAAGGAACCGTGTGGTGCTGAGAGCATCCTCCCTAATGATTTTGTTTTTATATGTGTGTTTTAACCCCCAGAGCAAACTGCAGACCTGCTAATATGACAACTGAACTGCTTGCTGGGGTGGGCAGAGTCCTGCTGAAGAAGGATCGGAGAGGTTAGCAGTTATCTTCAGAATACATGTGATGAATTCGCAGCAGTCCTCACCGGACCACTGGATGACTACGCTGCAGCTGGCTGGGATCAGGGGTCAAAGCGCTGTAAATCTAACTGACGGAACACGGGTCATCCTTGCAGGGCTTGACGTCGCCCTGCAGCAGCTGGATCATCACAGCCTTGGTCAGGTAGCTGGAGGTGCCTCTCTTTCCCACCGGTGGCGTGTTGTAGAATGCCTCCATGTCGTCCTGGCACAGACACAGCGAGGGACGGATGATAAAACAATCGATAAGTAACCAATGAGTGCGCACGGATGAGTAAGCTGTTTGAGAATCAGATGCCATATGCAAGAAAGCATTCCTACAGGATTACATCTCATAAATCTAATAAGGCCCTAATGAATTGCAAAATGGCAGTCCTAGCCTTTTAACCACCATTTAATTAAAGCAGCCCTTTAGTTAAATTATCAGAGTGTAGCTGGAACAAAAGATCAAAGTTTTTCAGAACATCAATTTGGCAAGGTGATGTTATAATTTTGTGTCAGACACTCAGGCCATGTTCAGCGGAGAAGATGGTATAATATCAGTTAACCTGACAGCCTGATGGAAGCCACTCTACCTGTTTCTCCATTCCTTCAAAGTGGCTGCGGTCTCTCTGGAAATCATTAAAGGCTTCCTTCACCAGACCGTCCAGATCCACCTTGTCACTGAACTCGAGCTCCGGGTTTCTCTCCAGCACTATGGACACCACCATCAGCAGCTGATCACGTGGCGGAGAGAGGATGAGGAGAGAAAGTTAACACCAACAGGGAAGATTGTAATCAGTTTGAAACCAGGTCATTTTCATTAAAAATCCATTCATTTGATTCAGATTAGCTTCATTCATTTAGATTCTGTTCTGTTTGGTGCCCTCTGGTGGTGGCGCTGGTGTGTTTACCTCTACTATGATTTGTCTGTACTCAGGCAGGACGATGTTCTTCAG
This sequence comes from Dascyllus trimaculatus, assembly GCA_024666655.1. NCBI lineage: Eukaryota > Metazoa > Chordata > Actinopteri > Pomacentridae > Dascyllus > Dascyllus trimaculatus. The sequence continues at coordinate 5,317,529 of CM045445.1, read as the reverse complement.
CGTGTCCTCCACCAGCAGGGAGAAGTTCATCTCATACATGGTCATGTCAGACAGGGAGGGTTGCTGCGGAGAAATGGGGAGATTTAAAATATGAGGGTTAAGGGAGAGAGAGCAAACATGTCAGCTGCTGGGTGGCTACAGATGCTCTTTATGTGTTTGTGGCTAATAAAAAATGAAGTATTGTAGCACTGTTATATCTACTACGGCACTAATGGATTATGGAAGATGCACAGAAATAGAAATCAAGTTGGGAAAAGTAAAATTAGATGATTAGTCAGTGTGTTTGAAAAGAATGATGAAGTCATGTAAAACGTATGTGTGGTCAGGAGTATTAAGACGTCACAATCTGTTCATGAAACCAAATACAAGCAGCAGATAAACAACTCTCCTCTCATCATCTGTCTTACTTGGTCTTACTGTTTCCCACACACCCTAAATAACATTTACCCTTAACTAAAGACGCTGTACACCTTCAACTAGCATGTGTCAGAGTATTTATCCTACAGCAATGTCAAAGAGGTGAGTACCTGTGGGAGGTGATTCCCGGCCGCCACGATACCATTGGGGGTCCTCTCCAGGATCTGCCACACACGATCATAAAAGCCCAGCGGGGTCCTGTTCAGAGAGCCGTCGATCTGACGCCTGTTCAGCCAAGACCTGAGGCGAAATGAGCAAGAAACCGCTGAACCGAGTCTTAGTAACAAGCGAAATATAATGATGACAGCCGTTGTACCAAAGGAAATTGTCTATGAGTCAGTGTGTGTTAGATTAGATGAGATAGGATAAAACTTTAATAATTCCCAAGGGGAAATTGGGTTGTGGCAGCGGCAGATAATAAGATATGCACGTCGACAAGACGGAAGATAAAATAATTAAAACTAAAAAGATTATACAAGAAGTAAACGCATTAAGATAAAGACATGGTGTCTTCAAAGGCAGATTTGTGAGTTGAAAGGAGGGAGAAAGCATGGATGATGTTCTTGATAGCGTGTGTGTGTCAGTGTACCTGCCGGTGTGTTGTGGCTGTAGGACGTCCAGCAGGAGCTGCTTGATGTCGCTGGGGGACAGCTGGTAGATGTCCTGTGGTGGCATGTCTCCTGCACGGATCTTTAGCTCATGTTTCATGGCCTGAACGATCCATCTGGAGATCCATATAACATATATAGTTAACAACCACAGCACTGGGGCCTGTACAGCTCACATCATCATAGTCCATTAGAGATCTCCTTAAAATCAAGTCATTTAAAAATAACTTTTTGATCCATCATGCCTTACTTCAGTTGTCATGTCCACAGTTTTACAGACATCTCTTTTATACCAGCTGTCTAAGGGAAAAATGTTTATTGGGCTGCAGGGGATCTTTTTTGGTTGCAGCTCCAAAGGGACAAACTGCCAGCAGCAGACTGGTGGCATCATGTCCTCCTCTGTATCCACATCTATGGGGGACTGGCCTTTAAACTGTCTGACTACTGTCAGCAGCACAAGAAGAGTGACCTCTACACTTGCTAGCTAACAGCTATCCAGAAACTAAGACATGCACAAAGTGTATTCATGAACAATATACAAGCAAGCTGAACGCTTCATTTTTCTTCATCTTGCTTGTTTCTCACACCCATATAATCATAAATGGTTGGAAAAAAACCCAAGGATAAAGCAAATGACGACAGCAAAGTGTTCTTTTGCCTGTCACTTTAATGAAATGGAGAATAATGGTTAATATCAGGGCGCGTTCCTGCTTTACTTTATTCATAACAGGACTTTAGTCTGAATATGGATAAATGAGTCCAATGTATTTAAATAACTAATAATCCGTGTTCGTTAAGAATACTATACTGTACTGTAATTAACGTTACAGCAATTCCAACTAGAGCTGCATGATATTGAAACAGATGTGAAAAACTGTGAGATTATGATTTTAAGTTTTTCTGCAATTTGTACTGCAATCTGAAAAAAAACCCGGAACTTCTATCACATGACTTGAGTAACTCTATCTTGAAAGAATCAACCATTTTAGAGGGACTGGGCTGACTTTGTAGGGAACTGCATCTACATAGAAAATAAAGAATATTATTATAAAAGCTTAAAAAAAGCATTTGGAACCTTTTTCATGTGGTGTAACACTGGTCAGCGCATCCAAAATATGTTTTTTTTTTGCTTGGTTAGGTCATTTAGATCTGTTACAGAGCTCTGTGCTGCTGATTTAAATGCTCAAACTCATTTGTTGTGTTGTCTCATGTGGCTGCCACAGTTGCAAGACACTGCTGACAGACTACTGGAATATTTCCACACCCTCCTTTTCACTGTTTCCTCTCTTGTTCCTTATACTGCTGTGCACATGTGGAGCCTGCATGTCACCTACCACTCATCATCTTGTACGTAAAGTTTGAAAAATGAATCCTGTATATTCATCAACCCTTAAATCAGACTAAGTGGTGTCCTTTAAGACAGACTTCTCTTGTAGATCAGTCATTGAAAATGTGAATCCTGATGTGTGGAACTATTGCATTACTTTACACTGAACTTCCTATGATATAACTTCTTTGCATGCACACATCACACCGTTAATGCTGAAACAATATATATATTGTGCAGTAGTAATCCCAGCATGGTGTTTCAGTTTTCCCAATTTCTGGACCAAATATGTATCTTTGATAAATACCATGCAGAGAACAAATATAAACTGAGTCTCAATCCACCTAGAAATGATTGACTGTGTTTTTGGAGCAAAAAACAGCTTCAGAAAACAACCTGGAATATAAAGACTCAGCTATTAGTTCCTGATATTTTGATCGACTGACATGCTTGTAAATTACAGCAAAGTGCACATACCACTTGAGCCCGTCTTGCTTGACTAAATACACAAGAACTGTCAGCGCACAACTGCAGCCACACTGAATCCAATTTTATCCTACCCGACTCTGATCTTGAGCATGCCGCTGAACAGCTCAGGGTTGTTGGAGATAATCCATCCGATGTGGATCACCAGCTCCTGCTGTAGAACGGCCTCCCTCGCCCCACCGTGAGGGGAGCACTTGCTGTAGATGATGCCCTGGATCACCCCTGGGGACAGCGGGTTAGAGATCACCTCCTCATCATGGCCGAACAGGCCGAGGGTCACCTGGCAATCACAGGCAACAGAGTCCGCATACACACACACACGCACACACACACACAGAGGAAAAACAGCAGACATCCCACCCACACACAGTTAGAAAGTTCTCTGCAGTGCGGCATGTGTGAGAGTAGCATGTGCACAGTACTTCCTCTAAGGTGCAATTCTCACAAGTATCTTTGTTCCATCAGTCTAAAATTGGCCTCCTCTCTCAGAGTCACATAAAAGTGAGCAGGAAAAAAATTACAGATCTCAAGATTGCACTTTTGTATTTGTTTCTTCTGAAGTCATCTCATGAAAATTACACCGCAGCAATCTCACTGATGAGAGGACACACTTTTACCCTTGCCTTCAGCTGATGCAATCCAGCGCTCAGATGTATCATTCATCTTTACATCTAAACGGATTCTGGCTGAGAAAAGAGAAGCCTGGAGCTGGAAATAAAGTTTGGGAGCGACCAACTTTGAATTCAAGGGGAGCGCTGGATTTCAATAACGACGGGAAATACAATCAAAACTCAAGTCAGAACTGACTTAAATGGGGTGGTGCCTCGTTTTTTTTTCAACGGAACTGTTATTGTAAGCAGAGGAACAGAGCCGTCTCAAATTTTAAATCAGCTTTTCCAATCATGTTGAGAGGAGCATTCCCTCCGGTAGGCAATCTATATGCAGATTCACACCTTGAGCTACTTCAGCATAATGAAATGCCTAAAACTGTTCAGAAGGGTAAAAATGAGGCGAGATAACTGACACTCTTGAGAGGAGGCTAATCTCTGAATAACACTTGACAGGAAAGGATGCGCCGAAACTAATCCAGCGCATGGGAGTGGCATCAGACAAATTCACGGGTCACAATGTATCAATTGGCACATGGAGTGTGTCTAGACACGTGGACACGGTGCATATTAGGATTCTACGGTGGTCACACTGGCAGCCCTGCCACAACTACAGCTTAGATACACACACAATGGAGGTGAGCTGTGATGAGGGACGTAAGCATGCAGCTGCTCTGCATAATTCTCATAGGATGACAGCATGAGGAGCTCATAATCACATTTTTCCAATTTCATTTTTTCTAATCAGTGAACATTAAAACCATTGTTCTGACATGCCACAACAAAAGGTATGGTCGCTATCAGGCCCTGCTGTCTCTGTGTCCACTTACCTGCTTGCCATGCACTAAAACACTAGTAATACTGGGGGCAAGGCTGTCCACTAGCTTAGTTAAGAGACTGGCAGCAAGACGGACAACAGACCTAGTGGGCGAAAAGACACAAAAACATTCTTGACATCATGACAGTGACAACTAACAGCTAGGTCTTTCACAAACGGCATTTTTATAATAGAAGCTGAGGAGCCGATTCCTCAGCTTTACTGGAGCCTTAGTGGAGCATGTATTATTCAGTCTACGTGTGGCACTAATAGCATGAATATAAAGTAGAAAATCAATTTAAAAGCATTGCAATTCTTCCAATATTTGAGGTAACAATATTAAAAATACACAAAAAGTCACTAACGTGACTAAAGAAAGGCAATAAAATGTCCTCAAGGGACACAGCAAACCTCTTTCATCACACTATAATAGAAAGCGTTCTAACATATAACTTCTAAATACAATGGTAATTTCTCCTAAAATATTTTAATGTTCACTAATTTATAAATTCACTGTTCTCGAGATTCAGTGCAGCCTTGAAATTGCCTCCTCTTGCCTGCAGGAATCCTATGAGGAAAAATCAGCATACAGAGGCTGTGTTTATCTTCACATGGTAGCCCACAGCTAGGGTTGCTATAGACACACACACACAGAGTAGAAGCCATCCTCACAGAAGCGGTGAACAAATGAAATCATTTCATTAATGGGGTTATGAATATAATCAGCTGAAACACAACCTCTTCCTATTAAATGCTGAGAACAACTCTCATATCGTGTGTGTAGAATTATTCAGTGCTTAAACCTGTGGAAGTACAAAGGCACATCTTGAATCAAATGAATAAAAATGCAACAAAGCTTTAATGTTTAGAAGGCATGATGTGGTGTCAATCCACCGGTGCTTTGTTGGGGAACCTATTTCAAGCTTCACTTCCTGACCCATGTTAGGTAAATGAGAAAGTAAATTGAACTGAGTATTGATGCTATTTCCCAGCTGGTTGAAAACCAGCCGCTGGGCTTATTTTTACTTTACAGCATAATCAGATTTACCTAAGCTAAAATCCTATTAATTAACAAAACATATTTAATAAAAGTCATGCCCGTCAGTCTGACACAAATTCAAACTGGAGACCATCTTGTGATGGGATTACACCAGCTGCCATGCCAGAAATATGTTGACAGTCTGACCCATGAGAACTCAGTGATAACTCGGATCATAGTCATCTTCAAACTTGGTCCTTGTTTGATCTTAACTACACAGCTGGAAAGTTTCATAACTGCACCTTGCATGGTTGTGATGCTGCCATGGTGATAAAATCTGTCCGCAGACAGATAAAGACACCTGCCATTAGACTCAAAGCCACCTCTGTGGTAGTGCCTGCTACAGTAGATGACTCCAGGACCACATTTTGCAGTAATCACTCACAAACACACAGACAGACAGATGGACTCACAAGGTGAAAACAATATCAGCTAAATCAAAACACGGACACGGGAAACACTGGCAGCTAGAGGGGGAACAAAAGCGCACAAGTTGTAACAGCCACCCATAGTATTTGGTCAGTTTTTTTGTGATTCAGGCCAGCAGTAAACCACAAACAAAACTGAATTTTGGCAGCTCTGAGATCAAAAAATGGTGTATGCTATTTTTTGACTGGGTCTCCAAATCATGGATTTATGCATATCCTTGCTTTGGAAAATCCCTATATCAAGCAAAGGAAGCAAAATAAAACGGAATACTAGTCCAGGGTACATATTACTGTGTAACATCTGTACAGACATAGAGATGGGTGACAAATTAAAGCAAAAACCTGAACCACTGACTCCTACAGTGAGGGGATCTGATGGCTGTTATGCTGTGGGAGGCATTTTGCTGCCAAGAGTTGGTTCCACTTGCACCATTGCAGGGGAAGGATCACTATAATCAATACAAAGTTGCTTTGAGTGATCAGATGACAGTGCCCCCATCCATAGGACAAGAAGAGTCACTGAATGGTTTGATGAAAATGATGGGAATCCTCGACTATGGCCTTTGAAGTCACCAAATCTCAAAAACCTACAGGAGATTTTGGACTGAAGTGTTAGACAGCACCCTCTACTACCATCATCATAACATTAAATGAGGGGATTTATTTTTGAAGAATGGTGCTCATCTATCCAGTAGAGTACTAGAGACTTGAAAAAACATTGGCAAGGTACAATGAAGATGCTCTGGCAGCGCGCGCCTTCCAAGGACACTTTATGTTGGCTTTTCCTTTAATTTGTCACATGTCTATGTGGATGATCTGCATGTTACTGAAGCTCGCAACAGTCATACTGAAAGACACTGAGCTTGGTTACATTATTAAGAAGCAACTATCATCTAAACAGGTTATGTAAGCCTTTAAAGCCAAGTGTTCAGTTTACTTCCATAGACTTACACTTGTACTATTACATCATCTCCACTTGTTGTCTTGGTGAATACCAGTGGTGTCTGCTCCTGAGGCAGCTATAAAGCCCCTGCATCATGGATGCTGCTACAGTCAAATTCTATTTCATTTGCAGTGTACAACCAGCCTTAGAGCAGCAACAACAAAGCAGCATAACGAAGGTCCAGCCTCTGTGATGGTTAATGACGAGAGAGAAAGCCAACACTGACCACAAGCTCCTGTACACGCCTGACTCACTACCGGCTAGCTTGGCTTAGCTGGCTTCACTAAACTCATGACTGTGTGAGAGTTACGGTAGCCATTTTTTTATTACGCTATTTTTTAGGAGAAATTAGTTTAGCAGGTTAACATTTATCAAGCTGTTAAGACGCTAGCCTCACAGCGGGAAGGTGAATCTTCCTTTATAAAACTTATTTATTAGCAGAAAGTGGGACTAGCATTAGTTATACATTAATATGAGCATGAATGGTGTTTAGTATAGTCCATATCAGCTACACATCATTAAGTAGCAACTATTTTATTTAAAAGTACACATATGTATTTATGTATTGTATCTATAAATAAATATAAATCAGAAGTGAGTGCACTCCTGTCCAATATCACCTAAATGTCAAATCATTAAAAACTGTATAATCAATCAATAATTGCATTAGTTTTAAGTTAAGCAGTCGATTATTTCATGTTATGGACAAACACAAATACTATAGAAAGACTATATTGAAAATACAGGCCCAAAAGTGTAAACCCAGTGCAACTAAAGTGATAATACTTGTGATCATTGAACCTAACTACATGATCGTGTCTATAAAATGTACCTGTGGACACCAGAACTTTTTCAGTTCTGGACCTATGGCTGTGTCTATCTGCATGTCTGCAAGGATACAAATGGGGGGAAAAAAAAGCCCCCTCTGGCTATGAGGGAACTTGAAGTAGGATCGGCTGAACCTCACACAGCTCTGAAGCTAGACAGCGAGCTAGCCAGCTAACTGGGGATACACATGCAGGGTCTTGACTCTGTCTCTGCCTGGACATTACCTGTTTCCCATGCACCAGAATTGTAGTGATGTGAGGAGCTATAGAGCTGGCAACCTTCTTGATAATGGCAGCAGCCTGGCGCACTACCAGCCTACAGTTCAGCCAGATTAGATAACAGTTACTTTGAAGGGTCAAAATGAGAGAAGAGTTTGTGAGGACGACAAATGACAAGTATGAAGACAAGGTGTTTGATTAAGGGGGGGTCCAACAAGAAACAGTCAGAAGAATTCCCATACTATTCTCATTTCATAAACTTGTTCAACATTCACACTCACTTGTTGACACACAATTAGTCAGCACAGCAATACCTAATACTGACTGACAAGTCACCAATAAATAAATGAATACTTGTACTAAATGTGACCATCTTATGGGGCCACATCGCTGCTCCTGAACGCATCCTTTATTTCTTTTAGATGTGATACTCGGTAGTCAGCGTTATATTCAGACAAACAATGACGAACAGCAACATTAAATCAGGACAAACGGCAATGCAATCTCAACAAAGGCAGTAACGGAAGACTGGAGGACAACAAAACAGCATGTGAACTGTGTGCGTGTGTGTGTGTGTGTGTGTGTGTGTGTGTGTGTGTGTGTGTGTGTGTGAATATCAGACCAAAGCTTTCTGCTGCCGGCTCTTCTGTAGATTCTCTCCAGCTCATCCATCAGGTTCTCTGGAATCACACATTAATGATCAGACATTAAAAACTTTTTTAACTTATTTTTTGGGGGGAAGAGTTTACAGTTTTTATTGGATAGAGGAGTGGACAGAGTGAAAGTGGGGGAGACAGGAGAGAGACGTGCAGCAAAGGGTCTTGAGCCAGACTCAAACTCATGACCGCTGCTAAGGGGCTGAGCCCATGTGGCATTACCTAAACATAGTGAGCTAAACGGCAGCCCCACACATTAAAAACTTAATAAAGACATATACAGTCAAATCTAGATTTATCATTCATTTAGGAATGTCATATAAGTGATGAATGCACCACAAGGTTTATTTTTCCATAAAAAAAATAGAGGAGATCATAATCTTTGCAAAGCTGCTCATTTGCAACACTTCCGACACATTCTCAAATCTGTAGCTGTTCCTTTTCTACTAGTAACTAGTTCTTTCAGCTACTGACTAACTCACAGTGTGTGTGTGTGTGCTTACCATCTTTGGCAAGGAACTCTGATCCCTCTCTCCTAAGAAGGATTGTGGCAAGCTGAGCCTGACTGGCCAAGCAGTCGCAGTCCTGAGTGACGACACATGTAGGAGAACGAGACATGAGCCTGGTCTCACACACGAACGCAGACAGTCATTACTTTATGCACTCATGGTAAGAATGAACAAACTGTCTATAAACTGTTCTGAATGAACTGCAACTTAATGAAAGGTTTCCCACAAAGACAAGTAAAAAGAGAAGCGGTGTGTTATTTGGCTGAGTGGCTGAGCATTCAGGTTGGACTCTCCCCACATCCCAGAAGTCAGACCCCAAATAACCCTTGTCTTGATTTGTATGGACAGATCAGCAAAAACCGAGGGCTGTCTTAGTTTTTCTGCTTTTGATCCGACAAGTATCATCTCTGTTCTCTGGCCATGTTTCTATATCTATATCTATATATCTATATATCTATATATATATATATATTCAAAAATGCTTCCTTATCCAAGCATCGATATGGGTGAGAGGGTAAAAATAGCAGTGAAAACCTGGGGTTCAAAAAGTGATCTAAAGTTATGCTTTACCTGCATAGCAGTGATATCTGACATAAATATTAAAGGTGACCACATTGTTTCAATTTGCTGAAATTCTCAGGTCATTCACCACCTTTAAAAAAGTTGTGTCACTTCTGTAGTGAGTCTAACATCCAGATTGTCAGTATTTACATGATCATGTAACTGGTCAAGTGTTATCTTTGCCAGAAGTTTGCTTGGAAAGAGCTCTTGATATTACCATGTCTCTGCCTCTGTTGTCCTGTCTGTCGAAAAACCGGTTTAAGCTTTTGTTGGCTGACGCAAAGATTCCTACACAGCTACTAGAATATGTATTTATTGTAATTTATTCCTTAGAATGTATTATAAGTACACAGCCAGGCCAAAGGGATCACTGCTCAGCATTTAAACCAGGTCTCTGTTATGGGGATGCTGCTGCCAGTCTGAGTTAAGCAAGTGATTTGGTTTAAGTATTACCATATGATTAACATTTTTACATAATCGCTACAGAATACTGTGAATGAAAGTTTATGTATTTCATTAACTTAGTTTTTTAATCTAATTTATTCATATGTTTGTAATTTATTTGAAAGAACAGATAACGTATGTGCGGCCCTTCTCCCATGAAGCTCATCAACTCACGTAGAACTTCTGGATGATCTCCTGGGTGGACTTGTGCTGCCACTCCTCCACACTGATCTCCGGCTGCTGCTCCAGGTCCGAGGCGTTGGGCGTGCTCGTCTGTCTCTTCACCTTAGAGTGCTTCGGCAGCTCGAGCTCCTCAAAGCTCTTGAACTCTGGGATCCTATGCACCAACACACACACACATAGACAAGACACACTTGGTGTGTTACTTTGAAGCAGACACCACATTCAATATGCAGTGTTTTGCCACTTATTTCTATCACTTTTAACATTTAACACTTGAAACAACAAACCAGAAAAATGTTGGCACAGTCCTCTGACTTTTTTTAAACTGATTTATTCATTCCTGAAACATTTTAAATCACGTCTTTATCTCTGACACTACAGTTTAACAATTTAACACAGGCAAAACAGATCAGAGAGAGCTCTTACTCTGCCTCGTTGACTCGCAAGAAGTCCAACTGTTCCACAACCGCTCCTGATATCAGGGTCTGAAAGGTTGATAAGAAAAAAAGAGACATTTATTGATTTGTAGAGTGATCATTCTGTTCTCTTAGGCTGCACTATAAATGGGATTCTACAGTACTGTACTGGAAAAATATCTTTAAAGGCTCCCTCAGCAGCAGGGAAATACAGGAGATGAGGAAACGGAGCTCTCTGAATCCCAGTAGGGAGGTTTGTCAGGTGACTCAGCATACAAAACAACTGTTTGAATAATGCACTCCATACCAAATAACAAATGGGGTAGTAGGGTGCGAGTCAAGTTCACTGTTTGAAATTTTACAAATGTGCATGAGTGCAGCAGCAAGTGAGCTCCTAACACGGTAATGTGGCGATAAAAGTTGGAGTATTTTAAAAGCACAGCTGTGTAGGAGTAAAGAGCGCAGTTCAGTGCGCCTTTCTCCTGTGGTCTAAATGTGATATTAGCCATTCCAAGTGAAGTCAACTCCAAAACAAAAATAAGAGGCGTAGGAGAGGAGCAACCCTGCTCCCCATAACAATGAGATGATGAAGAGCACAAGTGTTTCAAAGCTGTAGGAGTCAGCTGTGAAGTGAATGGCAAATAGGCAAAGGGAGGGAAAAACTTTAAAGTAAAAAGAAGGATCACATGAGGAAGTCTCTCCTGAACACCACAAACACACTGGGAAAGAAGTTCAAGTTAGAAAACCTGTCATAAGTTTGACAAAGCAGTTGGTTAAAGTTACCAATGTGAAAGTAATTCCAGTTCTACCTTGGCCTCATTTTATGCCTTTTTGCTGTCATGAGGATTGCTTGTTTTGAAAATCCTAAAAACTTAAACCGATTTAAGCCATGAAATCTGAGAATCATCTGCAGTAAACTGTAAGCTCTATGAGGATTCCAATGAGCTGAGCTCATCCTGGGGCAGCATCTTCAGATATAACATGAGCAAGGCATTAAATCAATAACAAACCATACAACCTACACACACAACATTAAAACCACTGACAGGTGAAGTGAATAACACTGATCATCTTATTACAATACAGTGTTCTTCTTAGACACCTTGGATCCAGGCGTTCATCTGGTTACCACTTTGACATGTACCACCATTGTTGCAGAACAAGCATACCAGACCCCCAGTGATCATGTGTACATGGTAATACATGTGTGTGTAATACATGCATTATGATTACACATTTGCAATGTCTCCATGAACCTCACATGGGCAAACAGCAAATATCACATCGTGTGTCAGTTAACAGTCCAGGATTAGATGACTGTGGTTACTGCTGGGGAAAAAAAACTGTTGTTTTCACAGTGGAGAAGCTGACAGGTTCCAAAACTTGAGAAAATGGGTGAGGTCAGGAGGGCACCAGGAACATGCTCCTTGTGCTTCTTCAACACTCACTTGTCTGTGCACTGTGAAGTAGCCCCACAGGGTTGATCTATGAAGACACAGTTCTACAGTAACGCCCTGGGAGGTCCGAGGGAAAGAATTTGGCGCAAATGACCCAATCCATGGTGTGATAGCATCTGAGCCCTCCAACTGTGCTGTGTGCCCGTTCACAGCATGACTATTATGCCCTTTTTTTGACAATGATACAATCATTGCTCCTCATCTGCTCTACCTGCTAGATATGGCTCCCTAGGACTGCCTCCTCTTACCCAAGATGAACTTTAACAAAAGGATCATTGTGTCGACACAGTTAAGTAAAATCAGTGCTCATGCTTACATAACGGGACTTAAAGGGAGCATTTAAAACATGAAAGAGAGGGTTAGCTGCCAAAACTAAATAGTGATAATATAATATAATATATCCATCCATTATCTATACACTGCTTAATCCTTTGCAGGGTGCAGGGGGGCTGGAGTCTATCCCAACTGACTCGGGCGAAGGCAGGGGACACCCTGGACAGGTCGCCGGACTATCACAGGGCTACACATAGAAACAGACAACCAAGCACTCTCTCATTCACACCTACAGACAATTTAGAATAATCAGTTAACCTCAGCATGTTTTTGGACTGTGGGAGGAAGCTGGAGAACCCGGTGAAAACCCACGCTGCACAGGGAGAACATGCAAACTCCACACAGAAAGATTCCAGGTGTCCTAACCAGGACGTGAACCAGGGATGTTCTAGCTGTGAGGCGACGCTGCTAACCACCGAGCCACTATGCAGCCCAATAATATAATATAATATAATATAATATAATATAATATAATATAATATAATATAATATAATATAATATAATATAATATAATATAATATAATATAATATAATAAACGTTTTACACATCTTTTGATACAAAAAGAATGACCTTGCACTTCTGGCCACCTGAAAGATGCTAGCAAACTGATGCCTAATACACCAGTCACCTACAGGAAGCAAGTCTAACATCTAGTCTTCCTGCAGCTCTTTCCTGGCTGAAAGAAATATTAGTCCCTTTAGCGGGTGAACCTGCTGGATGCAAGGTTAATGAGAGCGCTGCGACTGAAACAAACAGTAAACCTGCAGGTTGTAAACAAACAAACGAAAGGTTGAAAGATGCTAAAGCACTCTGTAGAGCTGAGGGGAGCTGAAGATTCAGGTGACAATTACCTGTGACTTTGTCACTATGAATGAACCCTTTTACATTACACGAAGACATGTGAGTAATAGTTAATGTCAAAAGTCAAGTAATAGCAGTAATAAAGAAATCTGGGGTTATGTCTTCATGGTGATTCATATCTTCACGGTGATTCATATGTTTTTCTTCCTCTTGCTTGGACAGCAATGTTCCTGATGGAGGTAAATGAAGCTACACTAAACTAACACCTTAGCTTAATTTACAGTCATAAATAAATTTCTTTTTAGATCTGTTCTTTCACAGTTGTCTCCTCTAATTCAGATAGTGAGCTGTCAGGAGGCATTAAAGTATCCACTGAGACAAAACTGTCTGTAAACCTCTGAGTAGGTCAGAAGATCAGCTGAAGGAAAGGACGTGACATTTTTTAGCTTTCCATTTAATTCGCTGTTGTCGTCTGAGGTGAATCCATAGCTGAGTGTTAATAGAACTTACCACATAGGAGCTTATTCTCTGACCAACTAGTCAGGTATCAATCTGGAGATTAGCTGGTCAGGGAATTAGCTCCTATGTGGTAGGTTCTATAAGCACTCAGTTATGGGTTCGCCCCAGATGACAAGAGCCATTTGCTGCATGTCATTGCCCTACCTTCTCTTTCCAGAGTTCCCGTCTCCCTCCATTGTCACTCTCGAATAAAGGCATAAAATGCTTCTCCAAACAATTGGATTTTGTCATCTAAAGTCATGCCATATATTTTTTACGAGACACAAACAGGTTTACCCAAATACCTTCCATCTCCCTTTTCTAAAGTGGCCCAAGCTCAACGCAGCTTCTTCACCTTTCCCAGACAAACAACAACATTCAGCCAAACTGAACCTGACAAACCAAGGTCAAGAACAGACAAACACTGGTATTGCTATTGAAATAAAAAAGACCTTCAGATTAAGGCCTGGGACACTTTTGTTTATACCCAAAGACCGAGGTGAAGCCCTGAGACACAATTTGTTCAAACATTTGTTATACTAAGTCTTTGTTTGTTTCAGAGACGGCTGTAATATCCTTCGTTACTGAGCCAACAGGACAGACCAGGGGGCATATTCTTCTGCCCGACAGCTACTTCTGTGAAAACCCTTCACAATTTGCAACTGATCAAAATTGGAGTGATAGCCATGTTAATGTTGGTTCAGTACTCCACTTGTGAGGATTTGAAACATAGTACTGTCTTACATCAAACCCATCTCCTTAGTAAAATGTGTGAGTGGCCAGTGAAACATATCATTCCAGCTTTGTACCTTCAAGATGATCAACGCATAGGCAGAAACCAAAGTCTTATGGTGAAATAGACCCTCAGCAGCCTTTCTGTTACATATTTCTCTACTATTTCACACAAATCATTAAAATCAACTAATGCCAGACTATAAGCTGGAACAGAATCAACACAGGTCACAGTGGGTCAGACACAGGACAGTGCTGTAGCAGCCACGGTGCCTCTTTTGGACATGAATCTAATTAACTTGTCGAATTGAGATGTTCAAGGATTTTCTGGGCTGGTAATGTTTGTGCCTTCCCAATTCATCTGCCCCATCTACCCAGGTGTTTCCAGCTGCTGTATTACTATTAAATAATGCCACTGAGAGATTCTCATTAGGTTAAATGAAACCAACTGATGTTAGCTGTTGCGAGGTCGGTTTACTTATTTAATGTTAACTTGTTTCGTGGTCATACTGGAATGATGGGTAAGGCTTGAAGTTGAAAGGTCTACCGATTCAGCTCAATCTCATCTGATTTATGGCCACAAGTGAAGCCTGGATGTTGTGCTACATAATCTGCTACTTTCAGTATTTTTGATTTATTATTTATCTATTAATTTGTCAAGCAGTTTGTTGAAATTTGACCTGCTTTATCCTGCAGAGGGGCGGGGGGCGGGGGGAGGGGGGCTCAAGCCTATTCCAGATGACACATACAGGAAGGTGGGGTGCGCCCCAGACAGGTCATCGATCTGTCACAGGACTAACACCAGGAGACAAACAACCACACACGCTCACATTCACACTGACTGCTAATCTGTAAACGCCAGTTGACCTACCATGCGTGGCTATGGACTGTGGGAGGGGAAAATCCATGCAGGCACAGGGAAAACATGCACACAGAAAGAGTCCAGCTAACTGGTTTAAATCCAGAACCTTCTCACTGTGAGAATTAAACTGTAAATGGCTGCATTTATGTAGCAGTTTCATTTAAAGTGACTTGCAGACGTACATAGAAGTTGTGATGTGGACAGGAGGAACTGGGGAGCAGACCATCAACCTGTCAGACCACCAATGTCTATAAGGAGTGAGAGACCCACTCCACACAGCCACCTGATTATGTTCTTATTATATGGACTAACCTGAAGTCTGTCGACGTGAACTTTGACTCCACCGATGTTGCCTTTCTTGAACGAGGCCAGCATGTCCAGGACTGGGTTGAAGCGGCTCCCTCTGGTGAGACAGGAGCAAAAATGTTTGCTATAGTTCATCTCCTTTTCCTTTTATCTAACTTATCTAATTCCAGTCCAAACACAATATCTGTATTAAACACAGTATTCCAATTAAATAAGCACAGCTAAAACTTCTGAATAAACCTATATCATTGCTCTATTTGGTCTACTGTGGGCCTCTGTACAGGTCATCATGCTGATCAATAGCAAACTAATGACTATTGAGTTGCTTCTATGGGAGCCCATTGACTCATTCCAGATGCTGCAGTGTGGCTCTTTAAGCGTTTGGATCACATTTAACATATGGTTCCCAGGATAATGGTCAATACTGTTGTAATCAGCCCACCAGCCAGGCTGTAGTGATACAAATGAGAAACATTATCACCAATTGGCAAGCAAACACAGTAGCACCTCCATAGCTATAAAGATAAACAGTACACACAGGAGGGAAGAGAGGTGGACAGAGAAAGACAGAAATGGCAAATGAAAAAAAACGAAATAAATTAACTGTCAAGACATTTTGTTGCAAGATCAAGTCAGTATCAGACAGAAAGAGAGAGCTAGTGAGTGATGTATGAACAGATAGGGGAGGAGAGAATGCTTTGAGAGAGCTATCAGATGAGAGGAAGACACTAAAAAAACACAGATAAAAGAGCTATTATGGAGTGTGTATATTACTTGATGTTATCCTCGCGGATGAGAACCAGGAACAGAGGACGCCCCTGCATCTTCCAGCACTGTTTGATGAACTGCAGGGCATTCTGCACACAAAGACGCACACGGACAGCAGTTCAGACTGGCACGGACATGCTGCTGGTGCTCAGATTTCAGTATCCAACGTTTCAGGTGCAACAACTGAATCAGTGGCATTTATAAAGTTCAGCCTCCTCAGCTGTCCAACTGATCAAAGCTGAAGTTGGAAAGTTCGTTGATGAACAGTTATACAGCATATAAAGTGAATCTTGAAAGTCATTAAATACACAGTCAGTGACACTCCAACATTTAAAAGTCTATTGTTTTAGTTTAACTATAGTTTGAATGTATTTACATTTAATTGTTATGTTTCTTGTTTTCCCTCTACCTTTTATTACATTCACTACAGCAAACATTTGTTCTGCACATGTATGGAGATCTGACCCACAATGGTGCAAATACAAGGCATTGGCCTATTTATTACATTATGAATATAACAATAATAAATAAATAATATTATGAATATATTAATAATAAAATATGGCGACCTGAGCAGATCATTAAGTGGGCACTTTGCCTTTATTTGACGCAGAAATGTGACAAGAGATGGGGAGATTCCCTGGCAGCAACTGAGTATAGGATCTTACAATTACACGGTATGCAACTGCTGCTCTCGGATAATGCCACTTTTATTACTGTAACACAAACCATCTCCCAGTGCCAGGCCCAGCTTGGTATTGATATGTAGGCTAGGGCAATATCATAGCGTTACAGTATAACAGGGTATGATTTTCAATACCGTCAGTAATGCTGTCGTTCGTCTTTTTATTACTCTGATACGAAGATGTTATATTAAATGTCTAACAAACAACACCAGAAGTCATTCTCTATTGGTGGAACCAGCAGCTGAGCTGAGAAAGATGGCGACTGACAATGGTGGGGAAAAACACTATAGGACTGAAAATCAGAAATTCCTCTGACACTGCTTGAGCCTGACGTCTCGGTAGCGTTCACAGCGAGTGTCAACAACAGAATCTATTAGCCAACAAAAACCCGCCCTGCAGAATCTCTTCCAAGGCCATTTTCAGGGGAGAATAAAACACCTACTCAAGGCTAGGTACATCTGAGAGCCCCGAAAAAACTGCAGTGCGTGACTCAGCACTGCATAGTTAAACTCGGAGAAGACAATGCTGACCAGTGGGATTCGGAGAGGACAATGAGGGCCATCTCTTCTGCCCTTTCGATGTCCTTGGAAAGTAGCAGTCTTCCCCTCTTTATCATTGCCATCGACAACATAAAATCTTCCATAGAGGCAAGTGTACCAAACCCTCCACTGTTCTGTTAGATCCAGTAACAACTACTTATCATTGTTTTAGGTTACTTTAAGTTGAAATCACAGTCAAAGCTGTCGGACTACACTGCAATGAAAACAGAACGGCTGAAAGGGAGAATGACGGGGCCTTGTGCCTGCCCTGGGCTTGTTTACCGAAATGAATCTGCAGCCATTGTTCACCTGTTGTAACTATAGCTGTGTCCCGAGTTTCCAGAAGAATACTGCTAACCAAACAGTATTTGGAAACCTAACACTGGATATAAGTCAATATGTCAGAAGTTTCTCTAAACAAATCATGACTGGAGTGAAGGTTTCTAAGGAGGAAGTAAATGACACTCTAAAACACTTCATGTTCGTCTCTGCAGAACCCTGGCAGGTATCCGAGGCAAAAATGTGCTTAATTCCTGCACATAGAGTACTATTAATTTTTGCATATGTACCTTTATATAAAAATATTTGTATACTGCCCCAGATGCTGCAAGTGTATGCATTACAGTGCACTGATTTAGATTACTGATGCCTTTTAAAAGCTGAGATATGAGTCGATAGGAATAAGTCTATATTGGTCTCGCTACCAAATAGCCTTTGAATCAAGCTTGTGCCCTTTCTGTGGGGCCAGATAGATTGATTATGCACTCAAACCAATCAGCTGATTTCCTGCCTTTTTCACAAATGTCAGCCCCTTCACACCAGACAGACGGAATATATATCTATTAAAGTTCTACAAGCACATAAAAAGTAGTTAGCTGCGAAGCCGTGGCTCTAGTAAGCTCTATAATGTGACCCTGACTTACCTTAATGTCATCAATCAGCAGCATAACATCTTGGGACAAGTAAAAGTCACTTAGATCAAACACTATTGGGTAGCACACCACCGTCTTGCCCAGAATGCGATAAATCTAGAGGGAGAGAGAGAGACACACACACACACACACTGTATTGCATTAGAAGACGGATGGCTCACAAGTAGCCACGTATACATTATTCTGGGCAGCGTATAAAACAAGCCATCAATCTCAGGATAGAGGGGGCACACAGGAGTTACACAACCACTTCGGATATCGCACACACGTACAGCACATCCACACAACTGGTGGAAATCTCTCTTTCACACATTTAGATTGTCACAGGGGCGCACACACCCGTAGAGACACACTGATGATGATAATGTCCTCTGGCAGTCTGCCATCTTTCCCATAAATGTTCCATTATAATATTGTCTTAGCAATGCGTTGGGAGCCATGATTCATTTGTTCGGCTATGCCTTTGTTTGAAAGATCTGCTATAGCTCAACTTATTTGGTCGTGCTATGACCTTCATTTGGGAGAAATTGCAAACAACATCAGCAAGAAACATTAGCACGCATGCACACACACAAACTGTACAAACACACTCGCTTCCACAGCCACATAATGTGCACATAAACAGACACAAACACACGGCCTGCCTGACAGCAGCTTAGCATATTAGAATGCAATGAGTCCCGAGACTAAGCAAAATCTATTCAGCACTCACTGATGCATGCTGTGTATCTGAAGAAGAAGAAAACTCTTGGAACTGAATATATTCTCTCCCAATGTTGAGTTTCTAAGATGCTGTCATATCCTCTGAGAAATTTATGCAGATCGATATGTGGGAGGTGTGTTAGTGTCACGATGTTGCATGACCTGTGCAGCCGTGCTACATGGAGCACACATATGTATGTGCATACACTGGTATCTAGGTACATGTGTGTGGGCGTGCATGCGCCGATTCAAATACCTTGCAGGTCCCAATGCAGCCCACTGGCCTATCTGGACGCCCACTCAACCCCAGCTTCTTGTTGATGGCAAGGAAACGATATGCCTGCAGAAAGAAACATGCGGACATAAACAAATACCTTATCAGTAAACACAACATTCACATCATCTTCCTGCTAACCTTTCTAATGTCAGAGAAAACTACAACCTATATCTTTTACCTGTACAAGTCCCTGCGATCACAGCGGCACCGCTCTGAGATTAAAAACATCATATTTGATTTGAAATGTCATGCGGCACAGTTCCATTCCACATTGTAATGAAAGCATGAGTCCAATATCTGTCTGTCCCACTGAGACATTTTTTGTTGTTGCAACTCATAAACTGAAATTACCTCCATATGGCAGACCCACCTACTGATATTAGCTCTGTGTAAAGTTATGAGACGTGGCGATAATGAAAAGTCCCCGTGCTGCCATCAGAGCTGTGCTTAGTGGACACAAGCACACCCATGGGCACCACAGCCGATCGCACAGTTGTAGTGAAATGCAGAGGCCCATAGGAAGACGCTGAGACTGAGCGGAGTCCTCATTACAATAAATAAACTTGGCGAACATATGGCATTCAGTTTGATTCTTTCCATGGAGTCACCTATTCAGTGCCAAGAGGGTAAAAATATCCATCTTAAAAAATTCCTGGAGGTATTGATGCTTTGCTTAGCCATGTTGCAAAGCCCGCCAAGTTAGTTATTGCTGGTAGTAAGTTAAGCGCAAGGTAAGGCGTAACCAATGCTTAGGCATTTCAGCTTGTTTCATTTCCTTCGAGTCACCTACAGGGTCATCAGCTGAAAGCCTCTATTCACTGATGTTTCGTCCTCTTTCAGCAGCACCATCCAGCAAGGGGGCAGTGGCACAACAGCTGCGCCTAAATGGGGGTTAGCCCCTAAACGCTATACTTCCTCCAAACCCACAGCCAGTAGCAGACTTTCTCTGCCTCCCTCGACCAGTCCTCTATTTAAATTTGACCCCGTCATGCTAGTACCATGGAGCAGCTGAACCACCGCTTTGCACAGGGAACTCCTGCGCCCAACTTCTACGGGGCAGATGCTGGCTTTCAAACTAGCATCTTTGCCCTCTGCTGCCAATTTTGTATATTTGAGGTGTTTCCTTTCGTGGGTGGCAGTTATGCTTTCCTCCCAGGGAACGGTAAGTTCGATGATGAGGGCCTTTTTCTCAGATTCAGACCACATCCCAAAGTCTGGTTGGAGAGTAGATGATACCATTTCTTTCCAACAGACCAGCTGCTTTACGAGGTCACATGGCACATATATGGTTTTCAATGGTAACAGCAGCAGATCTACTATCCAAAGTGTGTAGTATTTTTGTATCAGTGGGTCTTCAATTTCACGCAGAACTTTCTACAATTCTAGCTGACAACTGTTGATTATGTTGATGGAAGTGAAGACTGTCACTAGGAGAATTTAAGGGATGTGAACTGGATTTGGAAGTATTGGAACTACAGTAGGTAGTAAGCTAGTAATGCTAAAACACTAACCTTTTCGTCTTATGGCTGAATTGATACCCAGTGTTTAAACAGTGTTGTGATTTCAGAAAAGCTCTATGTCTTGAATATACTCCCGTGCGGATGTGCACTTGGTCAGCTGTGGACAACATGGATGTGTAGTAGTTGCTAGTATGCTGCTTTTCTTGCCCACAGGAGTTCCCTTGGAGGTCTACGCTCAATACTTACATGGTAAATCTTTTCTACACATTCCACATACACACTACTGCTGAGCACACACACTACTGCCCTTGTAGCTTAGTTCCTTTGTGGACTGTCCACGTGGATGCAAAGTTCATGCAGACATCTGCAGAGAGATCTCACAGACTTAGGTAGATGTCGAAATTGACACCATGCAGACACTTGTGGACTCTTGCGTACTGCAGACATGTAGAGTATAACACTAGCCTGACTCAGCCCAATAAAATAACAGTTTATCGTCTTTAGTGGCAGCGCAAAATCTATGTCAAGTCACTGGTATTCTGTGTGCATTGGCACAGTCCATTACACTGCTAGTGTACCAATTTAACAAGTTAAATCCATTAGCTTTTATTTCCTTACTTCGATGGACTGAACTACAATATGTGACCTTGTTCCTGTACAAGAGAAACTGAATACAAAATATGTGAAATTCCTCAGCTACAAGACATTTAGAACTACATCTCAGATTGATGTTTTTACCCTTGGATACAGCACTATTTTCCACTTAATAAAATACTTTAATTTGACTGGTACAACCACAGACTGTATGTAAAAGATGGATGGAGCCCCTTGGTCTGAAGAGAGCTTTTAACAGCCGGCAGTGAAGCAACTGCTCTGGTTGCAAAAAGAAGTTCAGTTGTATAGAAGTCTATGAGAAGAAAATCCCACTTATCGCTTGATTTGTTACCTCAATAAAGTCTCCTTCAATACAGCATGATGTTCATTTTATAAATGATGGTCCCGTTTAGAGCGAAGTAGACATAAAGCAGGGTATGTATTACGGCAAAGCTACTTTGTGATTGATGTGTCACTGCCTCATCGACACGGTGGTGTTCTAGCCTTCTCATTTAGATCAGTCCGTCACTTGATGACTGAATGCCTTTCAAAGCAGGGCTCCACATTGACATCACAGTCGCTACATCCCACTGTCATAGAGGGTCTATGGTCATAACTGAGAATCATATAGACCGGAGGAGAGAGGGATCCTTTAGTCTGGGCCTGGGAATAGGCGTTTTCTGCCTGGTCAATACAAAATCTTTCTACACTATAATCCAATCCCCTCCAGCTCCATGGATGAAGTACTGTAGTTTAATGAAGTTCGAAGTCATGTCTCAAGGCTCAGGCTGGTCCCACAGACTCGAGGTGAAAACCCTGAGTCAGATCTCAAGTATAAAGTACGTTTATGAGCTGAAAAATGCTAACGTCAGCAAAGCAGGATGTCCAGCGCACAGTGGAGGAGAGACCTTGAAATTAATGCTCAACTCCAACAGGGTTTGGTTGAAGAAGATGGGCTCAGGGTAGCTAAGGTCAAGTTTCACATCTAATTAGTAGACTGAGATTTTATCATGCGAGTCAAGCTGGAAAAAACACAACTCATCCACAGGTTCACAAAAACTCCAATGAACAGCATTGTCAAGCTTTTTGCACTAATTGTAAAATTAGTAACCCAGATGCAAAGGAGCAAAATGGATAATAGAAATTCTTGGCTGATTTTGTAGGTACAGCAGTAATTATGTGTAATAAATCACCACTTATTATATCAAAGGGCTCCCCATCTTGTCAAAACCGATGAGAGGAAAAGGTCATGGCCTTCTCTCTTCGCTGTCTCTGAAGTGCATTTAGAGACGCCAGGAAGGAGAATGCGGTGCTCCAGCCTATCAGTTTCCCTGAGCATTTCTTTGGTGCTTCAGATAAAAGCTTCTTACCACTGTGTGTTGCCTGCTGTCAAAACGCACTGAGTCAAAGATGCAAAGAGAAAGAAGGTGGACATTGATTTCTCACCGCGGCTGGATCGAAGCCCAGTGGTGTAACACATTCACCACAACTCATCCTTTATGTGTGTGTGTGTGTGTGAGCTACGTGTTTACACTGATATGAACATACGGTATGCGAACAACACTGTTTTTTGATGTGTCTGGTTCAGTGTGAACCCACCAGGGTGCTTATTCCCTTTGTGGCAACCTATAAATTCTAAATTTAAATACTTTCCAATGTGTTTTATCAGGATACAGCATCAGTACACCCACACGCTCGAGTGGTGCTGCGGGAAACCTGCCCATCAAGCCCTCCCTGCCGCATTCTTCCATTTCAGACCAGCTGCAGTACATGACATCAACCAAAAGGTGGTGCTCTGCTACTCCTGTGCACTTCCTCACTGGTTGGAGAAGCTTATGCTGAATACTACAGGAGAAAGTGCGGGTTGAACGGATTTAAAAGAAATTACACTAAAAAAAGGGAAAAGTAAAGTCTTTAAAAACAAATATTTATTCATAAAGCAGAGAAATGTTAATTAAGGATTGAGTGGTATTGCAAACCACTGACCTAACAGGCAAGGAGGAGACCTGGAGGAGGAAAGCTAGTGGGAGGCTGGAAGAACCTCTGCACCCAATAGTTCTTGTGTGCAGAATACCAATGAAGAACGACAACATACAGGCAGCCTATCAAAGCATCCTTTCACAGACTCACATTTCCACTGACCGAAGTACAATCAGCAAGCCTGACAGGTGAGAAACGTAATAGAAAGTTGTACAGAAAAGCTGGATTTTACACTTCTGCAGCAGCTTTAAAGAGCACCTATTTACCGACAAACTCTGCAACACTTTTAATTCACCATAGGGGTATTCATCGGTTTGATAGCAGCTCAGATAGGAGCTCTCCTGCACATTTTTATCACTGCTGGGCTGGTGCCCTAAATAGTGTGAATGCAGCTGTTGGTGTCACATAATGTGATTTACTTTTACAGCAGACGCTGACATCCAGAGGTACTTACAGTAAGCATGCAGGTTGGGGTTCCGCTTCTTGCATAACAGCTCAAAACCATACCGGAGGTGCCTGTTGAGTTTAGGATTAAACCTTGTGGTTCTGAGTACCACAAAAAATGCCTTTAAAGGGCAGGTTTGCATGTATTCCTGCTTATATCTGTATTAACAGTATGTACGTTAACAGTGTTGTTCCTCCCTGATCAAGTGGGTTTTTCCCAGAACCAGTCTTTTTAGTTTAAAAGTCCAGTGGACAGTTTGTACTCATTTTTAGTGGAGGTATAGTCCTACACAAATGCAATTTTGAAGAAAAAACAGTAATTTTAGAAAAATTAGGAAAAAATGAGGATTTCACTAAAACCATCTGCTAAAGCCCGACTATAGATTCTGCTGAAATTAAAACAGAGTGTATATTTTTACAGCCATCTCTGGAATCGCATTAGAATGTATCACTTTATGAGCAGCATGCAGAGGAATGATTACATCGCACATCCACTCCTTCACTGTAAAGGAAAAGAAAACACTTGGGCGTTTTTCTTCTGCAGGAACTTGCAGACTGTGTTGGGGCGCCCCGACATTTGTGCGTGTTCCGACTGCATGAGCTGTTCCTGTAGGAACTCTTTCAGGGCCATTTTCAAGGGAGAAGAAAGTACTGACTGCACGGTGGATACCTCTGAGAAGCCCTGAGAAACTGCTGCACAGCTCTCGATGCTGATTGGATCAAACTCAGAGAAGACAGAGAGTACTATTTTTTCTGCCCTCTCGATGTCCTTGTTGAGTCTTCTCTCTAACATCAGCATCTACACATAACAAACCCTCCATTGCTCCATTTCCTACATGCCCATAGCACTAGAGTTACGTCCAACAAACGGCTATTTGTTGTTGTTTTGGTGCACTCTAAGTGGACATTGCAGTCAAAGCGGTTGGACCTTCAATGGAAACAGAAAGTCTAAAACGTCAGACGAACCTGTTCCTCTTGCACCTGCCTCGACTTCCTGCAGAGGAAAGTTGCCTACTAGTATGTATCAAACTGTTCCTTCGTTTTATACTTTTGCCCACGAGCCTTGATAACATTTTAGTCATCACATCTCACAGAGGGACTTGGGAATGCACATTTTTAAAGATTTATTTTTGGCCTTTTATGTCTTCACTGGATAGGACAGTGGATAGAGCCAGAAACAGGAGAGAGTGGGGAAGGACATGCGGTAAACGCCTGAGGTCTGAATCAAACCCGGGACAGCCGCTACGCCTCTGCACTTGGGTCACACAACACAACCATTAGGCTACCAGGGCGCCCTGGGAATGCACATTTCTAGTGGTGACATGTTGAGTTCTCAAGAAGACTGTACTTTTGTTGAGATGATCTCAAAGACTTTGCAGCCAACAAAAACAAAAAACACAGAAAGTGTTTGACAGTAGTTCATGAAGCTGTTGCAGCAACTGTCTGTTGAACTTCTCTTGCCGTGTTTATTTCTCTTGCGTTGGCTTACATGCTGCAGAAGCAGTCGTAAATGTGAAAAGACAGTGTCTGTTAGTTTTTATAACTTAACAATGAACACACTGTAGTTTCCTCAACTGTGACACCGTAAAGGAGACACAAGTTGCTACCAGCATTTCTAGGGAATACCTTCTTTGTTACCTTTTAAGTGTTTTAGATTGTGTCTGTTAAATTTAAGGGTGTTCTTGTGTAGGCTGGTGCTGCCTCATTCAGCATTCTACATATTTCCATAATCACTGCAACAGAAGTGGTGGGTGAAAAAAAAAGACATGGAGGCAAAAAGACCAGAATTTCCCTTTGAAGACTTTTAAGACTTCTGCTTTTTGTCCCAAGTGTCTCCTTTGGATGACTCCAGGAACATCTTGCAATTTGCAGCATGGGGAGAAAATCTGCAAGAGTCTCAATAAACAAAATGTCGTCCGATGCGACCTATCAGATAGGAAACGGCTCAAAGGAAGGCTGTATTGGACGAAGCAGCGTTTCGCAAAGGGGATAAGCTTTAGGGTGTAAGGGTGGGAATAACACATTGCAAATGTAATTGCCACTCTCCCATCGTCAGGCAGCTGTTGTCAACACAATCAAACGGCCGCGAGACACGAGGAGGGGTGAGCAAAAGGAGCCTGCAGCACCGGAGATGGTGGTGACTCTGAGATAAACAGATTCTGTCGAGGAAGAAACGTCTGTCTGGGCTTCGGATTTAATATTCAGCACAGCGCCCGCTCTGACTCACAATTGCATATCCATCTGAGAGGCTGAGCACCACACAGCAGAAAGAGGCAGAGGGGAGAGAAGGAAAAAGTAACAGGTATGACAGTTCAAAGGCAGATGATAGACCTGGAGGCGAGAGTTGTTTGGTGTAACGGACATAATGGGGGCGTGGCGGGATGTCGGCCTAGAGGGGAGAATGGGGTTAGAGACGCGAATGAGACGGATATAGCGGTGGAGGCACAGAAGGCAGAGAGGCCTAGAAAAAGAGAACAGGCCCTGGAGAGATGACATGATAGGAGAAAATGGCTGTTTATAGAACGTGGCGTGGAGAATAGACGCCACGCAAAAGACATGACAGATGAGGAACAGAGGCTAGGGAGGAGACCGGGGTTTGAGTGACGGATATGACAGAGGAGAGACAGACTACGGTGAGATGGTAAACTTCAAACAACACACATGCAGATGAGGGACAGTATCTCGAGGAGAGACGCGGGTTTGAGTGACGGATATGATGGGAGTAAAGCAGAAGCTGGTGTCACGGATATGACAATGCAAATGGTGTAATCTGCAAAAGATGAAAGAAGCGGAGTGGACAGGATGAAAATGACAGCTAGTGCTGGACTTGTTACTCGTAGAAGTTCCAGTAGCTTCATTTCCTTCCCGTGGTACCAACAGAGAAGGGCTGCAGATACAGATGCAACGAGCGACTGTCACCTCAGTGGAATAATTGTACTGACAACTCTGTTGCTATTTCCAATGTCAAACAGTGGCAGTGCTTCCATCCAGCAAAGTCTGCTTTTCTATGCTTTGATTATTCTCTCTTGAGGATATGCACGCGGACAGCTGTGGACACCATGGATACGTAGTTGTTGCTATTACACCACTGTTCTAGTCTGTGGGAGTGCTTAGAGTACTCCATTCCACACACACACACAGTAGGCTGTTTCTATGTATTCTGCACATGCACACGGCTACAAAACATGCGCACTAATGGGATGTAGATTTTGGGCTACATGAGGAGGAGGTCTACACATACTCTCATGGTCATTACGTCCCACAGGCGAACCCCTGTGGATGTGGTGGCCTCACCCATCTTATCTTTCTAACTGAGTGCTGAGTGGGGCTGGGTTCCAGAGATGGTAGCAGCTCAGAGTCTGACAAATTCATTACATACTCTCCCATTTAAGTAAATAGTAGTGCATAAAACACAGTTACTGTAGGTGTTAAAATGAGCACCTAATGATCAATCTTAAGTTTTGCTCTTAAATAATAAATTACCTGTGACTTTTGTTGCTCAAAGATAAACTTGAATGAAAGGAATTACATGTGTTGAACAGACTCACTGGTGGATCCAGATTTGATGAAATGCCACTGAGCCCTTTTTTGTGGAGAATGCAGATACATAATGGAAAACCGCACCAGGGATTTTATAGCTCATAACTTCCATGCTTAACTTGTAAGAGCAGGATTACTGCAGAAATCAAAGTAACTGTTTGTTACATTCCTCAGAACAAGAAAAAGTCGTGATCATTTTACTTCAGTAGAATATGGTGCAGCATTTGTGAGGGCCTTGACAATGTAATTTACATCAAAAAGCCACCAAGGTGAACTGGAGAAAAGAATCCAGCTTGAGCGACTGCGAAGTGGTAAGGAGATTTTAAAAAGAGGGTATAAAATACTGTTGAACTACTAACTGAATCATGACTATTTTTATATAGTTGCTGCTTATCTTTCGTCAGTTAACTAAGTATCATAATGCTGATGGGGATGCCTAATAGGCTCCAATTTATCACGTATTTCCCAAGAGTTTCTTTGAGTTTTTAAAATTAGGACTTCATCCAAGACTCTTTTAAAAATTTGTCAGAAGCTCTTCCATCTCAGTAACTGATCTGCTTGTGTTTACCTCAAGATATTCAAAAACAAGAGTAAAACAGCTGTTACAGTCACAGCCATAGTGATTCCAAAGTTTCTGAATACCTCAGCATTTGGGATGTCCTTCATCTCTTCCAGAAACTTCTAACATAGCCTTCTGAGAACAAATTTGGAAACCAGTCAGTTTCATGCATCTCCAATTTGCCACAGTGACAGCTCCACCATTATGCCTATCGATCAACATGAACAATTACTGTTCGACTAATCAATCACTTCACCCACTCTGCAGCCCTGCTGTGACTGATGGGACAATCAAGGGGAAAATCTTCAGAACAGGAACTCTGGGATTGACAAGCAGATGGACTGACTGAGCCAACATCTACTGGAATATTGATAGATAGCTGCTGAACTGTAATCTGGCTGACTGTAAGATTGATTTGTGTAGTTGTGGTGGTGGTAGAGGTGGTGGGATGGTATCAATAGTCTGTTAGAGTTTCCTTCCCTCAAATTTCCTCGCAATCATTCACAGCAAACTGGAATGACTGGGAACCTCTTTCTTGAGGATAAGGACAGGACCCTTAAATCAAGCGACAAGTCACTGCAGCTTATCATGCATGCCTGCAATCAGTTAGGTTTCAATTGGCAGTTGGCAAAATCCCCCTGTTGAACAGTGATTGTCCAATCATAGCTTAGAAACTGTAATTGAGCACAGCAGACCTGACAAGTCTTGGATTTCTCCACATGGTTGCATGAGGTGGTGTGAATGGTGGCCCAGAGACAGATATTCTGCATTTGAATAGTTATGCTGAGGTGTTTTTTTATTTTCAAAAATCAACATCATGGATTTAACTGTAGATCTGCTCTGATGTAAGCTGCTAATGTTAATGTGCCTGCCGAAAGCGTTACCGGCAGAAGTAATACAACCTTATCTTCAAGGCCAGTAATGAGCTTACCCTTAGCTAGCTATGTTATTTGGGATTACGCATTACATTGCAGAAAGCCAAGTTAAACTGTGTTGTGCTGATTTAACACTAGTCCCAGATGCCATTACCTGCCACATCGACGTTTAGCATCCTTGGTCTGCCTTGTATTGGATTTGGGGAAGTTTACCTGAGGATACTTTGCCAACCCCACGAGTTTATCCTTATTCTACGTTTTCCATTTAAGTGAAATATACTACTTAAAAAAGTTTCAAAGCCTAGCGTCCATGGTATGTAAGGCTCTACACTCCATACACAACATAACACCAACATATTTCATCACCATCTTTTTTCTTATAATGATAATATGAGAAAAATATTGTAACAAACTAGCTCTACCCTGCAATTTAAGAATATCACGCTTCTTTATTTCCATGTCCTCCACACATAGACTGTATATATAAGACAGACGTTGCCTCCTGGTCTGAAAAGTGACGCCAATGTTTAAGTGACTTACACCTGCATTCTTTCTAATAGTCAGCAGGGGGCGACAAGTCCAGTTGTACAGAAGTCTATGAGAAAAAACCCGACTTCTCATTTGATCTGTTGCCTCAGTAAATATTTTCCTGAAGTGTTTATGGTCTTAATCACTAGTTTCAAGAATATTTCAATACAGCATTATGTCCATTCGGTAAGTTATGATCCCATTGAAAGCAGAATAAACAATAAAGAAGGACATGCTTTTGGGTGGTGCTACGTTGTGATTGAAAGATCGCCACCATATGGGGCTTGTGTGTCGTCAGTTCTCATTCAGATCCACTCACCGCTCGTAATGTCTGGTTTTCAAAATCCAAGATGGCAACGGCCAAAATTCAAACTTGCAGCTACAAATGATAGTCCATTAACCAATGGGCAGCGTTACTGTCACTCCATCAGTCTTTTAAATCCAGTCTAAGCTTCGACATAAATGATCAACTAGTAAAAATTAAGCTAGTGACGTATAGCAACGCAGCTTAAGCTCACTGAATTAGTGCAATGCCAGGTAAAAGCTGAAAGCACTGACAAGTTAGCAAGAGATGAAATTCTGAACAACGTCACAAAGGTGAGGTCAGTTTGCTAGTTAGTTCTTAAAATCTACCTGTAAAATTTGCAATTTCTTCTGTGCAAAGTCAGTGATTGTCAGCTAGAAATAAGGCGCCTGCTTTTGACTACTTATGTCTGTGATCAAGGAGCCACTGTTTCAAAAATGACTTTGAATGAAATCATTTAAAACTGCACATGTGCCATGTGACAACAGAAAA
The DNA here is from genome assembly GCA_024666655.1 of Dascyllus trimaculatus. Classification (NCBI taxonomy): domain Eukaryota; kingdom Metazoa; phylum Chordata; class Actinopteri; family Pomacentridae; genus Dascyllus; species Dascyllus trimaculatus. The sequence continues at coordinate 5,287,370 of CM045445.1, read as the reverse complement.
CTAGTCGAATGGTGAGTCGGGCTTTGTAAACTATGTATAAACTCGGTGACTAATCCATGTTTGACCAATATTACCTTGACCAGTTCCTTCTGAGGCCAGATCTGGATGGGTTCCACTTGCTGGGGTGTCTGGGTCTGAATGCCGTAGGTGTTCAAAAATACTTGCAATCTGCAGACACAGAGAGACAGTATAGTACAACATGTTCTATTCAAGATCCAGACTCAGTGCTTCTGTTTTTACCCTTCATAAAAGCAGTATTTGAAAAATATTATTATTGCCATCTGCCTGTCTTTTCAAAGGCAACAGTAATGGAACTGCATCCAGTAAATTACTAAAATAATTAAAGAAGTCGTTGACACTGCTCCCACCTGCAATTAGTGGTAAAATGTACAGATTAATAAAAGCAACACAGTTGAAGCCTTTTAGAATAATTTCATATAACTACGTGACATGTTTCATAATGTACCCACTCGCGCCCACCTCGCCCTCACTTTATACATAATTACACATTTTACTTAGACCTGTCAGACACTCCAAGGTACATAATGTACTGATAAACATAAAAGAGTCCCCTGACAAGGGCAACTTTGACCTATGGATCCTACGTCTCAACACCTCACTTTTAAAAAAAAATCAACCTTCAGTTAAAGCTCCTCTTAATATGAATGATTGCCCAGGTGATTATTTGCATACAGCTAGTGAAATAAACAACCATTGACCAATATTAAAGCTGCAGCATTGTCCAGAGTCTTAGAATCACTGGTCAGCTCACAGCTGTGTGGCCCCCATATGGAGGTTGATAATGTCCTTTCGCCACAGCCATCAGACCCTTAATCTGGTTAAAGGACAATATCCACTGCAGCTGCTGTTGTGGTTGACACTGTTAATTCCCTTAATAAAAAAGAAATACTGTGTTTTTATAGATCTATCCAAAGGTTTCTGAGGCAGTGTGAATTTCTCTCTGTCGGTTTTAATATTTCTGCTTACAACTGGCTCAAATCTTATCTCTAGCAGTCTATAAACTGCTGGTATCAAGTCAAATCCTTCAAGGGTTGATAAACATATCCCCCCAAGGATCAATATTAGGCCCACTGTACAGGAATAAGCTATATTTTCCAACTAAATACTTCCCATTTTTTTGATGATTATACCACCTTATATGCCATCAGCTCCACTGCAGGCTAGGCCCATTCAGGACTACAGGCTGTTTTTGATGACCTGCAAACCTTTTCTCCAAAAATACTAAATATTCCCCACCTACCAATGATCTAAACGGAGATCTACTTGCTACAGTATTCTGTAACCCATGATGAGTCCTGCATTAGATTAAGAGGATATTCTGTATGCTAATGCTGCTGCCCATACTCTTAAACTACTGGACGACATCTACCACAGTGCTTTAAATTCAAATTCACCACTGTGAGCTATATGGAAAGACTGAGTAGTTATGGCATCAAGAAGGCATTAGCAGATGTGTATGTCCATTTATACTTCTTGCCGTCTAAGCTGCCGGGAAATTTAACATCCCAAATATGCTAAAAACCATGACAGCAGATCACAGGATAGACTGGCTTTGAAAGTTCAGATGAGTTTGAAATTCTGATTTCCAGTCCTGTGCAGTCATACTACAGGACTGGAAATCAGCACAGCTTGGCATTAGAGCAACCAGTTTCTTTGAAGGAGGCTTACTAACATATTTGTTTGCCTGTTAGTCTGGCTGTTTCAACTGGTGCAGTCATGAGTGATGGTTGTTTTGAGTAGATGAATTTCATTGTAATGTGGTTTATATGATGTGTTTCCAGGCCACAAGTGAAAAATTGGACAAGCAAACAATTGATCCTCTTTGAAACTCTGCGAACAGATAAACAAGATAAATACAACTGCAAGAAAATGAGCAACAAAATAATATATAGATGTAAGATTCTTGTGTGTGAAAAGTGGCTTCAGAACCTTGTATAGCTCGAAGGTATTTTGCATAACTGCCAATCTGTTTCTGACATGCTTGCTAAAAGACTTGACCACTCTTCCATGCAAAGTTCCTTCCGCTGTATGCCGCAATGCATGCAAAATAGCAGTTGTTTGAAATCCGCACTGCTTGTAGATGACTTTCTTTACGGTGGAATGATTTATTAAAATTAATTCATAGATCTCTTTAAATCCTTTTTTATGAAGGCCTTAGGGAGCCCTTCAGTTCTTGGCATGATGACACCACACACTTGAAGAGCAAAGAGAACAGCAGAGCCTAGATGTCAGAGATTTCAATAAGAAGGGTTCACTGGCACCCTGACTATGATTTCACAGACTTGAAGGTTTGATAAATCATTTCCACTTAATTTTTCCATATGGCTGATTTTTTTTCTTTTATCTAAAGTTCAAAAGTGACTGGTCACGTGTTTGCCTGTCCAAATACATTAAGAAGCCTGACTGCAGATCTTGTTCTCAGTGAGATTTCCTGAATAAATAAAGCTGACAAAATATAGAATTTTAGGATTTTTAAATGTAGCTGTTGCTAATTTCAAGTTGATAGATGACTCCCCAATCCACTGGTTCTAACAGAAATATTGTGAAGTGATCTTGTACTTGGGCTGCTGGTGGATCGGTGGTTAGCAGCGTCGCCACACAGCTAGAAGATCCCCGGTTCGCGTCCCGGTTAGGACGCCTGGGATCTTTCTGTGTGGAGTTTGCATGTTCTCCCTGTGCAGCGTGGGTTTTCACCTGGCTTCCTCCCACAGTCCAAAAACATGCTGAGGTTAATTGATTATTCTAATTGTCCATAGGTGTGAATGAGAGTGTGCTTGGTTGTCTGTCTCTATATGTAGCCCTGTGATAGGCTGGTGACCTGTCCAGGGTGTCCCCTGCCTTCACTCGAGTTGACTGGGATAGACTCCAGCCCCCCTGCGACACTACAGAGGATTAAACGGTGTATAGATGATGGATGGATGGATGGATATAGTACTGATATAAGTCCCACAGTCACACACATTAATACCATGATGCTGAAATTACAGCTGCAGAATCCTCTCGGAAATCTGCAGTAGACTGTCGACCTGTAAATCTTTCTATGCAGATTTATCTTTTTGAAAATCTACAGCTTTATGAGTCTGCAGGTGATAAAGCCACGGCTGGGTGAATAAAATGTTAATAAATCTATTGGTGTTGTGTTCTTGTAAATATAAAACTCGTAACTCAGCTCTATTGCAAAGCTTTATGTATTGCAAAGCCACTGTGAAGCTGTAACTAAAACCCAGTGCGCATAGGAGAATATAGTATACACCAATCAGCCACAACAATAAAACTACTGGCAGGTAACATGAAGAACATTGATTCTATGGTCACAATAGCACCTGTCTAGGGCTGGAATATATTAGGCAGCTACTGAACAGCCAGGTTCTTGAGGTTGATGTGGTGGAAGCAGGAAAAAAGGGAGCATAAGGATCAGAGAGACTTTGACAAATTCTGGGAAAGACATTTCAGCATCACTACATCAAAAAAGGAAAGATAACAGAGGAAGTGTGATGCTCTTCTCGGTGTCCTGCTGGGAAACTTCACATCCTAACATTCAAGTGGATGTGATTTTGACATGCATCACCTACCTAAACATTTATGTAGACCAAGCAACGTCTTGGTGTCTGACACCACAGGACACCTTCAGAGGTCTGTGAACTCTAGGATTCGATGGGTCAGAACAGTGTCAGAGGCAGGACGGGGAGCTACACGGTATCATGCAGGTGGTTTTAATGTTGTGGCTGATCGGTGGTTGAAGTCAACCGCAGTGACAAAGATGATGCAGGAGTCCTGATAGGGACTTGCAAGCCGCAGTAATTGAAGCTACAGGTTAACAAGCTCCACAGAGTCGTCTGACCCTGTTTAACACGCACGCACCCCGACTCTCACACATGTACCGCAGCGTGCATACACATGCACACATGTACTCACACAAACCCGCAATGAGAAGAGTGACAGACGATGGCAAAGGTCAGGCTGAGCTCCAGCTTTATGAGCTCACCACAATTACAGCACTGAGAGAGCTGACAAGCAGAGAGGGGCAGAAAATAACCTCTCTTTTATGGCGTGAAACACATTAAGAGACACACGCACACACATGAACACACACACATTACCTCTGGCTCTCAGCTATCAGGGCCACGTGAATCACAACGTCATTCTCTATAGGGCCCTGTGAAAGAGAGAGAACAGAGAGATTAACATAAGGAGCACCCTTCTGCTACATGTTGCATCAGTTGTGGTATCACATTGGTTTACATGCTTTCCTACTTTGGTAAATGTGCACTGGAACTCATGTAAATCTACTGAATCCACATGAACATATCACAAATGTTCAGATCCAAGTGCTTGTTCTGTCAATTCTCAATCCTGTCAAGTTTTGTTTACACTCTTATTTTACATCTTGCTTGTTATGTAGCAGTTCTTTTCTTCATTCTTCGACATTGTATTAAATTGTACTTCTTTGCATTGTTGATGCTGTTCATCTAACATCCACACCAAGAAGAAACTTGTTTTAAAAAAACTTGAATGGATTTGAATTCATTTCGATGATTTGTGTGTTTGAAAGAGAAAGAAAGGGGGAAAGAGGGCACGACGGGCTAAAATCAAAATTCAGCTCACTCGATTATAAACCGACAATAGAGTGTGTTATTGCTACCTCCAGTCCCAGACAATGCAAATGAAAATAAAACTCTGAATAACTAACAAAGGGCGATGAGAGTTTCAGTGGCACTTGTGGCTGAGAGAGGATGGGAAATACGAAGAACAAGAGAGACGTAAAAGGGAGGAAGCAACAAAGATGGAAAGCAAAACAAGTTACACCGATGTTTACTTTGTTACCAACGAACTGAGGGGACTTGAAATTGCACAAACTGGATTAAAAGACAGATTTTCAGCGTGTCAGTTCAAGTTTTGTGTTGTTGGAGTTGACCTGAGGAAATGTTACATTTCCCTATGGCTGAACCACTCCTGCTGTAAATGCTCATTAACGTACCAAATGTGTATCCACGACTGAATATATCCCCTGACAAATGACCTATTCATTTATTTTTCAAAAATTCAACTATGAATTTGGTAATAAGACAAACATAAAATGAGAAGTACAAATCAGCGGCAAGGTAGACGGCAGGCATTGCGCTATAGTATGCGTCATCTCCATCCTGGATCGTACATGAAAGATGGACGGTGCAACCGTGACATCACCAGCTGAGTCATGGACTGTTTTGTAGCAGTCTACAAACCAACTGGTTTGCACTGCTGCACTCACATTTGTCAGGTTTGGAATTTGGCTGTAGCCATCTTGCTCCTTTGAACCAGACGTATTAGACAGAGAACACCAGGACACTGGCCCCCAATACGGTAGTGATCGGTCAATCACAGGTAGCCCCGCCCTAAAGCATTCCCAGCTTTATCATCTATTATACCATAAGTGGGTGCATCATTGCCATTATGAACACCATGCTCTATTGGACACTTAAAACTAGCAACTGAGACTCATTAGGGAAATGCTAAATGAAGCACAGGATCAAGTAAGAAGTAGGATTATTTTCTTATAGCCATCTATGCAATCGGACTTCTTTTTTGAACCGGAGGAGTTGCCCCCTGCTGGTGTAAGGCCTTCCATGTTGGCACCATTTTTCAGGTCCACAGGCTAAAATATTCCATATTATCTCTTTCTTAAATGCAGAGTGTGTCATTTCTGCCACTAGGGGTCTCTCATTTAAGACTTGATGACCTCATGAGGAAACATGGAATCATGACAGTTGCTGTTGATGATGATGAAAATCTGTCTGACGTGACTGGCTGAAGATCATGTTCATGGACGAGGTGATGTACGAAAGTTTTATTTATGTTACCTCTAGTCACGTATACTCATCTAATGCCATTCCACTTCAGTCAAGTAGCTGTAAGTAATGCTAGCTGACATAATGTTCATTGCTAACTGACCAGTAGATCATCAGTGTGCACACTCATGATGGATCAGTGTGATCCATCATGAGTGCGCAATACAAACAATAGAATGAAAAAACAACAGAGGTGATGGCGAACTAGTTCCCTAGTTCTTCATCTTCCCTCTTCCGCCCTGTGTTTACTGAGTTGTCCTAGGCAACGGTAATCTGATGCTATTGGATGAAATCATGCATTCTCAATGAACACTGATAATCTCAGTACACAAATCAGCAAATTGTAAAACAATGGTGTATTTGTTTTACTATACATCATATCTTTAACTCTGTAAAAACATGGCTGGAAAAGGACCATGATATATGTAGCAATAAGACCGCACAATAACTAATATAAAAATGATTTTAAAAAAGATACATAATGTTACAAATGGGCTGAATACAGCAACCCATGCTGCCTGGGTGAGAGACAACATGAAGAAATGGAGAGCACAGAGGCAAAACGGGAGAAAAGAAGAAACAAAAAAAGTAACTTCAGAGGTTTTCTCTACAGTTCTCTTAGACCTCTTGGTCTCAAGGACAGTCAGGGAAAACACACACAACAGACATAACAATGTGTTGTGCTGGAATGCCTGTACACTGAATAAATGATACACAAATGAAGCACAAAAGTTGAAATACACAACTTGAGTATTTCGAGTTTTCCCTTACAGAGGCAGGGACTATCAAAGGAAATCTGTATCCAATTATCATCATCTTCACTAAAGGAAAACACTTTAACTGGTGTGCTTTTTTTGTAACTCTGCCTGTAAATGTAAAATATACAGTATGCATCTCAGCCAATTATCATGTTTACAAGTCTGTGTGACAGTATTTCTTTCTTCTAAAGCTTGCTAAAACTCATATTTACATGTCTTTTTCCATTTCTTTTATTTGGAATAGGTTTACGTGGTACCAAGTGTGCATTTCTTCTCTCTGTTTTTTCTTTCTATCCTAGACTTGAGTATTTTATTGTATTCATGCGCATGTAAATGTCTCTCTGTTTGTGTCCTTCGGTGCCTTTCATCTTCTCGTTCTTTATTTGCAGAATTGATGTGTGCGTGAACACAGAGCAGATCATCTTCACTGTATTGAGTAACTATTCAGGGCCATTTAGGAAGCAGGCAGCGGCTTGTGACTCACAGGAACAGTGGCCTTTCATCTCGTTCTCATTGTGGAGATGTGCGCTCACTCACTCACACACACACACACAAACACAACACAGCACAGATATACCGACACATACATGCATACACATGGCAGCACAGGCACTGATGCCGGCATGGGCAGATGCCCAGACTCACAGTCAGTGCCAGAAGACACAGCGATGGAACAACAAATACAAGTAAGCATGCGTCACAGATTTTCACACACATACACACACACCAAAAAAGCTGGAAGCCATTTTGTTTAGTCGATAAGAGCTGGTTTTAGCCAACAACCTCGTTATCATCAATCAGAAAGTAGAGAGAGAACAGAAAGAAGGCAGTGGCTGAGCGGGAGAAAAAAACCGACAGCTGAACACAAATCTCTCCTGATTAATAGGGGAGCAATGGCTTCTAAAATGCTGCAATGCAACTCTCTCATTAGCGCTGGTCTCCGAGCAGACAAAGGACTCATTTGGTGGAGGAGAAGATATGGAAATGCATAATGGAGGCACGGGAGATATGCACTCACTCTCTCTCCTCCGTAGTTGACACCCGACTGTGCAACCGCAGAGAGGGAAATGAGATGAGCTTTCCAATGTTTCTTTAAGCAACCTTTTCAGAGGCACCCTGCACACCCTAAAAAACACCAGTGTAGTGTGACTGAAATGGTGTTCAGTCTGAGGGAGTAGTGGGAAAGATGTTGTTTTTCCAGGAGAGCTCTAAAAGGTAGTTAACAAATTACATTTGACCCTGGATGAACCTGAATGTGTGACCAGCACAGCTCAGGCCAAATCTAGCAGTTTAAAGACCTTCGTAGCACTCCATTGGATTGGATTTGGGACTAATTAATGACTAGAACAAAGCTGAAAGAACAAATGAGCTGCAATTGACCACAGACAATTTAAATTCTGAACCTTAAACTAAGCATAATATTGCACAGTGAAACAGGAAATGAATTTTTCACAGAAGGTCTAAATGTGTTCCGTGAGGCACATTTAATGAAAACAGACACTCTGCTTTAACCCAGGCATGCACTGCTCTTAGACAACATTTTTCTTGATTGGAGAAGCGTGCTTTCCTTTTTTAACTACACTGTCTCCGCCCACACATTAAACCTCCATTCTAACCTATGAACACCTCAAGTTCATTCGGCTTCTCTTGGGTAATTCTGCTGGATATCTGGAAAGAACAGGCTTCAGTAAAACTGAATAAGCCAGGAGCATAAATTGCACCACTTCAACATGAAATGACTCCGGGAATGCACTCAACATCACAGATTGATTTCTATCAGTGTACAGTATCCATAAGGGCACTTTGTTGTGCAGTTAGCTAGGGAGTCAGCTGCTGACAGCTAAAAGGGTACATATAATTGAGGAGGTAAGTAGACTGCGACACGGTGCACATTACACCATAAAATCCTGCACCATTTGCCCTCACATATCTTTTATTTAAAGATGTCCAGACAACCCAATAAAACCTTCTAACTCTTCTGCTCTCTTGCCAAGAGATAGAAAAGAAGACTGATATCACTCTCACGTCTTTCTGATGGACATGAGGCTACAGATAGCAGCTCTTAAGATTAGTATTAAGATGGAAAACAGCATTAATGTGGTCATCGATGTCAGGTAACCAGCAGAGAGTCTAGGTAATCAGTGCTCCATTCTAAGAAATAAGTCTGACATGAAACCCCTGCAGAAATGTGCAAATCATCATTTCACACTCCATTAATGATGTGTGGTTGATCATAAGGGTGACCTGAGATTCTAATGGATGCCAGGGGTGAAGGGTATTGTTAAACTGAGAAAGGAACTCTTTGTGGCTTGGATGGCCCAAGGGTTCCCCAAAGCAGCAGATAGATAAGGTCAGAAGGGCTGCGGCATCGGTGGTCCACAAAGCAAAAACACAAGTGCTGCAGGAGTTTGGGGAGGTTACGGAGAAGGACTTTCATTTGGCGTCAGAGAAGTTCTAACAAACTCTCAGACAACTCGGGAAGGGAAAGCAGAACTTAGCTCGGGTTGTGTACGGCTGAATCTGACTGGGCAATGGAAAAATCACTTTAAAGAACCCCTGAACCTGACCAAAATGTCCTTCATGGAGGCAGTGAAAGTTTAAAAATTCAAGGGAAGCTTCATCCATATCCCTGGCAGACTCTGATGTAGTTTCCAAGCTCCAAAGTAGGAGAGTGCCAAGTCTTGATGAGGTTCATGCTGAAGGCTAAAGGCTGTGTTGGGCTGTCTTGGCTGACACACTTCTTCAGTGGTGTGTTACGTTCAAGGACGGTGCCTGTGAACGGACAGATGAGGAGGGTGGTTCCCATTTTTAAAAAGTAGACTAGAAGGTGTGCTCCAATTAGACCTTGCTCAACCAGCTGCTGAATCTCAGACCCAGCATGAGCAATGCAGATTCTGTCCTGGTCATGAACACTGGACCTGCTCTTTATGCATGCAAGGTTACTAGAGGGGCCATGGGAGTTTGCTCAGCAAGTCTGCATTCATTTTGTGTATTTAGGCAATGTTTACAACTGTGCATACGCTGACAGGATGGGCAGTCTTGTGCTTGAAAAAGAAGAAGAAGAAGAAGAAGAAGAAGAAGAAGAAGAAGAAGAAGAAGAAGAAGAAGAAGAAGAAGAAGAAGAAGAAGAAGAAGAAGAAGAAGAAACCTTTACTGTCACTAATACATTTTTACAGCATTGTGAAATGTTGTTTATCGCATATCCCAGTTTGGTTCAGAGCACAGGGTCAGCCATGGTACAGCGCCCCTGGAGCAGGAAGGGTTAAAGGCCTTGCTTAAGGGCCCAGCATGGCCACATTGGGGTTCGATCCTCTGACCTTCTGATCAGTAGCCCAGAGATTTAAACCACTGCGCCACCATTGCCACAAAGTTCTGTTGGCTTCATGGCCCAATGCACCAAACAAGGAACTGGAAAATGCTGCTGGGTAGAGAATCATCTGAACTACCTTGTTTACTCGGTGACCCAACCCTGGACAGGCTGGTTGAATTTTATGTCCAGTCTGAACAAGCAAAGCGGAATGTGTCCATCAGTTATCTGTAGACATAATGGTAAAGAAGGTGGAACTTGTTACCTTTGGACAGAGCTAACTGTTTCTCCTTGCTTCCATTCTTAACTCTAAGCAGTATTTAAAGAAACTTCACTGTGTGCTACCTGTCAGCACCAAACAACAAAATGACAAAGTCAGCAATTAGCTAGTGAATCCAGTGGAGTGTTTAGCAGCTGAAGAGCTTCAGGGGTCGGTGGAAAGAAGAGTGAATATCCTATTCAAATTCATGGTGTGGAAAAAACACGACCACAAATGATTTCTAAAGTTTGTCTACATCTGCTGGGTGCATTAATAAGCTACTTTTTGCGAAGACTGCTAAAATCAATTTGCAGAGTGAAAATGATCTTGTGTTTTTATTCGTATTGACCTCAAATTGCCGCGCGAATCTCGTAATGGGGGCATAAGTGTATAAATTACCACATGTAGCCTCCTGAGACTCTGCGTCCACATGCATGGACGTCGTATTTTGGCTTCCCTGCACCATAATCTTACCCTGGAAGTTTTGAAAACTCCGCCTACTGTGCTCGCTAGTCCACAACTCTCCAGGGGCTGTGTGCTGAACCCTACAGCAAGTGCAATGCATGGCCGCGATCTACTATTACTTATCAATATTCATATTACTACTACTACTTATGACTATTTATTATTCAAAGACAAAGCTCATTTTTATGTTCATTAGTTCCTACCAATCCCAAATAACTAGAGTAAATCAAAAATGCATGGCCCAGAAAAGGTCGGGTCTCAGGAGGTTAAGGCTTGTAATATTTTGAGGTTTTAAATTTCCATGACTTTGTAAAGACTTTTTACTCTCTGGGTCACAGTACTGTGTGTTTCAGCTGCCAATTTCAAGTGCTCTTCTTAAAAATATTGAACTGGTCTTACAAACACACAATGCAGAGTTGTTGAAGATGTGTCTACCTGAGGGAATACCAGCTCACCAGGCCAGAACACTAAATATTTCCACACTGTACACACAAGTGTATGTGCAGGAGCAGAGTTTGCAACGAAGCACCCGTTGCTCTGAGGTTTAAGGGTGACATAGAAAACGAGTATATCATCAGAGGAGCCATCCTGATACCAACACTACTGCACCAATCATCTATTAAATCATTTGAATACAACAGAGTTTTGCCTCAAAGTTTCTTCACTGAATTGATATGGAAATATGTTTAATTTCATTGTGAATTAAGTAAAACAAAGTAATTATTTAATATTATGCCTTGTAGTGTTTGAAAAAAACAAAGGCAGTTAGGCTATCAGTGAAGTATGTGGATATGACAGTTTGTTTTGTAAGTCACAAAACAAAACGATACCCTATAGCATTAAACTCATTAATATGAACGACTGAAATGTGTTTCAAAAGGCGTTTAAGGAAATCTTTCTGCAGCAGACACACAGTGTAGTGCTGCAGCAGCAAAAGGACAAAAACCAAAAGCTCAGCAGTCCCACAGTCACAACCCTACGCTGAGCCAGACCACAGCGGACCATTTAAACAAATGTTTAGTCTTAGCTGATAAAGCTGCTGTCAGTTTTTTTTGTTGCTAACAATGAAAAACAATGACAATACAAAAAGAAAAAATGAATCAAACACATTGTGAACAGTGTCAACTGTTCAGCCAGAGTTATCTTCACCTTTATACTGTCCATTTCTACCTGCTGAACCCATGGTCTGCCCTCGAACAACCATAGTGTGCTAGAGGGGGGCCTGTTGGTTAGTGATAGTTAAGGGGTTAAGTTCTCAGGTTTTAGCTCTTGCAATCCATCCATCCATCCATCCATCCATTATCTTCCGCTTATCCGGGGCTGGGTCGCGGAGGCAGCAGTCTAAGCAGAGAGGCCCAGACTTCCCTCGCCCCAGACACCTCCTCCAGTTCTTCCGGTGGGACCCCCCCGAGGTGTTCCCAGGCCAGCCGAAAGACATAGTCCCTCCAGCATGTTCTAGGTCTACCCCGAGGCCTCTTCCCCATGGGACATGCCCGGAACACCTCCCCAGGGAGGCGTCCCAAAGGCATCCGGAACAGATGTCCAAGCCACCTCAACTAACCCGTCTCAATGTGGAGAAGTAGCAGCTCTACTCATTTCAGGAAACTCATTTCAGCTGCTTGTATCCAGGACCTCGTTCTTTCGGTCATGACCCAAAGTTCATGACCATAGGTGAGAGTCGGAACGTAGATTGACTGATAAATACAGAGCCTTAGCTCCTTCTTCACCACGACGGACCGGTACAGCAACCGCATGACTGCGGATGCTGTGCCGATCCGCCTGTCAATCTCACGCTCCATCCTCCCCTCACTCGTGAACAAGACCTCGAGATACTCAAACTCCTCCACTTGGGGTAGGGTCTCTCCACCGACCTGGAGAGGACAAGCCACCTTTTTCTGGTCGAGAACAATGGCCTCAGATTTGGAGGTGCTAATCCTCATCCCAGTCGCTTCCCAGTGCACGCTGAAGGTCCAGGTTCGATGAAGCCAACAGGACCACATCATCCGCAAAAAGCAGAGATGAGATTCTGCGGTCCCCAAACCGGACCCCCTGGCCCCTGGCTGCGCCTAGAAATTCTTGTTATGAACAGAACCGGTGACAATACAGCAACGGTAATGTCTCGTAATCCACATGACTGATGTAGACTTTGAAAGCAGACAGTGAACACGCGTGCAGTTCTATCAAGCTACGATAGGTAGCTTACATGTCAGTCTGCTACACAGATGGTTCCGTTGCCCCGTACATCAAAGTCAGAAAAAACACACAAGGCTCCTGAGGATGTTTCTGAGAGGCTATGACTTTACACTTTTTACAGCTCAGAGAATTTAGAACTTCCCACTGTGTCCGGGCACTGTCGGTGGGAAGAAAATACAAATCAAAGCACCTCCAAAGGTCGACTGGAACGACTTCCACTACAGCTCTTTTAAAGATGAATTACAAAGGTGGGCATGATGGAGAGTCTCCTCATACAGCCTCTCCTCATAGCAAGCATTTGTTTGAGGCACCATTTGTTTCCCTGGTGTGCTTGCAGTGCATATTAGTTCACACAGCCACAAATTTTGGGCTGCAAGCGGACGTCCACGAAAAGGTAAAAACAGCATTCCCAGTCAAATGTAACTTCTGACAAAAAGAGACTGATTAGAAAGCTAGATGCTGGATGGGACTGTTTCTGTGGAGGAAGCAAGGAAACGGTATTAAGAAAACTAAAGAGAGACAAATAGGAGACAGAGATAGGAAACAGGTAACTCACAGAGGGGAGGGACAGAGTCAGAGCTGCTTTCATATTTGTTTTGTTTCAGTCTAATAACGCTGTCGGTTTCAACTGTGTGTGTGAGTGTGTGTGTGTAACAACCTCAGGCACTTCTCCGTGACAGGAAGAACAAACACCTTTGTTTACCTGTGTGTACACCGACACACACAATGACTAATGAAAGAGGCACATTAATAAATAGAGATGGCACACATCTGTCACGAAAAACCAAACAAATGAGAATAAATAACGCCGCGACTCCATGAGAGAGCAGACACACAGTCCTGGAAAGAAAGAGGCGTACTGTACTTCAGCCTCGTTGTTGTAGTAAAGCCCCAGAAAATGCATCACACCTGAATATCTGAATAGGCTACGGGATAAATTGCTGTTCGGAGCTTGAGATTCTATAGCGATACAGGATAGAGTTGCAGATTCATGATGCTGAAATGGATTCCAGCAAAAGGCACAATCTGGCTTCGGACCAACAAAAAAGCAGCATGAAACCACAATCCTCACAGACAAGAAGATTTTAGAGGAAGCAGGAAAGGCGTGTTGAGACGAGGCCTGCTGTTAACAAGTGCTCCGGTACGTGTGCAGCTGCAGGACGGCCTGGCAGCAGCGTGCAGCAGGTCTGGCTGCTGCGAGCTGCCCCTCTGAGATGCAGCAGCGCTAAATTTGACTAAGTGAAAAGCCATTTGCCAAAGAGCGCCGCTGTGAGTCCCCGCAGAACAGAAATGAATTTCAGCTCCGCTTCATTTGACTTTTCCCCCAAAATTAAAAGCACTGAGATGTGACACTAGATGAAAAGTGCATCTGAGATCTTTTTATATTTCTCTCATCCCTGCCTTCTTCTGTTCGCACTTGTTTCTTGCCTTTGTGTCCGTCCATCTTTCTACGACTCCATCCTACCTTGTTTTTCTTCTATCATTAAGTCGTAGCTTCTTGTCTTCTTGTCGTCCTTTTGTCTTCCTGTCCTTCCTTTGTTCCTCAATTTCTTTCTTTCTGTCCTCTCTTGTTCTTCTTTCTCCTCTCCTGTATTTCTGTCCTCTCTTTATCCTCTCTCCATCTTTTCTTCCTTCCTTCTGTCCTTTCCTTAGTTTTCTTGTATTCCTCTCCCATTAAATCTTCCATCAGACTTCCTTCCTTCATTCTGTCCTTCCTTCCTTCCTTCCTTCCTCCTCTTTCCTTCTTTCTCCTTGTTTCCTTTCTTTGTCCTCCCTCTTGTTCTTCACACTTTTGTCTTGGTGTTTCCTTCCATCCATCCCTCTGTCCTGCCAACCCTTACTTATTTTTTTCTTTCCCTCCTCCTTCCTGTCCTTGTTTCAGTCTATTGATTCGTCTGTTCTTCCTTCTTATTCTTCCTTCCTTCCTTCTTTCTGCCTCGTGTCCTGCCTTAATTCCCTCTTTTCCTTCTTTCTCTCATTCTGCTCTTTCTTCTTCTCTGCCTCCTCCTTCTCTCTCATTTTCATTACCTTTCTTTGTTCACTTGCCTGATCTTTCCACTTTCTATTCCTTCTATCTTTCGATCCAGTTCTTTCTTCTTTGTTTCCTTCCTTCTTTCACCCTCTCCAAGTTCTTTTTTCTCATCTCCCTCCTTGCTTCCTTACATTCCTCTATTCATCCAACCCTCCTTATCGTTCCTCTTTCCATTTTGCCTTTTCCCTCTCTCCATCTTTCTGTCCTCTGGTGTCCTTCTTCCAGCCCATTCCTTTGTATCTCTTTCCTTCTCTCTGTTTCTTCCACTATCTGTGCGTCTTCCATCACTCTCACTGTCGGCCTTCATTCCTCTCTCCCTCAGTCTCACTGTCACTCAGGAGTCTCACAGGTCAGCAGTAAATTGCCTACAAACAAACAGCCTTTCACACACACAGAGTCGAATCTCCGAGGTTTCTGTCAAAACATTCCTGTCAGTAAAACAATCACAACTCAAACACCGGATGCAGATGATTGGAAGCGGCAGCAGATTTATGTACACAAGTGTAGGTCTGCAAATCAGGTAGCTGACAAAGCATCACCCCATCTGATTAATGTTGTGTACTGAACAGAGACCGCGTGGTTTTTTTCCTTACCTTGCATTTTCCCTCCTTACTACTTAGAGGAAATCCATGACCAATGGGTATGACGATGTGATAAATATTCAGTAAGATTAACAACTTCTTATGGAAGAACGGCACTTTACCATGTAAGCTTCAATTTTACTACTTTTATTTCCAGGGTCTTATCTTGGTCATTATAAAGAGGAGCCATACATACTGTGTTTTATTTTTTAGAACAATCTAAGCAATCCAGATCATCCATCATCTAATATGATAACACATGCAGATTTATCATGTCAGCCTTTATATCAAGGGACGTACATTTAGTATTACAAATGTTTTCACATTAATCTCACAGTAAAATGCTGGCAGCAGAGATATATTTTAATTAGTGTGTAGGGAAGACTGTCTGGAATCTGGCAAGTACTTAATGGCTAATGGAAATAAA
Organism: Dascyllus trimaculatus; assembly: GCA_024666655.1. Taxonomy (NCBI): domain Eukaryota; kingdom Metazoa; phylum Chordata; class Actinopteri; family Pomacentridae; genus Dascyllus; species Dascyllus trimaculatus. The sequence goes on along the minus strand of CM045445.1, from coordinate 5,271,499 downwards.
AATCATTATTTTTTTCACTGAAGTGTCCACATAAAGGAGAGTACTTGCAGTGTGGAAAACCAGCAGGCGTCCAATGGCTACTTGCCTTGTGACCTTAACTTTCAAATTATGTAAATGAAAAGCACATGTTTACTTTTTATACACCGAACAAAAATATAAACACCCATGTGAAATATTGATTCCACATGAAGTGCACCACCCAAAGTGAGCGTATACTGTCTTGTACTTGTACAAAATGGATATTTCTCTTGATTAGTGTCCTAAGTTTGAGTCCACCACTGCCTGTGAGCATTTACTCATTGATGCATTAATTCCATTCAGTCCATGGGTGTGGCATATCCAGACGCTGCTCCAACACAATGAGCAGTACTCAGACACTCCTTATACTGGGGACAATAAAAGGCCACCCCACAATGCCACATTTTGACAAAAGCAGCAACGCCTCAGATGACTCCGGTCTTGCGGGAACGTGCCATTGGCATGTTTGGGACACTAATCAAGAGAAAAATAGATTTTGTACAAGTACAAGACAGAATACGCTCACTTTGGGTGGTGCACTTCATGTGGCATCAATATTTCACATGGGGCCTTTATATTTTTATTCAGTGTAGAAAGTGGAATGGTAGTGGTAGCGGATGTAATGTGAGCCCTGTGTTAGAGAGAATGCAGAGATTTGCTGTAATTAAAAAAAATCAACGAGTGTCATTGGAAAGGACGAGTTATTTTATTTTGATATGTGGCAGGTTCACCTTATGACACAATACTCGTAAAGATATGACTTTATATACATTTGACCAGTCTTCATAATGAGATCACTCTGGTATGTAAAAATATGTAGGCTAACACGCAAAAATACAAAGTGCATGATATTAACATACCATCAGAGCAGGCTCGCACATTAGGCAATATAGGCAAATGCTAATGCCGTGGCCTCCAGGGGGCGCCACAGAATCAAGAAAAATTTCGTCTTCAATATAATTATATGAAGACTAGTTATTACTATGGCTGCCACTAACGATTATTTTAATAGTTGATTCATCTGTTGATAACTTTTTTGATGAATCGGATAAAAAAAACACATTTTTAATGACTTAGAATAAAATTATTCATTCTTTATTTGTTAACACAGCAAGTGACTGATATACCAGTGCTTCATGACAGTAGAGTGGAGCCGAGGCCGCCGCTGAGGCTGCTGCACACGAGTATTCGGATTTGAAAATTATTATCTGGATACCACCACAACGACCGAATATGCGGATATTCGGGTCCAGCTCTATTGCAAATATTGCGTATAATTACCGTAACGCCGTCTTTTTCTTGTGTTTTCATGAAGTTTTCCCATCTTGGAGGACTTTGACTGGGATTTTTTCTCTGCGGATTTCTCTGCTGCCTCTGCCATGCTGGCTTGTTTTTATTCTGCAGTCAGCGGTTAGCATGTCTGTGCGTGTTCAACAGGAACGTGCACAAGACGACAAATCGAGACCCAACGAATCGATCACCGAATTAGTTCCTAATTCTTTTTAGAATCAATTTGAATTGATTTAATCGATTCGTTGTTGCAGCCCTAGTTATTACTATTAACTCTCAAAATGGAAAAGCTTACATTGATTCAAATATAAAGCAACGCTCAATTAATATTACTACAAAACAATGCTATTCGAACATCTATAAAAATGTAAATCTGTGTTAACATCTATGTAATGACTACATAGCACAGATATTAACATGTCAGGATTTTAACATATCTATGCAAGTATAGGTCCACAAGTAATTCAAACCAAAGTAAAGCCTGAAATGGGAATTTAATACGCAGGTTGCAGGAACAATGTCATTTGTAACTTTGATGTAAATTCCAAATTTGTTTCTTGCCAACATTTTGCTGCAAAGACAAGAGATTGTCATTGTTGGAGAGGTCAGGTTGTGTAGGTTTATTTGATATGTGCCACATCTTGCTGCAATTTAGACGCAAACAGCGCCTATAAGGCTTTGGGAGTTCATTACCTGCTGTGCTTGTTTTTAAGTAGGAAACTGTATTTGTAAGTAGATCGAAAAGATTCATGTCATGCAGAACCCAGCAGGATCTGTAGGTGCGTCTAAATGTTTGCAGAACACTGCTGAGAATGTCTACTTAGTAAAGGCAACACACACACACACACACACACAATCTCATCATATTAGCGCCAACTGTTTTGTTCTTTCCTTCCAGACAAATCTTTTCAACACACAAAATGATTTATTAACCGACTGATTGACTGACTGACACCATTTCCATGACTGTTTTCTTTTACAGCTTGACATTTAATAATTAAAATAAAACTGAAAGCGAAAATTTTAAAAAAACAACTTCTCCTCAAGCAAACGATACTTGGCGACACGATTTCAAGGTCAGATCCGTCCCGGAGTTCTGGCTGGCAAAGCGCAGCACGAGGGAACCAGCCTCAAGCGAGCATCACATCACAAAGGAATAAAACATTCAAAGACTTTTATAAAGTTAAAAAGCAAGCAAGGGAATTTATCCACCACCCCCCCAAAAAAAACTATTTGAATGAAATATAATCCCTTCTTTTCATGCCCCTGCACAGACGAATGACTCCGGGCTCTGTATCGTCCTCGGGAAGTCGGTCTCTGTGCAGCTCAGAGATTCATATTTTGATGAGGGTATTTCAAAGTGTCAGGGGTTTTAGCAGAAATACTTTGGGAGGGGAAAAAAACATGAAAGAAATGCTAAGTCATTTTCAATCCGGGCTGTGGGAGAGGAAAAATGTCTCCTGTGTACGTTTTTTAAGGTTGGATCTCTTCAAAAGGTCATCTGGTGGTAATAACGACGAGACCATGACGAGAATTTGTCACAGTTTTAAGGAGAGCACAATGGAAGGAAGAGGAGCTGATGAGAAGGGGGCTGATTTAGGGAAATGGTTCCAGTCTGACAATGCAGCGGAAAAAGAAAAAAGGCAAACCTGGGCACGGAAAGACAGTTAGAATAAGAGAGGGAGGGAGACAGATGAAGTGAAGGAGGGTGATATCACCTCCACAGAGGAGAACCAAGTGAAGAATTGGATTGCATGCTGCGGGCTGGTGTAATTGCAAAGGCGCCCTGACTGAGAAAGCGATACATTGTTCCTCAGTCTCTGCTCAGAAATATTATCCTCAGCCGGAGGAATCCTTATGAGTGAAGAAAAAAAAATCAATTGATATTAAAAGCGAGCCACAGTGTGAGCTACAGGAGCCTCAGCTTGTCAGAGCGGCCCTGTTTGATATCATGCCTGGAGAGCCGGAGAGGCTGGGGAAGATAAGTGGCCTGATTACTACTGTCTGTGCGTGTGTGTGTGTGTGTGTGTGTGTGTGCAGAGGAGCATAATGATATGAGTGCCGCAGTGAAAAATAAATACACACGCAGCCACATATGAAAATGCCGGATGGTGACTGGTTGTTTCACGGAGTTGTGCAGGTGTTAGTGTGTGTGCATGAATGTAATTCTAGATAAAGCCTTAACTTTCCAAGGCCTTTGCAAGTCATTTAAAGACGCACAAACACAAGCCAACAAACCAGAGTCTCTAATCTACCGGCGTGTGCTATTCCGAATGAGTTCTAATGCACACACACACACACACACAGCCTGACAATGACCCTGGAACAGAAATATGTTCTGACGCTGAGCCAGGCTATACTCAGATGTCCACACACAAAGATGCACAGCAGCGTACGCGCATAATTACAAAGTTTGGGAACAGATGGGCATTATGGTTTCTAATGTGCTATCTCTCTAATGTGCTCGCTTCTCATTCACACACACACACACACACACATGCAGAAGAGCTCTAAAATGCTCGACAAATAAACAAGATAAGCAGTTAGAAACCCGTCCGGATGCTTTTCTTTGGACATATGTGAGGGCCAAGGTGAAATAAAAAGTATCTGTATTTGTTAAAAGCCTCAAAGCAGCCGGAGCTGTTATTACACGGGGGGCATGTCAGCCGCTCGTCAACAGGGAGGCTAGAGTGTCAAGGCTGCCACAGGGCTGCAATCAGTGGTTTGTACACCTCCATACACTTGCACAGAATGCCCCTGGAAAAGATGAACTAAACACTCATCGCTGCACACCTTCTCCTAATACTGTGTGATGGTGGTACAACCCCTGTACGCCTTGATGAAGTATTGATGCGGCATTTCCTGAGTGATGACATCAGTGTCCTCTCGGGAGACGCTTTTGAAGTAGGTAAAGATAAAAGACAATTTGACGATTTACCAGATACATTTCTGCACCACAAACGGATTATGTGACAGTGATTTTAAGTGCACTGAGCTGGTTATATATATTATGTCTGGCATGTCTTCAGCAGTAATGACTGTGCTTTAGTTTCGGCTTGTTTTGCCGATATTTTTTGGTGTTACAGGGAATATAGTTTTGTGGTTCATTAGGATATGGGAACAGATTCTATGCGGTTGCACTCCACACCATCTCATTATCTGTATTTCCTGAAAAGAGTACCTACCCTCTGACCCTCTCATTGTCTCTTTTCCCTTCTCTTTCTACTTAGAAAACAGAAAAGCGTATGTAAGTACCGGGGATTGTGCAGGCGGTGCACCACAGCGCTCTCCAAGGTGCTGCTTCTGTTGCTGGGCAGCAGCGAAGGAGCTATCTTGGGTGCTCACACTCTCCCCTGCCCACACCAGTGGGAAGGCTGTCACCAATAGGAATTTCCAGCTCGATAATTTACTACACTTAATCAGTGACTTCTTCTGTTTCCTAACATATACTTACAAGCCCCCTGTTGTTGTTTCCTGGTGGGTGAGTGTGTTTCTATTTGCAGAACTGCAGACTGACAGACTGACAGGTTAGAGCACATAGATAGACTTGTTGGCTTTAGTATTTTTATTTGCCAAAATGCATCTTCAATCTCCTGCCTGTACATCGGTCCTCTCTGCATTCTGATGCATGACGTGCTTTGGCAAAAATATACTTGCAAAGACCGGAGAAAAGATCCACAATAGAGCCGCTTCGCTCACATACCCACTGATATTGGCACACTACTTAGAATGGCAGAACATTGTCAACAGCAGCATTCAGAGGACAGCTGAATAGTAGGATGAGTTTTGCAAGATATAAAAACAGGCCTTACTCACTTCAATGCCAGAAAACCCATTTCAGATGTTATCAGCCCATTGAGGGGCCCTGTATAACTGCATATTTTCACCTCCAATATGTGCCTTTAGGGATCCAAAGATGTGTTATCACCCCCTGTAATGGTGTAGCAGCAATTTTGCACTTACAAAGAGGAACAAAAGTTCACATTTAGAGGTTGGAGAGGTTGGTGGTTGTGTAAGTCAGCAGACCTTCAGCCTGGAGACTAGAGTTTGGTTCCTATTTCAGGCCATAATTCTGGTTTTATACTTACAATTAAATCTGGTTTCAGCTGTTTTTCACTTGGTGTTTGGATTAGTTTAGACACCTGTGCTACTTGGTTAGGTTAAGAAAAGGATCATGGTGTGGTTTAATATGTAACTTGTCACTAAGATTACCAAATGTTACAAAGTTACATTTTGTACAGTTCCAGGACAGTGAGTCCAGAGATTTTACATGCACTTCTTCACATGATCACAAGAGATTTCTTACGTTATCTGGTTGACTTACTGTTTATCAGTGATCAGAAGAGATGATAATGCACCTACTGTGCCCACTAGAAGGTGAAGGAGGTCCCTACTGGCCCATATGTATGCCAATGACATGCACTGACAGAGAGCCATTTAATGGGCTGATAATATTCAGATCAGGTGTCTAGACAGTTCTTAATCTGACATGATGGCCACTGTGCTAGATTATGTCATAAACACTTGCCAGACATGACAGACACCTTGATCTCCACCCAGTCATAGCTTGTTGCCTTTTACAATCTGTGGGACGTCATCAGGAAGAAGGTTCTCGGGTGCTATTACTGCACAAGTGCTGTGTTCGATCCTGGCTGTCATGTGTTTGGAGGAGCCTTAAAATAGCGCTATGAAAGATTTTTACAGGATGTGGCATTGGTTGTTGTCCACTATGATACCACCACAAGGGATAAAACTATCCATTGTCATTCTTGATGCCCATTATCAGTCTCAGCATACTACATCTGTCAGGTCTATTATTATGCTGATGTCTAAACCTAACAACTGAAAAATTTAAGAGAAGGGATATACTGAAACCATTATTTAGTCCAGTATATTAATGCCTAAAAAGCAACAGGTTTCAGTTTGACAAGGCAAAATAATTACACTTGCTACAGCATACAAAACACGTAAGTAACGATTGTGCAATGCTGCTGCCACGGATTAAACAAAACATGGCCCTCAATTCAGCCATAGGACTAAACAGAGCAGGTGAACAACTCTAAAATATCATCAAACTGTGTTGCCATGCTACCGGCTGGTGGCACAGCCCATCTGGTGGATGGCCCCATGGTAGATGCTGCTCCTTCACGAGTGGAACCGGACCCTGCTACAGCTGGGACGACTTCTGCAGCGGGGCTGTTGCTGCTGCTGCGGGTTGCAATGGAGAGGCTCAGCTTTACAGTGCTGTTTGGAGTGGATCCAGAGGTCTGGGATGGACAGATGCTGTGCGCCAAACGGGTGAAGCCTCCTACCTCGGCAGACGGAACTGCTGCACGACGCCCTCCCTTGCACTCCAACAGACTGGTCACTCTCAATCCTGGAGTCCAGGACCAACGGCATCCAGCCCACCCAGAAACTCTGGCATCGCTGCTTGCCGGTCTCCCATACTCACCAGCAGGACTTCTTACAATCACTTGAAGCAGGGAACACATAACCCCGGTTCTGGCAGCATTCCACTGGCTCCCCATTCATTACAGAATTCGGTTTAGGATTCCGCTGATCACTTTTAAGTCTCTACACAGTCTGGCCCCACTCTGCATATCTGAACTTTTGACACCATATTCTGCACCTTGACCCCTGAAATCTGTCACCCAGCTACTGTTAGACATCCCATGATCCAGGCTGAAAACAAACGGAGATGCTGCTTTCACTGTTTTAGCCCCAACAGTGTGGAACAAGCTCCCCCTGACTGTCGGAACAACTCAATCAGCACCTCAGTTTAAAAAGCTTTGAATAACCCACCTGTACAGACAAGCATTTGTATAACTTTTAATTCCTTCTCTGATGCTGTCATTGTTCTTTTTAAGGTTGCACTGTTTTTAACTGATGTCTTATTTCTTTTACTGTTTTATCTGTTTTGTGCATGTCAATGCTTTGTTAAGCACTTTGCAACTCCAGTTTTGAAAGGTGCTACAGAAATGAAGTTTATTATTACTATTTGAATAAGATGCTGCCTCTCAGCACACCTGGCTCCAAGCACAACTCTACCATTCAGCCAACACTGTGAATCCAGCAGCAGGAGGCACTGATATACCTTAATGTACGAGGGAAGTGACAGCCTTTTGTTCAAGTGAGGGTTGGAATGAATTGAGCACAGCAGGTTCAAATATTTGATCTCTGCTGAGGTGCTTTTTGCATTCCTCCCTGAGGTTGGCTATCCTGGCAGCTTGCTTTTCCTTTTGTTTTATAGAGATACATCAAGCTCAAACAGGAAGACACTGTACACCAGAGCTAGCCAATAGCACTGACAGTGAGACAAAGAAACAAGACAGGCCAAACCAATCAGACACTGCTAATGGGGCTCCTGGCACAGAGAACAGCTTGTAAGGAGAAGCAGAGGTGTGTCTGAGACGGACAGAAACCCACACACACACAGAGAAAACGTGTGAGAGTACATAAAAGCATGTGCATGTATTGGTATAAATGCGAGCAGAGGATGCATTGGAGCACGGGTGGTGTGTCAAGCGCTAATGCATGCAAAGTGTGTGAGTGTGTGTGAGTGATGTCCATTTCCCTGTAGGTTAAGGTCAGTAGCCATCTCTCCAGGGCTTTTACTGTCACAGACCACTGGGCTCGACATTTCCTGCCTGCCACCGGGCCATTTGGCAAACAGCAGGGTTTAGCACACTCTCAATCTGTGTGTGTCTCTGTGTGTGTGTGTGCATTTCTGTGGCTGTGTGTGTGTGTGTGAGGGGAAGGATGCAGAAGGAAAATGACAAAACGAGTGCATGTTGGCACAAATATGCGTGATTCAGTTTATGGGGTTGTGTCAGGTGGAGGATGTGCGTGTTAGTTGGAAAACGGTGTGATTTTGTTTGTGTGTACACCCTTGGGACAGAAGGCTCCTAATGTCCATCTGTTTCACGCTGCTCAAGGTGTCACTTTGCTCTTCAGAAAGGGACAGTCTGTAGATTATTCAACGGTGTCCTCCCATGACCTTTAATCTGTGTTACGCTGTATGAATCCAGTCCTATACTTATTTCACTCATTTAACAAGTGTCCGTCCCTTACGATCTTACTGCACAACCATTAAAAGGCTTTCTACAGTAAAACAGCTCTGTGAGATGCAGTCAGATGGTGACACTCTTACTTAGTCAGTCCATTTACTGACATAGAGAAACACGTTTTCACAGTTTAACCACTCTTCACACTCTAAATGCACGCCTGTCTGTATACATACTCCACCACTCAATAAAACACATTAACACCTTGAAGCAAACCGACTGGAAAACATTGTACACAGCAGGTATAAGCCAGATCCTCTCTCCACCCCAAGCTGTGCCCAAAGGGATAATCATCACGGACAAGAACCGAGTCAAAATTTCCATGCAGCTTTTGGGATTAGATCTATTATAGTAATGACCAGCTGCTCTGTTCTAACTCAGCCTGTAGTCTGTATCAATCATCAAGTGATAATATGGAATAAATACAGCAGGGTAGCGAGCAAGTGAAGACAAACAGAGCTACTTATGGAAAGCTAAATTAAATGTTTAAGCCAGAAGCTCTTGGTTTGCCGTGATCTCCATGACAAAAGAGCATGCTCACTGTAGTGGTAGCTTGACATCAAGAATGCTAACACAAAGTTTTAAGAAAATCTGTTTGACTTCATGAAAAACTTTGCAGCAAAGCATATCAAATTGTAATCCGACCACCTACTCTGTATGGGCGACCTATGGAGAAAGTATGACACTTCTACTACAGTGCAAAACAGAAGTGAGCATCTTGTGCAATCTAACTTACATGACAAATTAATCAAAATTTCATCAGCTGAATGCAGCAAATCCTCAGTTGCTCTTAAATGAAATTAAAGCCATTACCCAACAGTTTACTATAGATTTACAATATTAAAAACACAGGCCCCACAATAGGAATTCAATGCAACAAATGTCAGTATGCCATTCATTACTCAGCCTCATTTTTTTCAGCACCTTGTGTTCACCTTGTTTTTGATCACAGACTCAATCCTTCTTAGCACTGACGTTACTAGAGGCAGCACCTTTTGCATTCATGCAGCCCCACATCATCACACCTCTGTGCTTCACTGTCAGGACTAGGAATTTATTGTGGTAGTCCTGGCTACGTTCACGCCAAACATACCAGAACCCATCTGAGCCAAACAAATCCACCTTGGTCTCATCTGGCCAAAGAGTGTCCTCGCACTATTCATCTGGCTTCTTTTCCAGTTCTTTGCAACTGTAAAATTTCTATAATATCGCGAAATAGCAAGCAAGAGGGGGGTTCATGGACGCCATCCATAGAAGGTGAATTGAGCACTGTCCTTTACACTGTACAGGCTGTGTAAATGTATTTCCCTCTTTAAAGTCTGGAGCACTATGGTTTGTTTTGTTGTTTTGTTCCTCCTAATTACTGCTGAAAATGATAGATTTTTAGGTGCGTTTTTAGGTCCAAACTAAGAAAGTTCTGATGTTCACAGGCGATTTTATAACCCTGTTCTTGCAATCTGGCTAATTCGAAACCACAGGTATACTCTTTTTTGTTTTAGTGATTACTTATTTTCTATCTTGAGTGTCAGTGATCACAGTTGTGTTCACTTTTGTTACATTGCATTTCTGCTTCAGGGCCTGTATTTTCAATATCGTCTTCTTAAAGTATTTGTTTTTGATTGTTCATAGGACAAAATCTACTGTTCAACTTCAATGCAGTTATTCAGAGTTGGTATAATTATAAATACTTTACCAACTATGTGATTTTATACATGGGGCTTACTCACTTCTGCTGTATGTATTGTGCTCAAGTGATCGGAAAAATCTAAGTAAGCTGATTAGCTCATTATTTCCTGGAGATTTCCCATGCCAACACATTTGTCTTTGCATACTACATATCTGGTATCAATCAGAACTTGCAACAGCTTTCAGCAGAAATGTGCCTACAGAGACACAGAGGCCAAGATGACAACGTAATATCCAGCATATCACATTGCATGGTCACAGGACATGCAGTATTGTAACCTTTAGTGATGCTTCATGTATAATTGTAATGAGGTCCTACACAAAAACCAGACTGACTGCCGCTTTTACTGTCCTTCTGGGCAGGTTAGAAGTAAAACAAGACTAAGGGCCAGATGTGATGCATTCGACCCTAAACACATGCTCTGTATTTATCAAACATACAGCAGCCTGCCGTTTCTGTCTCTCATTTGTGAGAGTAGGAGTTAGGCGCACCTGTCTCCTTATTACATTTGCATTTAAGGAAGGATTGCACTCACAGGAGACATGTTAACAGAGGTTGATTACTGTTTGCATGGATTCACTAAGGTGGCACAATCTGTGGCTGCTAGTTTTACAAGGAAAAATTCTCCACCTCTGTAAAGCAGGCATGAACCTCCCGCAAATGGGATTTTCAAGGGCCTTAAGGAATGCTGGGGTGGGAAATGAAACGTGTACTAAATGTAATTTTGTATATAACTCGTGTATAATGATTATGGCAAACAAAAATGAAGCAATTAGGTAAATCTTAATGAACGCAATATCTGATTACAGTGATGCTAACAAATAGCGGATGTTGTGGTTTATGTTCATCAAACTTGAAATTGATCCCTCTCCATCTCTCTCTTCACCAATTGTGGTGGCTCGTGCATATTTTGAGTGTCTTTACTTTGCCTTATTACATTACTGCATCTCATTTTTTGGTTCCTGTGAGTATGTTTAATGCATGCATTAGTGTCCTATATTCTCTGTTCCGCAAGCTCTTGCAACTCAGCTCAAACTCTCATTTAGCATTATTTTTTAATTCATTATTCTGAAAAAAAAAAACTAAGCATATTCCCCAGGGGTTGATTTCCATATTCGAAGACAAAACAGCTTCTACTACGGCAGCTGCCACAAGACATTCAAACTTTTGTAATTTTAATAAAGTTAGGAGATAATTACTTGTTAAAAAAAGAAGGAACCTTTAGCTTGCCTGAAAAATGACAAACAAGAATGAGAAGCGGAGCTTGTAAGTTCCAGTTTCACTTTGGCTCTCTATTTACCAAGCACTAGTCCTCAGAGAAACATCAGGCTCTCTTTGGCTTTTTAATATTCCACTTTTCACAGCCTAATATTATAATATCTTCGCTTAAAGGGGGACTGAGTTTGCTGGTGTCATGCCTGCTTATAGTCTTATAATGTGGAGGTTAGAGAGGGCTATTTGGACTCCACCAGATGGAGCAAATAAGAAGCCGAAGAGCTGAAAGCTGGTAAAAGCTGATTTTCAGTTGGATCAACAGTGTAAGCAGAACAGGAGAAACTGGAGTCTAGCTTGATTATTTGTGAGTAAATGGTTAGGTCAGTGTTAGTTGAGTTGCCTTCCTCAAATGAGATTGCCTACTGGTTGTAATAAATGGTAAATGGTCTGCACTTATATAGCGCTTTTTCTACCTTAGTGGTATCCAAAGCGCTTTACAGTGTGTTTCTCATTCACCCATTCACACTCCAATGGTGACAGAGCTGCCATGCAAGGCGCTAATCTACCATTGGGAGCAACTTGGAGTTCAGTGTCTTGCCCAAGGACACTTCGGCATGCGGAGGGGCCGGGGATCGAACCACCAACCTTGCAATCAGTGGACAACCTGCCCTACCACCTGAGCCACAGCCGCCCCAAAAGAAGAATAAGCTAAAGAAGACAATGTTCCAACCAACACTGGTGAATACACAGAATGAAGTTAGGTCATCTCTCTCTGCCTGCCTCCATGTATCTTCCAGACCCCCTCCTTTCTTCCTCTCTTCTCTCGTTGACCCCTCTAACCTCCATCGTCATCCTCTTTTCTCTCCGCTTCCACCCTGTCTCTAAGAAGATTTGTTTGTTAGTGTACTATCCAATTGGGAGCCTCTCTTGACTTACCCCTTATCTCTGATTGATGACTGATGGCCGCCACAGGGTGAAACAAGATGCATTTTTTTCTATTAACCTTGTTTTCTAAAGCCATCTAAAGACAGATAAGTGCAACCGTGTGATATATATATATATATATATATATATATATATATACACACACACACATATATATGCCCATATGCCCACATGTTAGATGTGTTTCAGGAGTGTATGTGGTGAATGTGGGTTGAAATAAATTCACACAGACAGATGGAGCAAAAAGATAAAGAGAGAGCAAAAAGAGACAGACCCAGAAAATGTGACACTGCAAGCATGTCTGAATAGCTGAGCACATTAAAGGCACAACATTAAAAGCGAGTGTGTGACATAAGCGACATCAGCAACTAATTCACTTTCACAGCCATTCATGACTTCTCAGATCCCCAAATTGCTATGCCCGCTGCGTATTATTGCATGTTTGTCAGTGGGATGTCACGCCACGCACCCCAGGGTGCGTTTGATCTGACTCACCCTCACAGCCCTGGGAGCGCCTTGTCTCTCATCCAGAAAAACCCAACTGCAGACTGCTGCACTTTGGTAAGATGGAAAATATCAAGGAAAGATGCACTTGCCCACAGGGTCAAGCTTAAAAAGAATAATAATAACCCATTTGCAGCTATTATTAGAGCACAGAGGTGCCAGCAGCGCCGCAAAAATGCACTTGCTGATGCAGATTTTTCGCTATTTGCCACATGGCTTACATACATATTTATTTCATAGCTTCATACTCTATTAAACAGGCTTGTAGTTCATTACAGTAGTAGAAGCTTTCTGTACATCAACAGTGCATTAATGTTGCATTAGCACCCCATTCACAAACCAAATCACAGCTTCCCACCTTCCAAATGCTACATGTTCAAGGTAAAACCAACATTCTGTTCTTGCTGAAATGCACACATGATGCAAATTTAATGCACCATGCCTTACCTATGTATAATATAGGAATATGTGCAGTATATTCATTTTCCATTTAGCCTGGCTATGTAAAAATGACGCCGCACTGTGCACATTACATACTGTGCAGGAATATGCAATACAGTGTTGTCATGTCAGCTCCAGCAAATCAGAATCGCTTCTATTGCAGGGCACCGCAGGGTTCTGGAGTCATGGCAGGGTTCATGTAGGATTGAGATTAAAAATATGTAACAATAAAAGCTAACCTGAATACCTACAAAGAGAAATAAATAATGCTCCAATCACACATGAAAGTAAGAAAATGAAAGAGCTGATTTGTATGAAGGATAAGGTTAAGATTACAAATGGAATCATACTCTATAAACCTACTGCTAGAGCTAAATGTAGGCCGTAACATCCTCCCGTTTCAAATAGGTCTGAAATGTCAAAATGCAGAATGCAGGGTATTTTGATGAAAATGACTCAAACTAAGATACACGACCTCACCAACACATTTTTTTTTTCCAAACCTTTGCTGAATGCTCGAGCTGATGTCAAATAACCCTGAGGTAACCTTATATAAGCTTGTCTGTGGAACCAAACATTACAACATCGCAGGCTATTCATGGGTGCAGCATCTGATTCTCCCCAGTGAATGCACTGATGCAGGGACTTTAAGTGGTAGCGTAACATTTGAGAGGAACGGAACTATGAATAATACACACGCACGCAAATACACAAGCAAGCCCGCATACAAGTGCACCCACATAAACACACACACACACCTTTCTCATAGACTAAGACGGTGTTGTGCAAAGATAGACGTATGTATGTATGCATGTATGTATGTATAATGCATACAATATTTGTTTGCATACACAAATGGGAAGCAAATTATGCCGCATGCAGAGACGGAAAGGCAGAATGTACCAATCAGGCCCTAACAGGATGTGAAAGCTCAGCACGCCAATGTGCCTTTTCTGCCTGCAGACCAAACACTAGACGTCAGTGATGCAAAGGCAACCAGACAGCTGTTATACAAACACATATACAGCACACACAATAATTCTTGCTTAAAACACAAAAACAATAAGCTGAAAAAGTACAAACACCTCCTGCCTCACGCTTTTTTCTTTCCCTCTGTTCCCCCACTTATTCGCTTCCCATCTCGTGCCCCAAAGCAAACGCAACGTGAAAGCTCGGCGTCTGGCTGAGGAAAGAGAAGGTGTGAAAGTGAGAGAGATTCAGAAGAAGAAAAATGCAGACAAAGAGCAGGAAGAATAAAAGACTCCGAGTGAAGGGGAGATAGTGAAAGGCAATGTGGAAGAAAAAAAAATGGACAGGGGTGAAGGGAGGCACTGGAGGATAGACGGGGGATAGAAGATGAAGCCTACAGTTTGCGTGGCTATTTGACCCCGCAAGCATCCAGCTTTGCACCAGCTGCATGAATAAACAACCACATCTAATTTTCCCCTGGCTGAGGGCAAGGATACAGGTACGTTCTGAAACCAAAAGACTGTTGATTTGCTGCATTCGTGTCTTCCGGGATAATAAAACGCTATTCACGTCAGCTTTCAGGTGCTACTGCCTGAAAATGTTTGGCAAAGGAAGATATCTCAGATTTACTGCAATTCTAAAGACCCTAAGAGAGAAAACCTCTGCAGCACCTCGTAGCTTAAATGACAGCACCGTTCTGCTGAAGTTCCCTGCGTGTGCTTGTGGAAATGAGCAGCCATCTTCTATCAGGTTCACCAAATCAGCTTAAAAGGTGTTAATATGCACCTGGGTTCTCACAATGTGTTGGGGGGGATGTGAACGGCAAATATAGTATAGAAGTAATATGAAGCATCACTGCACAAGCTCATTCAGTCCTGTCTCCCAAAACGTTATGTTCCTACGCAACCAAACTGTATTCTCACCTATGTTTTAAGGGATTTTCTGCTTGATTATGTTTGTGATGTATGACAAAGATGTTTCTAATCAACACATCTTTACCACCTTTTCAGCCAACCAATCATACACTGGATGGGGTACAAGTGGAAAATGGAAGAGAAGCTTCAAACATGTTATAAAATCATCTGTGATGTTTTCCTAAACCCAACCAAGTAGCTTTTGCCTAGAGCTAACCAAGCCTCTAGCATGGAGTCAATGTTGTGAAAGGGTTCATTTAAACCCAAAGCATTGGATTTTTCACAAACCTAACCAAAACAGAAGGAAACAGTGAGCGAAACTTAAAATTTCCAGATACAGTATAATGGTCTCACATGGGATGTGAACCCCAGTCTCCAGGATGAAGGTCCTATTATTGATTTATGCCTCCTGACTCGAACAACATGACTTTCATAACGTAAAAGAGAGTGCAGTTCATTTGTACAGGAACCTAATGTTTGTGTGACCTTGTTGGCCCATTTGTGTTTCTCCCTAGTCCCAATTCGTCCACTGACTGAACACTGCCAACATATAACAGGAGTAGACGTAACACTTCTAGCTCTAGGAAGGTTTCATCTGCAAATAACACCAGACACGTTGTCAGTTGCACTTACTGGCCTACTTGATGTCTGTATTTACAGAAATGACTACGGTATGGCTCTATAAAGGTGAGAATGAAATTAGTTGGGTGTCACATTGTGTTTATCTTCCCTCCTCTCTGTCTCCTCTGCAACTAGGAGTCAGTCAAACAGTTAAGATTTAAAGATGTCCTCAAGTGAAAATCCTGTTTTTATCTTGATAGCATGTCCGTATGGTGGTTTTTTATATATGCATGAAAGAAATAATGCCATGACTGAGCATTTCCACCTTAAAACTGCAATGTACCGATGGCATTCTCTTAAATGTAGATTCAAACTTCCAGAGTTTCATACATAACAGATCACAGGAATCAATCCTGTCAGCTTGCAGGGTTGGGCTTTCTGTAGCATTAGCCTTCTTCAGAATTGACTTCTGGTTTAAACATGCATCTATATACCTGACTTGCCATCGTGGAGGATGAATCAATGATCGGAAGATTATTTTGATGCCCAAGTGAGTGGATTGGACTTGTTGTGTTTCCTACCTACACACTCTGTCCACTGGTGAGAACCAGCACACCCAATTAGCCTTTACAGCTAGCATTAATCTGAGTTATTCAGTGAAGGCAGCAAGTCGTCAGCTCTTTAATAACCTCATTAACAACTTGCTATGACCCTAAATTCTATTTCAAAGGGCCATGAAAAGATGTCTCATCGCCGTTGCAAACCCACGGGCGTTTCAGTGTTTTCAGAGATGAAGAAGAAATAAACCCCTTCACACATTTATTTGGAGCGCATGTGGCTGAAAACACCAAAGTAAATGCGATTGGCTTTTGTTGATGGCTTGCATGCTGAGTGGCTCCTGCTACCATCAGAGGGCCGCATTCACAGTGAACTGTCACGCTGCCTACAAATCCAGTTTCAACACTGTGTTGCTGTGATAAAATTTCAGATAATCTTGACAAAATATTCAGCCTACCTGAGGGGAGTCAGGCTTTTCTCGCACAGCACACTAGTTTAGATGCTGAATTCATAAAAGCAATCCCGCCAGCACAATAGAGCTGCGTGCACTCATCCTGCTTTCCGACCGAGAAAATCACGCCGCATACAAGCAAGCTGATATGCTGATATTCTATAAACAAAGACGAGATTCAGAATCCTGTTTTAATCAATGCTAACATAAAAAAAACGCACAGATAAAACAGATTTTGATAAATACCTAGTCTACTCGTGAGACCCTTCAGCAACAGAATAATGTAGATCAGTGATTACCAACCATGTATTTGTACTGCAGGGGGTATTTATCTATGGGAGGAAGGGTGGAGTTTAACAAAATAAAAGCCAAAAAAAACAGTCTTGTCACTAAGAGACTGGCCTTCCTTGTACTGAAGAATATTATTATGCCCAAGAGAGTTAAATAATCACATTAGCACCTCTTAAAGGCAATTGTTCGTCTCTTCTCTTCTATCTGTCCAGAAAGTTTTCTCTCTCTGCCTTTGTTCTTTCGGCTGATCTTTCTCCCCGCAATGTATTTGATTCAGTCTCGCGTTCATCATACCTCCGAGGACATATCCTCTCTTGCGTGCCTTGTTCTAGCATCGTCTTATCAGCCGAGCTACAAAAACAAAACCCAACATACAGGAGCAGAGTGGGACTTATCAATCCACACTGTACAGCAAAGAGAATGAACAATGGGCCGAGGTATACGTATCTATATCCTTCATCTGTGTGATGCTCCGAGCTGCCGGACATCTCAGATATGGATTAAGCTTCAGACATGATCACCATTCAGGGAGACGGTTGGTAGAGGAAAAGGGTTTAATCCCTGTCTGAAAGCCAGGCCCTTGGCAAGGTAAAGCAAGATAGCTTCTGCTGTTTAGGTGTTGATGGATGATTTCTAATTAAAACTTCAGGACACATAAATAACAAAACAGAGCGGTAAACACGAGGGAGCAGTAGAGTTTGTGGGCAGAAAATGCAAGAGTAAGAAAACACTGAGGAGGCCGAGATATGGCTTGCCTCACTAATCTTCTCCTTTTCAGTAACATGCACGTATTTACAGAAATGTTTTATGCATTTGTGACCAAGTGGCAACGTCCAGTGCTGAAAAATGAAGCCAAAGAAGGAGCACCAAAAAAAAAAAAACAGTTCCTTAAATGGCTGATTATACACTTGAGACTGGCTCCAAAGAGAGTCAATCCCCACAGACGTCATGTTAAAATGCCAACTTTACAGCAGAAATAAACATGTTTGCAGCCTGGTACCAAGAACAGTTACGGTCTATATAGCTGATTTTCCTGTGAAAATGTGTCGACAAACCAGCTGGTACCATCACGGTGGCTACATCCATCTTTTATATACACTCTGTCGACATAACTCCAATTCAAGCACATGTGCAACCCACTTTAAAACTCTCAAAAAGACTGTAAGCAGGCTGCTTTATAGCTCGCTGAGTTGAGGCATTACCATGTGGGTGTAGGTCGCCAGCAGCGGTCGTGAGTTCGAGTCCGGCTCACGACCCTTTGCTGCATGTCTCTCTCTCCTCTGTACCCCCTTTCACCCTACCTCTCCCTCTATCAGTAAAAATGGAAAAAACACTCCCCCTTCAAATTATATATACATATAAAAGACTGTAAGCAAATTTCTGCATGTTGCTTTTCTCTCTCTGTCTACCCCCAATTTCACTCTGTCTTTCTCCAATAAAATGGAAACCCCCCCCTCCCCCCTGGAAAAAAAAAAGATTACATCATAGTGCATATGGCTTTCTACAGGGGGACTCCTGCTGCCTGCATGAATCAAGTGGAAATCCAGCCCCACTGGATATGTGGACATGTTAGAAGACTGATGCTTAGTTAAACATATGTTGCAGCTTACTTTGTATTTCAGTGAGTATCAATCATTTCTTATTCCACCTCCACCTACTTACTATCTTAGTTTATGCACCTCTGATGCAGCCGTTTGTTGATCTTAATTAATTTATCAGGAGTAACTCTAGAGAGGTTTAATTAAAGTATGTGGATAAAAAGCATGATGAGAACAATCAGTCGAACTTCAAACCTGTTTGATTCTCAAAGACCGTGGAGTTTTAAACAAATAATGCCACAGTGAGGAAGGAGGACTTTTACAATTGCACAGCTGGTAGCACAGAAGCAGGTACTAATGTAATTGCTGAACACATGGTCTTAATAATATCGTGCACTGCAGAATGAGTGTGTTCTAAAAGAAAAAAAAAAATCTCCTAATGAGAGTGATAAAAGCAAATTTTAACCAGCAGGTTCGACCTTGTGATTTTTCATCACAGTTGTGCACGTGCACTATTTCCTAATTACACTTCTAGGTTATACTCCTCGGACAGACTTGAGAAATTGCAAACATCGAACTTCATTTTTTTTTCATGGTGAGTGGGCAGTCCACTCTCTGCCTCTACAGCAAAAGGCACTTAGTGCTAATTGACATCTAAAATAAAACAATCATCAGCAGGTTATTTTCTTACAGAGTGCAAGTTGTTGCTTTATCGGCCAAAAGCATCTAAATGCTTCGATTGTGGTCATATTTACATGGATACGTTTACAAGGAACTCATGAATCTAATGTGGCATTGACAGTGAATGTAGAGTATTACATCTAAGTATCTAATCATTTATACATATATATAATTCTATAATACAAGTATTCAAAATGATACGTTGCTAAGTGAGTGTTTAGAATTCAGATGAGAGTCAAGTGAAGAAAATGAGTCAGATGTACATTACAGCTCACCTGATTGGAGTAGCGCATGCTGACATTGCGCTGGTCCTGCCGGGGCACGTAGCGGTGGATGGGATCAATATCCTTAGGGCTGATCAGCTCATCCACTGGAGAGTGAGCACATACACACACAAACACATGAAGGTAGATATGAAAACGATTAACATGCATATACACGCCCCCACAGACAGGGAAACAAGGGTCCAAGGGAAGAGATCGATTTCCCACACAAATACACACAATGGATGGGTCAAACTGTGCCCTAGCATTCATGTCAGAGGAGAAGGAATAAGTATTTTAAATCATTAAGTAATAATAAATAATGAAAAACTACTGTCTGACATATATCATGCGGTGCAGTAAATCAATTATGACCTTACAGGTGGAGTCTGTTTTGTGTAGATGATTAGAACGTGGCTGATTTATTGTCCGTCTCACTCCCGCTTTCTTTCCCCCTGATTGTGCACTGGAATAGTGTATTTTCATGTGTGCGATAACCAGATCTTTTTATCAGCGCACTCACAGAATGGACAGCTAGCGACAAGTAAGGAAATCAAATTTGAAAAGACTGTTCCAGGTTAAAATCACTGACTTCGTCTTTAAGGTCCTACTAGTTTTGCAGTATTAATTACCTTACAGAATGACATTAGAATACACAGAATGAAAGTGTGTGTTCAAGTCAGCATACCAAAGCACACACACACAAACACACAGACATACCCAGTAGCTTGGCAATGTTGTACAAGGCCTGACCCCACAGGAAGACCATCCCATCACGGCCAGAGTTGCTAGGGAAACGCTTCTGGCTGCCATGCTTGTTCTGCTCTGCCTCCACAAAATCAGCTGGTACATAGTAGTATTTGGGAATCACAGCATGGCCTGGTGTGAAAGACAAGAACTGTGAGCTCCGCATACTAGTATTTCCTCACCTGTTCTATCACGGGAAAGGTGTCCAGTTTGAAAGAGCCCAGAAAACCTGGGTTCGCATCACGTGACGGACGGGGGATCATTAGTCTGAGGGTACATGTCTACACCACTTGTCCCTTCAAGGCTTCCTATTTGCTGTCTGCGTAAACAGCCATGCAGCGCATTCTGGTAGCATCGTCATGCGTTTGTGCGGCTGCAGGAGGGTGTGTTGGATTATTGTTTTTTATCATTCATTTTTTGTTGAAACATTGCAACAAACTGGCCATTTACATTTCAACATTTTTAACCCTGGTAACATCCCCACTTTGCGCACCCCCCACCCACAACCCACCAACAGCCCACCACCAGCTGTCCACCCGCCCATCAGTGTCCACACAGAGGGTTTCCATTTTAACAGAAAGTCTTTCAACTCAGATATCACATTTGTCTAAATTATGATTGTATTTGGTCTTACATCGTTGATTCTCGCTGATGATAGCTCCAGATAGGAAATGTCCAAAAAGCTCCAAAGCCAGTGAGTACTTGACAAATCATGTGGGGGTTTCCAGCGCTGGACTACGATCTTCTTAGCTGTAGTCAGGCCTGCCAGTCAAATTGTTCATTTTTTGTCCGTAATATCAATGTGAGAATCATCGTTTAAGCGATGTACAGCTGGGTCCATTGGTAATTGTACCCCTGCTAAGTACTGGTAGCATTCTCCCACAACCTGCAAACTCCTGGGCAATCCCATACCATATGCATAAATGAGCCAAGGATTCCATGGGGGCAAAAGGAGCAAAATGGGTCAGGAGCCAGTCCCATTTGGTGTCTAATTCTTGGTGGTAAATATGCTCTATGGCAAAATTTCATATGTACGTATTGTTGATTTGGATTTTTCGAAGTACTAATAGTATTTGTCCAAATCCTATCCCAGTTTAATTTTTGCCCTAATTCCATTAAAACCCTATCCCAAGCTTTCACCTCTAATGTTGCTGCTTATACTTGGGAAGTGTTGGACTGCCGTTAAAGTAAACCTGTCAGTTGTCTATTGAGACACTACATAGTTGTACACTCATCAAGCGTCCAAAGTTGAGAAGTGGTGGGACCCATCATGTCTAAAAACGCCACTGTAGACACGTACCATTCAACTTAGGTTTCGTTTGCTGCTGTTGTTTATTTTTTGGTTTGTCACTCGTTTTCCGGGTAGGGTTAGGCCAAAGTCTACATGGTTAGGTTTAGGAAAATATAATGATTTGGCAGACACTTCACATGTTGGAAGCTTGGATAAGTTAAGATGACGAAACTAGACGTTCATGTTTGAAGCTTCTCCTCCATTTTCTGGGTTGCCAGGCTGACACAAGCCCCATCTAATAAATGACTGGTTGGCTGAAAAGGAGCAAAAGTAAAGCAGTAAAATAAATGGGAGAGATACTTTAATAGAAAAAATATTAACCTCACAAGCATATGTAATCTGGCAGACAATACGTTTCTCTGAAAACATAACTGAGAATGCAGTTTAGTTGAATAGGAGTCTCGTCTGAGACCGCACCTCCTCTGGACGTGTGTTTGAATCAGCACTGATTACAGAAATGACAGAAGATGGACTTCAATGAGAGTGAAGTAGGAGCACACAAAGAATGTAGCAATAATTTCACATAGTGGTACAGTTCATAAGTGTAATTTTTCAACCAATTTTGCACTTTGGAAGCACATCTTTCCAACTTAGCATCTACAAAAATATGTGATTGGAACAGTTATATGGTTTCTTTCAAAAGCTGCGCTAAAGCCACCACTTAAGACTCTAGGAGCTATAGAGGAAGTACTGAAAAGAGTATTTTCTACTGCTGAGCTGCCTGGAAAGAAAAGTGATCAGGACACAAGTTTGTGCCAATAGGTCCAAATGTAAGCCTTAAGCTGGCCATCTTACGCTGGGAGACATAGGAGAAATTTCACCATGGGAATGTATCTTCAACCTGCTCCTCTCTGCAGCCTTTATGAGCCACACTGCATTTATTTCATTGATCCAGTATGTTTGATTTTCCCCTCAGTCTCTCTTGTTGTCTCCTCTCTGTTTTGTTTTAGCACCGTCTGCAGGTCACCTGAAAACTCTCCGAATTTTTTAAGAATGTTTTTCACAGGATCCAGTGGAAATGATTTATTTTAGTGAACGTTTGATTGAGACATGTAGGATAAAGTGATTTTGATAAAGTAGGACAATTTAAAGCATATTTTTTGTTACTTTTCCTGATGGAACCATACATTAGTCATGATATGGTCAAGGACCATCAGAAAAATGAAAATCAAATGATTCTTCCTGTCTTTACAGTTTGTTTGGCGGGTCAGAGGCTTGATATATAGATTGGTGTAATTCCACTTACAGATATAGTGACAATGACATATTTTTTAGTGTCAACTAAATGTGGTGCAGTAGATACATCACTGGGTACTTACAAACTACACAAAAAACACAACTAAACATGACATGGAAGTAATGAAATGAAATTGAGTCTGATTTTAGGCTCCATTTGGGCCTCTTTGAGTGCGCAATTGTGTCCTTCAGGGATACAAAATGGTACCAGGATACTGCACTTTGACTCTAGCCTGAGTGTCTGCAAAATACTGACTCGAAGAATAGCACGATTATAGTTAATGCTGCCCATTCACCACTGTATAGCAGCACACCTTCCAGAGCAGCACGCTGAATGTATCATGAAAACAATAAGAGCCCATGACTCCTGGGAGGTCGGGCAAGCCTGCAGCAGAAGGCACAATAGCAGCTTCTGACTGCAGCAAAGATATTTGTGGGTTTAGACTTTTCACGAGCATTAATGGAGGAAGAGAGAAAAAGTGTTATCCTCTTAAAGCCAGCCAATTAACTTCGGGAGTTTTGTTAATTCATACAAAACCAGTACAAAGACTCTGTGGAGACATCTGGGTCAAATGAAGTCAGCTCTGTCTCACATCATTATCCTCTCCGCACTCCAATTATTCCTGTTCTATTATGAACGGACCAATAGAAACTCCAAGCTCTTGACATCCCTATCATTTAACTGTCTCTCCTCGCAGCAGTGGCTGCAGGTGAATAGACAAGAGAAGCCAGGCTTTTTGCATGTGAGGAAAGGCTAAGTTCACTTGAATGTGACGCCCTCTGAGCCTCAGTCACAGTGTGTGGAAAATGAATATGTATGAAGGGATTTAATAAATGGAAGTTTTTCACTGCTGGAGGGAGAGAGGGAGAATCTACAGCTCTAAAATGAACCACAATGATATGCCAAATGAGATAAAGATATATGTGTGTGTTTGTAATTTCTCCCATTCATGGGTCAGTGCACATGTGTCTGTGTACATGTTTGTATTGATGCGATTACTCACCCTCATAAGAATGGAAGATGATGGGTTCAAGGAGGTCCTGGTATTCTTTGACCTGAGACTTGTTTCCTCTAAACACCCCTACAACACACACACACATTGTTGACACTGATATTCAATAAAAGATTTTTGAACACACATAACATTATGCTGAAAAACATTCAACATCTACATTCTATACGAATCTATACTATTCAATAGTGTGTTCAACTCGGACTGCATGTTCTGTACGTATGTGTGGGAGTAGGAGCCCTGTGTATAGGTTTGAATGAACATCTATGTACATGTTTATGTTTTTCTATCTTTGAGTGGGTGCATACGTGGATATAACTCATGCTATGGGGGCATGAATCATTTTAAACAGCCACAGTGAGGAAATTCAACCTTTTTGTGGAGACAAAGAGCAAGTTCCCATAACATAAATTGGTTTATGGACTTGGTTTAAAGTAAGGGTTTAGATTTAGAGCTAGGAAAGTTTGACTGTTTGAGTCTCCAGGAAAATAATCTTAGTCAATGCAACATTCACTAAAGTGATGAATCCGACTGAGACTGCGCAGCACAGGTGACGTACTACTTCCTGTTTGTTACCGTCTGTAGGTGATTGTGTGCTGGTGTTGCCACTGTCCACAGATTTATCTGTCTTTCATTGTTAATCTAAATTCCAGCACCGAAACCAGTCTACAATAAAGTAAATTACTACACAGGCTGCCCCTAAAGCGCTTGTGTAGAAATTGCTTTGTAGAACTTCATTTAACTCGGTGCTTCGAATCCGCTAGCCTAGCAGCTAATCAACTACAGATGGCTTCTACCTCTCCTTCTGCTTCTCCCTCTCCCTCTCTTTCCTGCCCAGTGTGTCAGATGTTTAGTTACTCGCCCTCCTCTTTTAGCGATAATGGTACGTGTAATAAATGTAGCTTATTTGTAGCTCTGGAGGCGAGACTTACTGAATTGGAGGCACGGCTCCGTACTATGTTCAGCAATCCGGTAGACACAGCAGCTAGCCAGTCCCCCATAGCCGGTACGGAGCGACATAGCATAGCTACTGCTAGCCGTCCCTCGGCAGTTCCCGAGCAGCCGGGAAGCCAGGCCTGGGTGACTGTCCGAAGGAAGCATAGTCCAAGACATAAGCCCACGGTTCACCACCCGCCCCCCGTTCACGTTTCCAACCGGTTTTCCCCGCTCAGCAACACACCTGCTGAGGGTAAAACTCTGGTCATTGGCAGCTCCATTCTCCGAAACGTGAAGTTAGAGACACCAGCGACCATAGTTAGGTGCATTCCTGGGGCCAGAGCAGGGGACGTTGAATCCTATTTAAAACTGCTGGCAAAGGATAAACGTAATCGTAAATACGATAAGATAATAATTCACGTCGGCGGTAATGACGTCCGATTGAGACAATCGGAAGTCGCTAAAATTAATGTTGAATCGGTGTGTGAATACGCAAAAACAATGTCCGACACTGTAATCTTCTCTGGACCCCTGCCCAATTTGATCAATGATGACATGTTTAGCCGCATGTCATCATTCAATCGCTGGTTGTCGAGGTGGTGCCCAGCAAACAATGTGGGCTTAATAGACAATTGGCAAAGTTTCTGGGGAAAACGTGGTCTCATTAGGAGGGACGGCATACATCCCACTTTGGATGGTGCGTCCCTCTTATCTAGAAATATGGAGAGGTTTATTAGAAAACCAAACCCCTGACGTTCCAGAGGTGAGACCAGGAAGCAGAGTTGCAGTCCTACACGCTTCTCTGCTGCTTCCATACGGCTGTCACCCTCTTCCTTTCCTATAGAGACTGTGTCTGTCCCCCAACCACCCAGATTCTATAAGACTAAAAGGAACAATAGAAGGGCTGTTCATAATAACCTCATCCAAATTAATACAAATGTATCAAAACCAGACAACAGGACAATTAAATGTGGATTATTAAATATTAGATCGCTCTCATCCAAATCTCTCTTAGTTAATGATCTGATAACAGATCACCACATTGATTTAATGTGTCTCACTGAAACCTGGCTGCAGCATGAAGATTATGTCAGTCTAAATGAATCAACCCCCCCAAGTCATATTAATTTTCATATACCTAGAAGCTCAGGCAGAGGGGGAGGAGTGGCAGCAATCTTCCACTCAAACTTATTAATCAATCAGAGACCAAAGCCAATCTATAATTCATTTGAAAGTCTTAGTCTTAGCCTCACACACTTGAACTGGAAAACACAGAAACCAGTTCTGCTAGTTGTTGTATATCGGCCACCGGCCCCTTACTCTGAGTTTCTGTCTGAATTCTCAGAGTTCTTAGCTGATTTAGTGCTCAGTACAGATAAAGTCATTATAGTGGGTGACTTTA
The DNA here is from genome assembly GCA_024666655.1 of Dascyllus trimaculatus. Classification (NCBI taxonomy): domain Eukaryota; kingdom Metazoa; phylum Chordata; class Actinopteri; family Pomacentridae; genus Dascyllus; species Dascyllus trimaculatus. The sequence goes on along the minus strand of CM045445.1, from coordinate 5,245,484 downwards.
ATATTCATGTAGATGATGAGAATGACAGCCTTAACTCTGCATTTAGTGCACTGTTAGATTCAGTTGGTTTTACCCAAAACGTTAATAAACCAACTCACTGTTTTAATCATACCCTTGATCTTGTTTTGACATATGGCATAGAAATTGAACATCTTATTGTTTTTCACCAAAATTCAATTTTGTCTGATCATTTTTTATTAACATTTGAATTTACAATAATGGACTATGGAGCACTTACCAAAAAGTTTCATTATAGCAGATGTTTATCTGATACTGCAGTAGCTACATTTAAGGAAATGATTCCATCATTATTGACTTCAATGCCATATGCCAACACAATAGAGAGTAACTCCTCTAGTGTTAGTCCCACACAGGTGGACAATCTGGTTGATGGTACGGCAGCTTCACTGCGAACATCACTTGATACTGTTGCCCCTCTGAAAAAGAAGGCAATGAATTATAATAAAATAGCTCCATGGTTTAATGAACAACTGCGCATTTTAAAGCAGAGTTCAAGGAGACTGGAAAGGCAATGGCGTTCTACAAATTCAGAAAAATTTCATCTGGCCTGGAAAGACAGTTTTACTGCATATAAAAAAGCGATTCGTAGAGCAAGAACCGCCTATTATTCATCTTTAATTGAGAAAAACAAAAACAACCCCAGGTTTTTGTTCAGCACTGTAGCCAGGCTGACAAAGAGTCACAGCTCTGTGGAGCCTTGTGTTCCTTTGGATCTCAGTAGTGAAGATTTCATGACCTTCTTCACTAATAAAGTTTTGAATATTAGGCAGAAAATCCTGAACATGTCTTTAGGAGCAGCAGCTCTGGAAGCATCCATAGGACCAGATTTATGCTTGGACTACTTCTCTGCTGTAAATCTGCCAGAGCTCATATCAATAGTAAACTCCTCTAAACCAGCAACATGTTCGCTAGATCCCATCCCCACTAGATTGTTCAAGGATATATTTCCTTTAATTAACAATGCTGTTTTAAATATCATTAACTTCTCTCTACTAACAGGCTATGTACCACAGGCTTTTAAAGTTGCTGTAGTAAAGCCACTTCTAAAAAAGCCTACTCTAGATCCAGGTGTTTTAGCCAATTATAGGCCCATATCCAACCTCCCTTTTATCTCTAAAGTTTTAGAAAAAGTTGTTGCAAACCAATTATGTGATTATCTGCATATAAATGGTTTGTCTGAAGAATTTCAGTCAGGATTTAGAATCCATCATAGTACAGAGACAGCACTGGTAAAGGTTACCAATGATCTTCTAATAGCCTCAGACAGTGGATTAGTTTCTATACTTGTTCTTTTGGATCTTAGTGCTGCTTTTGATACAGTTGATCACAGCATCTTATTACAGAGACTGGAATATCTTATTGGGATTAAAGAAACCGCTCTAAAGTGGTTTAAATCATATTTATCAGACAGATTCCAGTTTGTTCATGTTAATGGCGATTCTTCCACCCGCACTAGAGTCAGTTATGGAGTTCCACAGGGTTCTGTATTAGGACCAATATTATTTACTCTGTACATGCTTCCTCTAGGAAACATTATTAGGAAGCACTGCATAAATTTCCATTGTTATGCAGATGATACCCAGTTATATTTATCTATGAAACCCAATGAAACCAATCAGTTGGTCAAACTCCAAGCATGTCTGAAGGACATAAAGGACTGGATGACCTGTAATTTTCTTCATTTAAATTCTGACAAAACTGAGGTTATTGTATTTGGCCCGAAACACCTCAGAAACACAATATCTAACCAGATTGTTACCCTAGATGGTATTGCCTTAGCCTCCAGCTCTACTGTAAAAAACCTTGGAGTTATTTTTGATCAGGATATGTCCTTCAACTTACATATAAAACAAGTCTGCAGGACGGCATTCTTTCATTTACGTAATATTGTCAAAATCAGAAATATCTTGTCTCAGAGTGATGCTGAGAAACTAATCCATGCATTTGTAACTTCCAGGCTGGACTATTGTAATTCTTTATTGTCAGGATGTCCCAGTAACTCTCTTAGAAACCTCCAGCTGATCCAAAATGCTGCAGCCAGAGTTCTGACAGGAACCAGTAAAAGAGATCATATTTCTCCTGTATTGGCTTCTCTTCATTGGCTTCCTGTAAAATCCAGGATAGAATTTAAAATCCTGCTTCTAACATACAAAACTGTTAACGAACAAGCTCCATCTTATCTTAAAGACCTTATTGTACCTTATCATCCGAACAGAGCCCTTCGCTCTGAGACTGCAGGTTTACTTGTGGTTCCCAGAGTTTCCAGAAGTAGAATGGGAGGCAGAGCCTTCAGTTATCAGGCTCCTCTCTTGTGGAATCAGCTCCCAGTTTGGGTTCGGGGGGCAGACACCCTCTCTTCTTTTAAGATTAAGCTTAAAACTTTCCTATTTGACAAATCTTATAGTTAGGGCTGCTCAGGACCACCTGAGCTGTCCCTCAGTTAAGCTGCCATAGGTTTAGACTGCTGGGGGACTCACATGATGCACTGGGCTCCTCTCCTCTCCTCTCCTTTCTGTACTGTCATATATCACCATTACATATGACTAACCTATGTTTCCCCCCCGAGGTTCTGTGTCCTGCTTGTTCTCTCCGTGGATGTCCCTGATCTGGAGCTCAACGTCCCTGATCTGGAGCTCAACGTCCCTGGTCTTGAGCTCAACGTCCCTGATCTGGAGCTCAACACCCCTGATCTGGAGCTCAACGTCCCTGATCTGGAGCTCAACGTCCCTGATCTGCAGCCGCTGGCCTCACCACCTCCAACCCCTACCCCAACCTCTCCTACTATCCCTCCCTCCCTCCTCTTCCCCACTCCCAACCCAACCGGTCGAGGCAGATGTCCGCCCTCCCTGAGCCTGGTTCTGTCGGAGGTTTTTTTTCCCCCTTCCCTACCATGGGGGGTTTTTGGTTCCTTCCCACCGTCGCTGACTGCTTGCTCATAGGGAATCCAAAAGCAACTTTGGATTGTTGGGTTTTTCTGTTTCCTGTTTTACTGTTTCCTGTTCTTTCTTACAATGTTAAGCGCTTTGTGACGACCTGTGTTGTAAATATGCGCTATACAAATAAAACTGAATTGAATTGAATTGAATTGAATTGAATGGCTGCATTCGTGAGAGCAAGTAAGTTAATTTTCATATATTTGGACTGTATAATGGAGTTAACTTTTCTTTTTTCTGTTTTATGCTTTAAAAAAGCTGTTTTCGAATGTATTTTAATTCACCTTTCAGTACAACAGGAATACCCTTAAACATGCAGGTAATTCAGGTTTTTTGGTTCAAGGATCATTTATATGGATGCTATGTGCTCCACAATGTTCACATTTTAGCTGCTAACGTTATGTGTCTGCAGTTTGGTGCTCGGCTGACAGTGGACAGTGGATTAATCAAAAGCCATCTTCTTCATCATCACCATGTGTTTCACTGGAAGCATATGATGAGCAGAGGGAGCAAAATGAGCTGAAAGACACTAACATGTTCCATACAGCTGTGGAGTACTGAGAATCATCTTTACGAATTTCAGACACAGTTATTTCATCCATTGTTTCTCAAAAAATGTTGAGGGTGTGCTTCACAGCTTAGGCATACTACAAGATCAAACAGTAATCTTGTCATTTAAACCTTGTAAAGGCTGAGTTTTTTTTCTCTTTTTGGCAAAGAAATCCCCAATTATCTTTTCAAATATGGCAGGCCGAGTTGTCTGAGATAAAACTAGACTTCTGCAGCTCTTCATATCTCTGTTTTTAGGTTTAAGGAAATCTAGCCTGTCAGGGGAGACCTTGACCAATCACAGGGCTCCTCAGGTAGAAGGTATTCCTATTGGCTGTTCTACAAATGTAAATACATGTGATGTTCCAGATTCCTGCCTACGCTTGCTTTAACTCTAAGTATTCCCAAACAGGCCTGTGCAATTTCATGCTTAACTGCAACAGGAAGGAATGCTCCTTAGAGTCCAGTATGTACTGTTGGTTTTACATTGCACTGGATCTTCTTGTGGTGCCGTCAATGAACTACTGTAATTTCTAGTATGTATACAAGACAGTTTAAGAGCAGCTTAATGTATTTCTTTTTAAGTCATATCTATTTTGTTTTTGACTGAGTTTTAGGTATTTGGATCAGTTTAATAGAGCAGTGAAGGGATGGTCCCATCAAGATGAATATTCTGAGATCGTCTGTTGGCCCTAAATATATCAGTGGAGTGTAAACAGGCATGGACGGTGATTAAATGATGTGTGAATTCACACTACTAGTCTCTTCAATTTATTTCTGCCCATTCCCTTAGGCTCACTAGAGAAATCACATACCGCATCTTTTCAAAAGTGTCTTTAAGCCCTCTAAACCTGGCAAATGCTAAAATGCAATTCCCTGTCAAATGCTATAAGTCTGGCTTCTATCTTGCCAATGACCCACTTGAGGCATCATAACAGCAGCAGTGAATAGAACAAGGCTTACCGTCAATCATCATGTAGATGAAAAATATGGGAAACTCGCACTCGATTCCATCAAAAAGCTGGAAGAAGACAGAGAAGGATGGAATTATTGCTTTTCCATTTCACAGAGGGGAGCGGCACAAGGACTTTAAAGCAGCGGATGGCAGAACTTTAGAAGCATTGAATATGGAACGGAGAAAGCCATAGAAGACGTGACATTGTGTTGAAAACTGACACAACAGAGAGGAATAATAATGCTACCTCTCAAGGTTATTTTTTTAGAATTCAAAGCTGTGTTGTTTGTTTTGAGGAGGACATTTGAGTGTTTCAAGTGTCAGAAAGTTTATGATACAGAAATACACGACTATGCCGACTCTACAAAGAGGCATGACAGAGTTTGGCAATCATGTGGATGTCTAAGACCAAGGAAACTTCTCTAAAGCAGCATCCCTCCTGAAGGTGGCTGCCTCCCCTGGCAGGACAATGTACCCCTCACAGCAAAAACTGCTCAGGAGCAACTCAAGGAACATGACAGGTGTTGAACCGGTCTCCAGTTTCACCAGATCCCTATTTGATTGAGCATCTTTGGGATGCACAGGCACAGGTCTGATCCATGGTGGTCACACCACACAACCCACACGAGGCCATTCTGGAGGCATGGCGGTGATCTAAGCAACATCAGGCAGGTGGTTTTAATGCTGTGGCTTATCGGTGTATGCCAAGCATTTTTAATACAGACTGGAGGGTCCAGTTCACACTCAAGAGAAGAATTTAATGACAGTTTAGCTTTTGAATTCGTGCTACAACGTCTCACTAAAATCCTGTGACCAGCACACTTTTACATCTCGGTCAAGCTGCTTTGTCTATTTGATTGACAGTTTTTACACCAGCTGGAACAGACAGGCCTGTGTTGTTTGAATCACACTAAACACATTCGGTTTAAAAGCTAAGCTGAGTTAAAAAGGTGAGATGTCGGACCTCCATTAGCCTCCGAAACAGCTTCAAAGCTCCCTGGTATAGATTCACCTAGTCTGCGGGATGTGACTGAACAACGTTTATCCAAAATATATTCCCTCACTTGCTGTTTTGAAAAATCCAACATATATGTCCCCCTTGGGAGTTCAGCTGGAGTGGGAACCAATGACTACAAGAACCATCGCATATGATGTGCTGTATTGTAATACTTATCAAACCATTCAGTGAGCCCTTGCACTCTGTATGGAGGCATATGCATTCAATTTATTTAGGTTTTTAATTTAATTAAACTTCTCTCATCCTTGTAAGCACTTTGACTGACTGACTGACCGTCAATTGAATGCAAAGAAGTCAGAGGCAGCATGTGGCAGCAACTGCGGAGAGACTTGCTGGATTATTCTCGGAATCTCACTCAACCAGAAATCCTATTATGAAGCACACACCACATATGTGTGTACTGTCACACACACATAAACCTGAAGTCATTCGCTTACAAGTCACATGCAGAAAACACAGTCAAGTGAATCAGAGAGTTATTCAGTCCAATAATGCAATCCCTTCATGTTTATTCCCACCTAAAGAGGATCAGCTCAAAAACACTGTGCCTGCACAATAACCACCTTTTGGGTCACCCAATTTGTATAAGCTCTACAAATCATCAAGGTCAGCTTGTAAAACCATCAAACAAGTTGCAGATGTTTATTAGCCACTTTTAAATCCATCAATACAGAATATGTGTGTGTGTGTGTCTGTGCATTTTAGCCCATCTATCTATAAATGTCATTAGCTCTGACTATCTCTGTCCCCCATCTTTTTCAATAATCTCCTCACTGATGGAAGATAACAGAGATTACATCCTAATGCAATAACACATGCCTGGTGGAGCTGACACACACACACACACACACGCACTCACATTCAGAAGCTGCCAGTATCACTGATCAGACATGACTGTCTGGATGAATGTGCTTCTTTAAATGGTTCATTTGTGCACCCTGTGATTATGCAGATATGCATGGCCTTAAACTGTGTATTTCCGCACAGATGAGAGGCAAATGTAGCTATCAGGTGGTGAGCGAGGGATGAGGGAGAGAAAAATGAAAGACAGGAGAGTGCATAAAGAGAAACAGAAGTAGGGAGGGCGTATTTAGTGGCAAAGGGAGAGCTGAGGCAGTCACCCAATGAGGCCTGTGCTTTTTGGCCCGTTGAGGCTGTAAACAGGCAGGGATCCCTGGTGTTTTGTGCTTGAGCAGCTCGACTGATTGGTAAAACTGTCTATCACACAGGCTGCTGCTGCTGCTCTCTGTCAATGGTAAACAGACAGGGAGCACAGACGTCTGCCCTGCTGTGAATTCTCTCCTAAACGCCAACAACAACTTCAGTCAATGTCTTCTGCGGGGAGACCTGGTCTACCTGCGTCGTCTCTTTCTCCAGACAGAGCTCACACTGTGTCAGACACTCCCGTGGCATTTCACTATACTCCGTGTGGTGGCTTATCACTCAGAGCACGTAGCATTTTACTTATCACTTCCTGCGTGCTGTGTTTGTAATGCTGCTAATCTGTTCCACCTCTAAAAGTGCCAAACGCTTCTTTTCTCCCATCAAAACAATCGGCAGCTTGTTTTAATATTCATTAGAGGATAATGGCATTCTTGTGGTAATATTTGCTGCACTGTGTAATAAATAATGTAACCATCTGGATTCTTTTCACTTGCACTCCTTGCTAATGTAGTTGCAAACGCATTACCATTAGTAGATGGAAGCAGAAGTGTATCATAGGTTTACATTATGAAACTGAACTGGGATCGGTGTCTTCCAAATATCTGTCCGCCCGCTGCTAGACCTGAGAGCAGGATGGGGCTTGAAGGAACTGAGGCATTAAATACTCTCTGAAATATTCCTGTTCTTTGTTTCTTATTAGCTGTAGGATTAAAAAAAAGCTAATTTCAAAGTGATTTAGAGTTAGTGCCCCACGAGTGCCCTCTGTGACATATCAGGCAAGCACTTCCATCCTGTTATTTGGTTTGTTTGATTTCATTACCACCCTTCAGTCATAAGCAACGAATACATATTCAAAAAGAGAACTGACTTCATTCAGCAGCCTCTTGAATGAAGTGTCCAGCAGCCCACATCCTAAGAGCCCTTCAGATGGCACAGCAGTCATGTAAAGCATCAGAATCTCTTGGCTGCTAGGTGTCTGGTCTCAAGAACTCTTTAAGTACACGTGACTCTCTGGCAGTGAGCAGAACTGATAAGACAGAAACTCCACCTGCATCTCACTTTGCACTTCCAGATCCTGGTTGTTTTCTCCATCTGCCTCCCCGAGCTCTCTCCGGGAGGTTAAGTTCGATAGCTACCGCACTGATTTGTTTAGCATTAAGAGTCCAGTCTGCGGTTCACTCGCTGAGCTGATTCTTAAGTGAATGCGCTGTCATTTCAACAGGATCACAGGGGATTCAGAAAAGGACAACACACACATACGGACTCATTCACTCACACTCACACACAAACACGCGCACTAAGATTTGGGGAGGAATACTTGGGGGATTAAAAGACTTGAAATGGGAGAGGCTAAGTCACTGGGAGATCTCTAAGCATTATCATAAAAGGATAATACCTTTGAGGGATTAAACATTTCAAAAACTTTTCAAATGTCAAGCACTTTCTAGTTGAACTTTTCATGTTTCAGGGATGCAAACCAGGTTCCTCAAGTTCAGCAAATGTTTACCTGAAATAAGCACATTGTACATTTGTAAACAATATTCTGCTCCTTAAGTCTGAATGTAAAAATGATATAATCTTAAGAATTTTAATGAGGTACTTCAATAATGTTTGAGCGCTCTCCAAAACAGCTGCTGCTTTGCTGTTTATACAGCATTTTATTTGTCTATTTGTCTCAATGTCTTAATGTTTAGTGCCTGACCTGACATAATATTTTAATCAGCAGTCTGTAAAGCTTCTGATGCATTTCTAAAAAGTTAGTGCTCATGCTTCTCTGACTGGTTACGCCCTTCAGTTGTAAAGGTGCCTCCTCCCTCTTGTTTCTAGTGGAGTTCTCCAGGGGTCTATTCTGGATCCCTTATGGTTTTTGTTATTTTCAATCTACTCGTGATTTGAAGCACATTATTCAAATATGTTAAATATATTTCAGCTGTTAAGATGATAACATTCAGCTGAACATCTTGTGAAAACTTAAAGGGATGCGCAACAGTAGGAAAGGAAAGATCAGAAAGACCGAACAACACACATAATAATTGCATCCGTTTGGTGTCCTACCAGCACCCACCTTCATTTCTGCAGGTTTGTAGTAGCGGCGATTCTTGTCTTCGTTGGCGGTGCGGTATCCATCACGGAGGAAGCGTTTGAAGCCGTATTTGCCCCGCAGCTTGCGAACAATCTTGTCAAGGGTTTGACTGTAGAGAGCGTCATCATCGACCGCAAAGGCAGGATAGCTGATGGTTGGAAGCAAGGCTGCATCGGTGTTCTGCCAGGAGGAAAGGTTTACTTTTGCAGCTTACAGACCCCGTTAAAAAAAAAGTTTTTTCAATCAGAGTGAATGAATTAGCAACCAAACAAACTGTTGATGTGACGAATTTAGATGATAGTAACTAAACTTAAATCCTAACCACAGTCACTGATCATGTTGCTAACAGTCATATAGCATAACATCCGAGTCTGCTACCATTGAACAAATGCATCTACGTGCTCCAGACGATCATGTACTAGACAGGTTTAAAAGGCTTTTAGCATCAGGGGCATAAGCAATGGGTTGTGAACAACACACCATAGCAGTCTTATTGAAATCGAGGCACTGTCTGACTAAGTTTCAATTTGAACAGTCATTAGGAATAAATATTGTTATCATGCTTGACAAACCGCTATGACCGGGCATCTAATAATCTCATTTTATTTTTGTTAGGTTTACTCTATTAAGCAATGGAAATGAGAGTTATTAGGTCTCAGCTTCACTGCAAACGGCTATGAATATTTAAACCTTATTAATAATCGGCAGCTTCCAAAACTAAAAGACTTGTTTTCCACATTCTGTGTGGACCCTGCTGTCTACATACTGAGGTCCCTAATAGCTGCAGTGACGTGTCCGGACAAGCACTGCTATGAACGTGTTTGTCGCGCAGCTAAAGGACTAGATTTGTGTTTAAGGCATGGTCGACTGTGTGATGCAGCTGTTCTGCTTTGTAGCGTTTTCCTTTTTAATTTGCACCGATCTGTGCAGTTCACAGAGGAGCCAGGTGCAGCTCTGTCTGGTCCAGTCCCTTTTTATGCTTTGACTTCTTGTTACACCTCCAATCTACATGTTAACATCCTCGGCGCTGCAGCTGAAATGGGATATCAGTTTGTGGAACACACTTGGTGCAGGTATTCAGTGTGTCTAGAATGGAATACTGAAATTCAATCTTTTGACATGTTACAAGAGGTACTGATATTATACTGATATTTTGGTTATCTTGACATGATCCTGCACTAGGCTGGTCTCTCACTCCTCACTGCACTCGTTCCCTCCAGCTCCTTAACGTCAATCTCACACGGCTATAATGCCACCCTGATCATCTAATTACACTCATTTCCCTGCAAGCTGATGGCGGCCATTCTGCCTGACACATTCAGCACGCAGAGAAAGAGATGTGATCATTTGAGCGTCTGCAAGTGGTGGAGTGGAGAGTGGAGAGTGGGAATGGTCTTGCTCCTGCTCTCTTCTCTTCGTGCCACTTAGTCTTTTCAGCTCGACCTCCCTGCAGCTCTGCAGCCAGTTCTCACTTTTGTCATTTCTTGTCAGTGCTGATTCATCAATAGCACAGGTACAGGCAGCGTAATGACTGCATGGTGGGGGAAACACATGGCTGAATTGATATCCACTGACATATTGACGTAAGTGCGTGGTTTGCTTGATGTGTGCAATTAACCTTTTAGGTTTTGGACATATGCGAGGCAGGCTACCATTTGCTAGAGATTATGCACACAGCTGCTTTCTGAGCTTTCTTCTAAACACTAAAGAAGATATAATGTGATTTTACTTATATTTTAATCTTATTTACTCATATGAATTTGCGTGAGTGACTTTGAACAACGCAAAAAAATAAAATACAGGATTTCAAAAATACTAGTTCTTAATAAACATGGTTTAAAAGACTTTTTCATTTTGGAACACGACAAAAGTCACAGCCACGAGCACATCTGCCGCTGATGCTCTGTTTAAAGACATACATTTGTCTGCCTTAGGCTTCAGCCAGTTGTTTACTGACTTGATCGCATGGACAAGCTTGTCATTGTTTATACAGATCTATATACACAATATGAGATTTGAAAACACTGGTTCTTATTGATCATAATGTTGCATGGAGGTTATCAATAACACACTGTGGGAGCACAGGAGTGTGCAGACCTTTCCTTTTTCTAACACTGACTATAAATATCTGTGCAAGAGTTCATTGCGTTTACTTCTTTGGCCACTGCTTTATCAACTAAAAAGTCATCTCTGTGTATCAGAGTTACATAATTAGAAAGTTTTTCCATTAAAAAGGCTTAGATGTAACTATACAGTGTTGCCTCCTCTGGAATGTGAGGATGCATGAAGTCACTGCCTTGCTAACCACTTACTGAGAACAACACTTGCTTCACAATAGCAGGTTGTTTGGACTACTGGAATAATTTAGCTGTACAGGTTCCAACTGGAAACGGATTCTGAAGAAGAATTATGACACATAAAGCCCCACCCTGGAAGTTTTGGGGCAGCATTTGTTTCTTAGGTTTGGTACATATGAGACCCTGGAGGACTGAAGGCTTGTTTTTTTTAAACTGTGATCAGTAAGGTGGAAATGATCAGTCAAGGCCGATATTTCACACGTGATGTCCTCCAGCATATAAAAAAAACAATATGAACATTTAACAAGGGTGAAAAAACTCTGAAAAAAAGAAAACCTGCTTGTGGTGCTACGTGCAATGTTGGGGGATAACTAAAGTCAGTATGATTTATTCTCTGGAAAACCACGATTGGTGGACTACACTGACATTACCATCCCTAGATCACTGTCACTGGCTACAGTCAATGACAAGACACTATTGTGGCAGACTTTGTAAGCTAACATATTGTAGATTTTGAACATTATTCCTTTTGTCTCTACCAGTCATTGGCCACTGTTAAAACTTGGTTATCTGTAGTGGTTTTTAACTGTGATTTGGATGGTGGATGGACTCACATGGGAGCGAGACTCTCGGGGCAAGAGGGAGCAAAGGGTTTGCCTGTTCCTGTTGTGGGCGTCCAGATCCACAAATATCACAGACCAAGAGCAGCCCTGCAGCACAAAACACACACACAGAAAGACAGACAGCATCCGAGTTACAGCTGAACTATACTTATGGTTCACAGGCAGAGCAGCAACATACAGCCTCCTGTTCTGTATGTCAACACCCACAAGTATGAACAGCACAAGCTCTCCAAAAAATAAACAATCAAAAAAAAAAACCAAAATGGTTAAAGTGGCTTTAAAGCCTGCATCATCACACCTGACACCTCCGCACATCAAAACTCTTTCGCAGCAGCACCGGGGCTGATATATCTGGCTCGCACATGTGTTTGAAGTACAGTGTGCGAGTGCTTGAACAACAAAGTCGACAATCATCCTATCTCATCAAAAGTCTCCATGTACAAAAATGAAGTGCTACTACCATAAAGTAGTTAGTTCATTCAGTGCACTTTAACACATCGAGGAGGAGGGGGGGCAGTTTATGCTTTTTACTTACTAAGGGAAGCGATCAAACCTTTTCTGGTTCCAAAAAGCTGGTCCAGTCCACTTTATCCATCCATTAGCAGTGCTTACATAAAACCCACTGAGTCATTCCCACAACCTGCTAAGCAGTTTCTAATGTAAGTCAGATGCATTATGTATGAATATTGCCAGAGTCTATTTTTTTCTCCAAAAAACAGGCCTGGCTCGGGCTTTTAGTCAAATCAGCAAGCTTTCCTTCAGCAATTTGCATAGTGCAGTGGATTGCTGGCCACAAGTGTAGGCAGCTGGGTGACATGTCAGTGAAATGGCCATCTCATGGGCACATTTTATGGTGTGATAGTACATAGTAGCGGGGTTAAAGGAAGGAAAAAACAAGCTTGTATCATAAGTGATTTGGCCTTGGACATGTGCTCTTTTGACTGGGATGTTTTTTTCATTCATTTAAAACATTTTTATGTACTTTTATATATACTGTATATTGATCTAAGATATGTGTTTCTTAAATATAAATATAGCATTAATATGGCCACAAACAACCATGTGCTATTTAAAGATAGACTGATCAGCCACAACATTCTGACCACTGGCAGGTGAAGTGAATAACATTGATCATATTGGTACTATGTGGTGTTCTGCTGGAAAACCTTGGATTTTAACATCCATGTTGATTAGACTTAGACACCCAAATAAACATTGTCCCACAACAAACACACTCCTTCATGCAAATGGAAATCCCAAATGTCACTGTCCTACCCCTGCAGGAAAATGCACCCCACCACATGGCAACAACATCAACCAATCAGGAACATGACAATGGCCTAAGATGTTGATTTGACCTCCAAACTTCCTACACTCCATTGTGATAAAGCATCAATAGGATGCAGTGGAACAAGTTGGATTGACAGAGGCCCCACTGTACAACCCAGAGCACCCAAAGGATCCACTGCCAGCATCCTGGTTCCAGACCCCATAGGACACCCTGAGAGGTCCTCTTGTCCATGTCCAATGGTTCAGAGCATTTTCGACCACATAAAGGGGACCAACACAATACTAGGCAGCTGGTCCTAGTGTTATGCCTGATCGGTGTATAGTGCAGTCATGGCATCCTTCAGAATGAAGAATGAAGTCACATCCCCTTGGTTCTGGTTTGGCGGCCGGTTCGGCCACGTGTGCATGTGAGTCCCTTCCTTTGAAACCGTTGGCTCTCCCTGTGCTTATAAACAGACTGAGAGTGATTTAAAACACTGCATTGTAAAACTAAAAGTGCAGGCCAGCATTCAGATGGTGCCCTAAAAATCTTAAGAGTTTAAAAACAAAGTATTTCATTAAAATACTTAGTTTGTATTTATAAAGCTATCAGTTTCACTGGTATGATTATTGGCTGCGAAAAAGAGTGCCAGAATACAGATTATATAATACCCCTTTCAAAAACCCTTTACAGATATAATATAACATAGATCAACTTGGTGCTGCTTTCTGTGCAATGATATACACAAATTGAAAGGCAAAATGGTGGATTGAGTAAGTTGTGTGTCTGCCTTCCTATATCCCTGCATCTGAGTGGTATGAATTATGTGACAGTCCCTAGACAGAAAGTGGAACCTGTCAGGACTTGATCGTCCAGCTGTGTGTACACAGCTCTACCAAATTAATGACTGGCTTTAAAGTTGAAGGATCCTCTTCCTAGCAGGATCAATTTTTATCCACCCAGTTCAATTTGTCACACCAAGACGCAGCTATCTTTGCATCCGCTGCATGGCTTCGGGGTGGGTGGGAATATCAAAAACTCCAGAAACTGAAGGCTGCGTGTCCATTCATCTCATACAAAGGCTAAATTTGATTCACAACCACAAGAGTCCGCAGCCAGTGGCCAGTGCGATAGCAGAGTTCGGAATGTACCAAATGTTCCGGTTTAAGGCGTTGGGGGGGAGTTACATTTGGTGTTGGAGGGATGAGAGTCAGCTGGGAAATCAAGATTGATAGGGATCATTAATAAGCAACTGGAAGGCTTGTAGCACTTTCATTCCCACAGAGGGATAAGACACACACACACACACACACACACACACACAAGCGCGCTTACAGAAGCCCCATACACCATGGATCATAAAGCAGCCACCTCTATAAATTGATTCTTTCAACAAGCTGAGCTCGATGACAAAATCCATTTTCAGGCACAGTTAAACCCCTCATTTTGCAGGTGTTCAGAAGAGAAACACAAACAACAACTTTACAGTAATACCTAAAACCCACATGCAATGATAATATAATATTTTAGATGCATTAAATGGCTACAGAAGCCATTCCTGGCAAATGCCCAAGTGGAGAAAAGAAGAAAAGATAATAAGAGAGGAGGCTTGCTAAGTGGAGGGCTTCATTTTCCAATCCATTAGCAGGTGTAATGAATGTCCCTGTTTTTCCTCTCCTGCACAGGAGCAAGAAAAAAAGAAACATATCCACTAATGGACTTAGTAAAAAAGCAGGCGCTGAGATTCGGAGGGAAACCAGGATCAACTCTGGCCATCGATCAAAGTCTGTAAAAGCACAAACAATTTGCTGAGACAAACACAAACAAACCAAACAAATCTATTGATGGTCAAATGTCCAATCGGAGAAACAGTCTTCCATCGATGACAGCAGCACTAATTAACGCTGATGATGTCTCCTCGTTTTAACAGCCACGATTTTCCATAAATTCAGGTCAGTCAGTCTTTGCGCAGCGTGGTGGCACGGCTCAGGCTGACGCATGGAGCTGTAATTGGCCACTGCAGATCTGAATTAGAAACTAGGGCGTCTATCTACAAAGCAATCTTGCATCATGTGACACGATTAGACGGGAGACAAATACACCTGTGTCTTGGGATTCGTATGAGGAGGAAATGTGCAGGGAGCATGTGAATTATTCAAATACCTGGTTTCCAAACAGGTTGAATCCATTGATGGCCTCCAGAGCAGCTTTAGCAAGGCCCACAGAGCTGCAAGATAAGAAACACTGAGCATTAGTCAAAGCATGCAATAAGCAGATATCCCTGACACTGGCACACTATTGGGTAAAGGATACCTTGTGTTTCATAAGCATGACAACAAATGTGGTGCTTTGATGGAGGCAGTGGTACAAACCAGAAGTGTTCCGAATCACATTTGAATCTCAAATGGCTATCTGTCAGGATTTAATAAAGCTGAGGGCTCCTGAGTTTCTTGGTCTACAGTAGATAATGGATCTCTTAAAGTAAAAGAAAAAAAATGATATTGAATTTCACAGTGGCTGGCTACTGTGATTGCAATGCAGACTAAATGTGAATCAATTTCACTGTCATTTTGTTTCCTTTTCCAGCCTGCCAAGATTTCCCTCGAAAAGAAAGGGAGAGAGAGGGGGGAGGAATTGCAGGAAACTTGGCGATGACTGGCGGTAGATCTGCTGACATATCAAAAAGCATTCAATACCATTAGTGAGGCTTGAATCGATGCTTAAAATACACAGAAGGGCCGGCTAATTCAGCCTGCACAAGACAGCTCCTGAAACCAGCTCTGTGTAACACACACAGAGGAAAAAATGGACAGCGCTGGTCAGCACCTCACATTTGGATGGATGAGATGTGATGCTTGGTGGTGAAACAGGAGGTTAAAAAGTGATACCGGGAAACAGGACCAAAGTGGAATGATGATGCAACAGCTTCAGTTGAGAGGTGGAGTTCAGGATTCACATGATGAAAATGTTGCTGGAGACTGTGAGCTCATTCAATAGACAGCAGACAGCGTCCTGCTACTCTTATAATAAGGGTGGTCCCATGGAGCAGTTCATGTCCCAGTGGGGGTCATATAGAGTTATTTTATGCTCCTTCATATTCATATACTCGAGTGGGGCCCCTGCTGAGAATCCCCACAGCCCACCTGGTCCTCAATGCACTGAGTATAAATAAAACCCTGTTCCCCTGAGTTTATTGTGCCATTATTTAGGTCCATTTGAGGAAAATAGAAACACAGATGATCACAGTCCTGAGAGGAGAAGAATCAGTGTCATAGCCACTGACATTGAAAGACAACCACCTTATCTTGTGAGCAAATGTCCTTGCCTATAGGCGATGTGACAATTCTGAACCACAGACACAATCAAATACAGTTTTAACCTCCAGAAAAAGCTGGTCAGTGGATCATGAGTTACACCTCTAGCAGTGCTATGGAGCTGTTTCTGAGTGGGTGACCACGAATTCTGAATTCTGTTTAGAGGAAAAGTTATAAGACATATCACAATTGCATGTTGAATCAACGTGTCCTTGCTATTTGTATTATTTGTTTACTGATACTCATTCTCAGCCAACCCATCATATTTTAGATGTGGCAGGACTCGTCACCCTGGTAACCCAGATAATGGAAGAGAAGTTTCAAACAGGCTGTGAAAGGGTTGTGTTTTCACCCCAAAAGTGATATTTCCAAAATCTAACCAAGCAGTTTTGCTGCCTAAACCTTACCAGACAGTAAAAACTGGGGGAAAAAAAGGTGGAAAAGAAACTTAAGTAAAAGAATAATGGTCCCACGATGGCTCGGTTTTTAGCACCATCGCCTCACAGCTAGAGGATCCCCAGTTAGGACGCCTGGGATCTTTCTGTGTGGAGTTTGCATGTTCTCCCTGTGCAGCGTGGGTTTTCACCCGGTACTCCAGCTTCCTCTCATAGTCCAAAAACATGCTGAGGTTAACTAGTGATTCTAAATTATCCGTAGGTGTGAATGAGAGTGTGTGTGGTTGTTTGTCTCAATGTGTAGCCCTGCAATAGACTGGTGACCTGTCCAGGGTGTCCCCTGCCTTCACCCGAGTCGGTTGGGATAGGCTCCAGCACCCCCCACGACCCTACAGAGGAATAAACGGTGTATAGATAATGGATGGATGGTCCCACATGGGGCAGGAACCCTGGTCTCTGAAGTGAAAGGACTGTTGTGGACTTACGCTGCCAACATAATTATTACTGTGACTCAATCTAACTGTAGGGCTTTCCTACTACGTGTTCTAAGAGCTCATGTGAACTTCAGTATGGTGGCTAAGGCCATCACCAGCTTGGCAATATCTGACTCCTGAGTTGGAGCAGGGGTGGATCTGAGGCAGCCATGAAAACCACTCATATGACAACACCGGGACATCTGCACCCTTCTTAACAGGTGAGTTACATAAAAAAAAATCACTTCTGTACAGTTGTCATGATTAGGGAAATAAGCTTTATAGACTCAAACTGTTTTGTGTCTAGAAATATCTTTTTTGTTGCTAAATGCTTCACTGTGGTCACCAGCTGGTCACTAACTTTGTCTGTGAACTGTCCGGTGCTGAGCAGGTCCAGCCAGTGTATCGGAGGGTTTTCTGTTGTCAGTTGTAGCTGCTGTTAGGAGATTTACTAGGTGGAGCAAGGCTGAACAAAATCATAAAGATTAAGTCATAAAAACCCCAACAAGCAGCTGAAAGGTGCTAAAATGCTCCATAATGTTGAGGGGAAGTGTAGTCAGGTGAAAAACCTTTGGGGACTCATAGCCCATCCCACACTCAGACACAGTCACTTGATCCATTCTTCATATAAAATATTGATTAAAGCAGCCTGAAGGGTTTAAAACAGGATTGTGGCACAAGACGAGGCCAATGTTTACTAATGCAGGACCCACTGCCACTGAAACTGTCATTTACCTGGTAATCAACTGTCACAGTCAATATGGTAGGAGTGGAAACATTCATGATAGTAATAACAGTGCATTACAGCAGATTCACACTCTGGTGATTTTAATTTGTGCTGCTGCAAAATGAAATATTCATGAACACATGACAAGATCCCTGTTTTTAGATTTGTAATAAAACGTCATTTAACTCGTTCAAAGTTGGGATACTGCGAGATATGCTCCAGCTTACGAGATTAGATATGCTACTTTAAATAAAACGGCTCTATTCTCTCCAATTGACTGGGTGTGATGATAAGCACGAGGCAGAGGGAAATAAAATGAATCATTTGATTTGATATGGATAAATGAATACTCTGTCAAAACGAACACATCCCTTCCTGTTCATTTCCACCGAGCCTCTTTCTGCCCACCGGCACTCTCGGAGAGGAGATGAATTCTCAATTTGATCATTTATACAGATCTTGTTTACAGGGAATCTTTCTGAATCAGGCCCTGCCACAGTTCACTATTTGCATACAGCATGTTAATTGGTATTACACAACTACATGTATAAACTAGCTCACTAATTGTGGTAATCCAAAGCATGGCCACGAGGGGAGGAAATACAAGAAGCACGAGACACAGTGCCTCTTCACTACATTGAATATGTTATCTTTTCTTGAGGATATCTTGGCAAGCTGCTGCCAATATCCTTGAATTGTTGCAGAAAGAAAAAAAAAACATGCTTCCCAGAGATAAGCAATGGCAGAAATTGAGGATCTTTATCAAGACAGAGGGAGGAGAGGGAGGCCAGGTCGACCTTGGATGATAAATCAGTTCAGGAGCACGTAACAAAAACTCATCGCGCGGGCTCAGAACAGTGCTGGTGTTTAAGTGTGTGGTTCAAAATCCTTATCGTCAAACAGGTTAACTGTTGATCCATTGCATTTTTCCTCAGCTGAGGCTATTTACTCACTGGTGGATGATATGTATTTGTCAGGTTGTGCTGATTGGACAGTTCCATCAGTAACTGCAATATGATTTCATGTTGTCAAGTCAAAAACAAACAAAAACTTGCAGTTGTGCCGTCTCCGAAACAAAAAATGAAACATTTAAACAGATTCACTTTTGCTTTTCAGCCCCATCAAATCAAAGGATGATCGGACCATTAATTTTACAGTGTTTTGAAATGAGAAAAAATAGAAACAAATCAGATTTCAGGAAAAGTAAGGATTTCCATAAGAGCCTATATGCAAAAATAGAAAAGCACCTGACAGAATGAAGTGTACTTTAAGCCACTATGATCCCTATTTATATACAAAAGACCCCCTCCAGTGAAAATCAACTTGTTTTTAACTTTGTTTACATGTCCATATGGTGTTTTTTTTCTAAAATGCTAGACAATTTTGTCATTGTTGAACAAGGAGCGTGACTGATCTGTATATTTCCGTGAAATCAACAGGTCTGTTGAATGGTGTGATGATAATCACCTGATGCTGAACGCTACAAAAGCAAAAGAAATGCTGTCTGACCCTAAGGGAACCAGCAAGAACAGGCCTGTGATCATCATCAACCAGGCCATAGTCCAGGTGAACTCTTGAAAGTACTTAGGTGTCTTTATAGAAAGCACTTTAACATGGAGCACGCAGGTTGACTACATATGTGGCAGACTGCAACAACGCATGCTTTCCTCTCCTGCTCTTACCTTACTCACTAAACTCAAGTGCCATGGAGGAATCAAGTAGTTGACGTTTCCTGCTGCAGCCTTCTCTTTTTCAGCTTTCTTCCACGTTCGATCACTCCCAACCCAGTTTTATTGACGTTTTGACCTTTTGCAAGCTTTGACCAATCCGAGAACATGAAGTACATCATCGGCATCGGCGGCGTAACCAATGGAGGGAAAACCACCCTCACCAACAGACTGATCAAGAACCTGCCCAACTGTTGTGTGGTCCATCAGGATGACTTCTTCAAGCCCCAAGATCAGATTGAAGTTGGTGAAGATGGCTTTAAGCAGTATGATGTCATTACTGCTCTGGATATGGACGCCATGATGAGCACGATCTACGCATGGCTGGAGAACCCGGTGAAGTTTGAGAAGTCTCATGGCGTTAATAACACCCTAGATGCCGAGATCTTCCCGAAGTCTGACCACAAGGAGGAGGAGACTCACATCCTTATTGTGGAGGGCTTCCTGCTTTACACCTACAGACCTTTGATCGACGTGCTGAACCAACGTTACTTTATTTCCATCCCATATGAAGAATGCAAAAAGAGGAGGTGCTCTAGGAACTACATGGTGCCAGACCCCCCCCGGCCTGTTCGATGGCCATGTCTGGCCCATGTATTTACAACACAAGAACGTACTTTTTGCGTCGTTTGAGAGTCCATGGGATGAACAAAAACATTATGCTAATCTTCCATCATGCAGTGCTGGAGAGCTTGGTGAGATACAGCATCACAGCCTGGTATGGTGGTCTTTCCGTTGGACTAAAAAATAAGCTGAAGCGTCTGGTCCAAACTGCATGGAAAACTATAGGTGAGCAGGAGCACCCTTCCCTGCAGAGCATCTATGAACAGGCCAACAAAATCTTGAGTGACCCTTCAAACGCTCTGCACTCGGAGTATGAACTGTTACCTTCAAGGAGAAGGTTCAGAGACCTGCGCTGTCAATTGAACAGACTAAAAAACTCCTTTGTTCTGGCTTCTTACCCAAGACAGATAATAATATATCGATCACTTTTAAAGACACTGTATTAGTGGAATGAATTTGTTTTAATGCTTTTAATTATTTATTTGCAATGGTGGATTGTGATGTACAGTGTGTTGGCTGCAGCGTGGGTGAATAGTCCAAGACAAATTTCTCACTTGTGAGACAATAAGGTTTATCTTATCTCATCTTATCTGAAGTCAAATCATGAGCAAATTAGCAGTCAGCGCCATGGCTAAACCTCAAAACTGCAGTGTACCGATGACACTCTTGTGGATTTGGACTTCCAGAGCTTCATACATAACAAAACCAAAGTAACCGATCCTGTTAACTAGCAGGCCTTTCTGTGTTTATCAGAACCAGATTCCAGGTCTAACATGTAAGGCTGAAACACTCCATATTGTGCAGCCCGTAGAGTGTTTCAGTGTCACTCTGATCATTATTTGTAACGCTGGTTCTGTCACTACTCTCATCAGGGTCATTTCCAGTAACAGCAGGCAGTTTCTTCCAGTGGAAAAGCGCTGGTAGTGAACACAGCGAAGAACTCAGCAGCTAAAGATGATTTCCCTCAGGGGCTGGCGGTACAAAATACATGCTAATGTTGTCTGTGTCTGGCGGATGTGTAAATTGGCAACTCTTTGCTAACACATGCCATATTAACTCCACAAGTGATAATGTGTCACAACAGCGCTATGATGGAGTGAATTAATGCAGGTTTAGAGATCTAAAATGTGAATAAGTGAAACTGGGAGGGATTGGTCGACATTAGGGTTAAACAATTCATCATTTTTAAATTGAAGGCTGCGATTTTAGATATAAGTTTTGCAGCATGTCTGTGCGAGGGTTTAAATGTTCATGTCGTCGTCCTTTTCTCACAGTCATGATTTTAATGGCATCTCATGTGGTGATGCTCCATCACATGTTTCAGATATTGAACTGAAGCAAGCAAAATTATATCACAAATCAAATCGCCATATCCCTAAACTAATCTACATCCACAGAAATATGATTTATTTTAGAGTTTATATGAAAAGAAAGCAGCTTTAATGAAAATATATGAGAATTAAACTATATTAGCAATTTGGAGGTTTCCACCAGAATGAAGACCAAAGAAAAGCTGATAAGTTCACTAATAACAAATATTCATAATCCTTGTTTAAAAGCAGATACTCAAAATTAAAATGGCTTTTACTTCAAAGCAGATGTATTTTTTGCTGATATTGTAAATAATTAGAAAAGCATTAAATATTAGTGGTAAGTCTTTGTTCTGGTCCTCTACATGCACTTGTGTGAGGTAAATGCAATTTAACTTGACTGTTTTGTCTTTGCAGGCACGTTCACTGTCCAGCTCTGTGGTGAAGGAACAGATATGTCTTCACTCATGAGAGCTTGTAGGCCAGAGGACAACAATATTATGATAACTCGCTCTTTCATACCTTCTGTAACTTCTTCTTTTTCAGATTTATTTTACATCTTTCATTCATTCGTTCACAACTTTCCTCCTGTTTATCTTGCTTTCTTCCACCAATCTCTCCCTCCCTCCATTAATAGTTACATGCAGCACTATTGCACACACAAAGTAGACACAGCTCTCTTGTAAACCTCACTCTGTTGCCATCACATAACCTCTTTGGTGGAGGTAATAGGCTTTTCTTTAAAGAAAATGAATATCAGATTTATATTGTTTGTTTTAACGGTTTTAAATGGGTTAGTACCAGCTTATTTAGCAGAACTCTCCCACCTCTTCTGTTTGGCATTTGATCCAAGTAGGATCCCTTTTTATGTTGGATCTTTTATTTTTCATGCTTTTATTGTGTTTCTATTCAGATGTGTCTTTCAGTCACTGTGTTTTGCTGTATCTTATCTTTTGCTGTTAATAATTGTGCAACATCTTGGTTTAACTCCTGCTGTTTTTAGATGTGTCTTAGAAGTTAACTTGACTTGACAGCTCTACTCCGTCTGCCTGTAAATACTTGCAGCATTGGAACACTCCCATGTGCATTCATTTTTGTGCACATGTACTGTGTTCATCTTCTGGCTTACCTGGAATGCAGCTCAGTGCTGCCGTTATTGTACTTGCTGCCTCGCTCCCACATGCCGTAGTCGGGCACCCTGTAGGCTCTCTCCACACAGAACACCAGGTTCTGGATGAAGGAAACCTGCACACAGAAAACAAACATCAAACACAGGAAAGGCATGGGACACTGGGAACGAATGCAGCACAGACATCCGCACACAGCATCCTAACACACAGATACACACCTCACCACACACTCAGCCAGGGCTGCAGGTAGTAAACGTGTTTTCCACACAGAAAACGCAACCCGTACATAATTTAAGCTGCAGCTGCACACACACACACACACACACGGGAACATGCATATATAATCATGGACGACCTGTGATATTGATCTGGGCTGGACTGTGTAACTCTCTCTTATTATAAAGGTTACTAAAGTGGATAAGAAAGCTGATTTCTCATCAATGCTCAAGGTGAAACTGACCCTGCAGCTACACACAAAGTGTAATTAAGTAGTAAAGCGTGTCAGCAAGTGCAGCTTTAGCTTCATTGCCTTGTCAACTACCCATAACAATGAAAGGACTGAAGTGACACAAATCACAGCATCTGTTTAGAGCAAAAAATTCAATTATAAGTGCATCACCCTTTTATTAGACTCTGAAACATCCTTGATTTCAGCTCCATACATGAAGGTGGTCTCCTATTCTCATATCTATCATCTGTTCCATATCGTCTTTAGCAAAAAACACACCGTGTCTAAGGGCCACATGTCAAAATCAATAGCCACATCTAGAATAAAAAGAAACCCAAAAGGGAGAGTCATAAAACGTGTGATGACTTAAAGGCCTTGAATCATTAAGCAGACCTGAAAGTAGCAGTGCACGAGTGTGTGTGCTTGAGTGATGGGAGATTTAATCTAAAATGACAAAGCGGGGGAGAGAAAACGAGAGAGTGAAAGAGAAAGATAGAGAGAAGCAGATAGAACCTGTCTCGGACTTAAATAGGCCAGTCTGCAAGGAGGGCAGCGAGAGAGGGAGCCAGGCAGATGAGGCTGGGAGAGAGAGAAAGGTGTTTGCTGGGTCTGTTATTTGGGGTTTTATGAGTGGAGTGATTAATGAGGGGAAGTTTTTAGTATCTTAATGGTATCTTAATGAATTTTACTGCCCACCGGCCAAACGAGCCTCTCTGTCTCCCTGCCGCTAGACAACCATCCTGCCAGTTCTGCTTTATTTGGAGGCAGTTTGTGAACACATTTGCAAAAGCATACTACGTGTGCTTCTGCTTTCACCCATGTGCCAGCAGTGCTCACGCTGTGAAAAAAAGGCAGACACCTGTATCACGTGAAAGAAAGAAAAAAAAAAAAACAACTGAGACTCAGATACATGCAAGCTAATGAGTCGCTCCATTTCATGCTGCATGAAACTGAAAATGGCATCTGGAAGGAGGTCGATAGTGCATCTTCTCTGAGGACACGCAGCAGTACCACTTAAAGAAAAAAAATACTGCAATGCAGCTTCCAGCTCACTCAAGTGAACGCCAGTGGACTTCACAAGCAGTGACAGCTAACAACAAACTAATAAATACCGTACTAATGTGATTAGTCCAAATGAAACACACTTCAAACAGCGTTCAGTGAGAACACCAATCACAAATCCTTCTGCTCGGTGGATCTGATGTTTGTTAATACAAGGATGAGGGGTGCAGGCTGCTTCATTCTGAATTACGCAACCTAATAAGCACTGTTTAACCATGCAAATTAGGGCTGCTGCACAAACAGAGCTGCCCTCGTGGAGGAAAAAACACTGTCAATTTGTTTCGTCAGGAGTGAGAATGGGAGAAAAATGAGAGGTGACTGGGGTTGGGTTGGGTCGGGAGGTTCTGTAAACAAAGTCCAGACTGCACGCGCTAATTGGGTAGTGGTATAATGCTCTACTATATCCTTACTTTCTTGAGATAAGCCCAATTTAGTAAACAAATGGATTCCTTTACCAAGGGCACAAATTTCACTGCTCTGTGGCGGTAAGTAAAGCTGAGAATGAGCACGCTGTAAAACCAACAGAATTAATGACGTACCAACTGCTCCTGGGGGCCACACAATAAACAGCACAGTATGTAAACCTAACAGCCAAGTTGCCTCGACGTTTTATTAAGAGCCACACATAAAGAGGACGAAAAATGACGGCAGACAGATACATCAAACTCAGAACAAAACCAATGGAAGCAGCTTTTCGATAGCGGGCTGGTGTGCTGCCAAATAAGACGTTACCGGTTCGATTCCCAGGGGGACATTTAAGCTTCCACAATGAAATCATCTTAACGTTTCCCCCGCTGGAAGTCAATTGAGCGGCTCAGCAAAAATATAAATGTGAGCCAAGCAATAAAAGTGAGATACTGTACCCTGATCCTACATTTGTGCCGGCTCTAGGATATCTGTGGGGGGATTTACTACATCTAACTGGCTTTGAGAGACCTTTCAGTCTTACTTTATAGCAACTAGCCGGATCTTTAGAAGGCAGCATCAGATAATGTTGAAAGTTGTGGATCTCCTTAGGTTCCACTATTTGCTTAACAAGAAATAGAGATTTACAATACATTTTCGGAACAGGAATTTGCTTGTCTGTGAGAGCAGACTCATAAAGAGGATGAACTTCCTCAGTGGAGCTCGAAGATGCTTCAAGGCGCGGCGTTGTTCTGCTTTAATATTTTGTATTTTGAACTGAATGTCACACCATGTAGGGGGACATACGACCTGTCTGCAGCCATGCTTGCAGTTTTAACACCTTAATTTAGCATGTAACATTTACTAAGTAGCACTAAAATGAAATATAATTGATGTGACTGTAATGGGAGTGTCTCTAGAGCTTGTTGTTAAGATGTTTTAGTGTGGATCAAAGTGGCAGACAGACCAACAGACTAGTATATAGTCAACGGCATGGCTCGAAATACACAACAAGCATGGCTAAAAACATGTGAGGCGACAGAAATGTAGTCAACATAATATCTGTGCTTATTTTACATGCGGTTCAACGGGTTTTCACAATTTGAAGCATCTTTTTTTTCTGAAATGTATACAGTCAATTGAACTTTAACAGGAAAGGAGAAGCAGCCTGCTCAACAGGAGACAGCATTCGGCACGAGGAAATGTATTTTCCTTTAGGGTATGATGTATATGCATATGTAGCGATTATACATATGAGAAAATAAGTTGTTCAGAACCATTTGAAACATAAGACTGTTACCGTTTACTTCTAGTGCATTTGTGTGAATGCAATATATACAGTGAAGTATTTGATCTTATGAAATTTTTAAACTAACAGCTTCGATTTACTATATTGAAAATACAGCCCCCACAGTAGGAACTAAATACACCTTTTCACTGCTGATTTAAAGTTTAGATTTTCAATTTGTCAGTAATGCCTCCCTTCATTTCTGATGACAGACTCAGTCCTCCTCAGCATGAAGGATACCAGCATTTCACACATTTCTGGAGAGATGTTCTGCCATTCTTCAGACCATTTCTTTGCTGCAGGGGTTGTCTTGCTTTACCTTTCTCTTCAAAACAACCTAAAGGTGTTTCATTGGCTTCAAGTCCAGTGACACACTTGGCCAGGTCATTTTTTTTTAGAGACAGCAATGTGCTTTGGATCATCATCATGCTGGAATATTCCTCATCTGTCAAGCTTCTGCAGACTGGGAGTCATCTTGTCAACCAGTATTTGGGTCTATCCACAGGCATTTATTTTGCTATCTATAAATGTCATCTCCCCAGTACCTTTTGCACTCATGCATCCCGGTATTATTACACTCCCACCTCTGTGCTTCACTGTCAGGACCATGCATTCACTGTAACTGTCCCAGCCAGGTTAATGCCAGGCATGCAGGAGCCCCGTCTGAGCTGAACAAATTTATCTTGGTCTCATCTGAGGTTGATGTTATGAACCGTCCTTCACAGTGTCTGAGCTTTCACAGAAACACAGATTTCCACTGACTGTGCCAAGCCTGCAGCACCTGCCTGTCTGTTTATCTGGAGCCAGAGCGTGCAAGCAGCAACCTGACTGTACCGCTGTTTTAACAGAACAACTACTGCAGCCCTGATTGGATGTACTGTGGTTCATCCTGTACATCCTGATTACTGCTGCAACTGTGTTTCTACTTATTTTTAATTGTTCACTGAGCATTCTGATGATGCAGACATGTGGATAGACACATTCATAGATCCGAAAGTTGTGATGTTCACAGAGTTTCTGAGGCCTGTATTTTCAGTGCAGTCTCTCTGATGTGTTTGTTTTTGATTGTTCGTAAGCTGAAATGCTCTACTGTTCAACTTAGAAATAAAGCAACTACAGAGAGGTGCTACCATCTTGAATTATGCCGTTCATTGTACATCCGAAATGACAGGATGTAAAGTGTGTTCAAAATTGACCTCCTTGGCAGTAATTTTAGTGTCTTTTGATTTTACCTCATCAGTGTTGTAAATGATCTGCAGACCAGAGCAGATCATCTCCACCAGGTACAGCAGAAACAGCGAAACAGCATCGATCTGCAGCAATGACACAGAGAAGGGGAGAGTGAATGAGATACCATTTTAAAAAAAAACATACTGCCATTTGTACACTGTGATATTCTCAAATGTGTCAATACAGCTGTCTTCGATTTCCTACACAGTGTAGAGACTGAGACGTGAGCTTTATATTAGCTATTAGGCCTTTGGCACTGGACTGCTACCATCAATAATGGTAGAGCTGTTGGAAATGAAACAACAGCCAAAGAATAAATTAATACACAGTAAACGCTCAACATCTAGACAGCTTTGGTGATTTCTGAGTGTCTTTTTGTCACAGGCAACTGGCCACGTAGGTTCCCTTTGATTTTTTTAAAATCTCTAGCTCTCTTGATGTATTGGCCACCCTTCACGAGAAATGCAGTCTCCATCAAAACGCTCCACACCAAACTGACCTCCGTCAATAGCATTGACAGAAGAATAAGCCATTTTAGTGCCAATGTGATGCACATCCACCTCTCTGGGAAAGTCAGTTTTGCAGCCGTGCATGCAAGCCAGGCAGAGAGCTGAAGAAATAAGATACTTTAATCGGCATTTTTAGCAACACTGAGAAACAAAACCTGCCACAGAGAGATTGATTGGCTAATTTATTCATAACGTTGCTCATTCGTCTTTGGCAATGTTTGCTTCTCATAGAATTTCTTTCCCAAACACAGCCAGAGAAATCATCCTTATTACTGTTATATCAAATATGTGACCAGTAAAATGATACCAGGGTGGTGAAGCAAGATTTCACTCTACACTCTTCATAGCATGAAATAAAACCATCCTCTTTCGCCTTATTGATCTTCTAACCCTTGCAAAGACAGCTCTTCTATTTGGACATGTTGTTGAGGTGGACAGCTTGTGGATGTGCACTGATGTACAATCTGATTTAGGTGTCATTCTCTCATTTGCTGGTTGCCCCCCACTTGCGTGCTTGCCGGCTGACCTGCAGGTGGTGGTAGTCGCTGTTGGAGTAAACCTCGTCACCGGTGTCTACGTCGAACACAGAGTGCAGACACGTAGAGGGGCTGGGATCCTTTTTAAACTGCTCCACCTAGTAAAGAGAGACACAGAGACAGGAAGGAGAAGATGACACAGAAATCAAGGGTAAATTTGAAGAGAGACAGACACAAGGGGAGACTTTCATTCCCTCACCAAAGGTACAGTATGCCACAAAAACAGCCTTGAACAAATCCAAGAACACATAACTGGGAACCTTGTGGATTAGATAGATGCATAATAATGAACTTTCTTAATCTCTATCATTACTGTCACTCTCCAGTGGCTGTGCTGTTTCTTAGTGAAGCTACTTTCTCTTCTACCTTTCTATAACTGAAAGGGAAGTGGTGGCACAATGGTTAAGTCTACGGGCTACTGATCAGAAGATCAGAGGATCAAACCCCAATGCCGCCATTGTTGGGCCCTTGAGCAAGGCCCTTGACCCTTCCTGCTCCAGGGGCCGTATCATGGCTGACCCTGCACTCTGACCCCAACTGGGATATGCAAAAACAACATTTCACAGTACTGTAAAAATGTATTCATGACAATAAAGGTTTCTTCTTCTTCTTCAAATGTTTACATCTCAGCTGACACTTAGATTCATTTTAGCGTGCACATACACACATATATATGTCACAGTAGAAATAGTGATTCAGGACAATCGCCGATTGTCTAAGGACAGATGGCAACTGGAGTCTCTCCTAGGACAGATGGCGATTGGATAGGACAATTGGTGATTCTACTAGTACAGATTGCGATCACAATCTGTCCTAGGACAACCTCAAATTTATTTTAATGATATGATGTTAAAATAAAGGAAACAACAATATTCGAAAAACCATGATTTTATTCAGAATTTACACACAGTATTTACAGTCTAGTCTAACATACTTGGACGGTATGTGGGTGGCAGGTTGTTGAACATGGTAGTCCAGCTTTCTTGCATCTGAATCTTTTGGAAACACAACTTCCTTTGCCAGCACAAACAGAACGTCCATGTGCAGCACTGGCTTACCATCCCAAGTTCTTTTGTGCAGCCTGGATACGGGTCTCCTCCTCAAGGTCCTGGACATCAATGTTTTGAAGTGATGGGAAACAGACGTTTCACATGTCCACAAGGTCTTCAGATTTGAAGATATTCTTCAACTCTCCTCCACAACTCTGTATGTGGTCTGTTGATAACTTCCAGAACTTTGCAGGGTAGGAGTTGTGGATCTGTGTTGGTCCAGTCCACAAGGAAGGACAGGTAGCCAGTGCTGCACATGGACGTTCTGTTTGTGCCTGCAAAGGAAGTTGTGTTTCCAAGAGATGCAGATGCAAGAAAGCTGGACTACCATGTTCAACAACCTGCCACCCACATACTGTAGAAGTATGTTAGACTAGACTGTAAATACTGTGTGTAAATTCTGAACAAAATCATGGTTGTAAGAATACTGAGTTTCTTTTATTTTAACATCATACATCCTAGGACAGATTATGATCGTAATCTCTACTAGTAGAATCACCGATTGTCCTGGGATAGATCCTGATCGCCATCTGTCCTAGGAGAGACTCCGATCACAATCTGTCAGGACAGTCGCCGACAGTCCTGAATCACAATTTCTACTGTGACATATACATCCATGAGGCATCTTTTCTTAAGAAAACTTGCCAAAATTCTATGACTTATCAGAGTCATTAGGTGTAAAAACAGAAGGAATCACAGAATGTTCGGCTTTACGGTACTCCTTGAACTAATCATGTGTGACATGCGCTTCTGTCAGGAAAAATCTTAGCTTAAAATCATGACTATTCATAAGAATCACTGTATTCTACATGTCTTGTTTAAATATTCACACACAATGTACCATTTGCACTGAACTCTTCACAACCAAGAAGTTACGACTGATTCGGCTGGGACCAGGAATCAGGTGTCAAATATTCAGGGTTTTTTCAGCTGAACTGCAGAAGCAAAATACGTCCAGAAATGGTTTGGGGTTTAGCAGAAACACTTAAACTTATTGCAGTGCTTGCAGTTTGTGAAAACAAACTCAGTAATAAACTCATAGGTGGTCATTTATTTATGTGCTAATCATCTGTTCATAATGAATTATTACTACTATAAATAAGCCGTCACACTTGCACTTCCCCTGAAGAGCAAATTCTTCCTCTCTAATGCACTACATACATTTACTTAGAAACCTGTCCGTAGCTGTGTTTCTATACAACTGTCAAGCAAATTTGGAGCATATTTTTAATATGCTGCTAGACATAAAAAAGAAAATGCAAATTAGGTTTGTTTATATTAACTGTTTTGGAGTGAATAAAGGAGGCTGTGCAGCGTTGTCAGAGGGTGGTATTTGGTAAATGTTAAGTTACACGTGACTGTAATGGAGAGAGTAGAAGAAGGCAGAAACTGAACTAGATGTTTGCCAACCACGAGAGAACCTTTACAAAGAAGACGAAACAAACAGAACTTTATATATCTATGAGAGAAAAATGGAAAGAAGTCTTCAGGAGGTGGTTTTAGTTGAGGCAAGTTGCAGTTATTCTTTGGTATTAAATATGTGAGGGTTGTCTTGAGACGAAGACGACAGCAGAAACAGCTGATCAGTCAGGTGGGTTAAATGTTAGCCGCATTAGAACTTACTCCACGAAGGTGTATCAGTCTCCCATGTCATTTGCATTGACCCTTTGTAATGTGATAGTTCAAAATGTGAATACAAATACATTACAGAAACAGTAATTTAACATGTTTTATTGTTTATGGTCATAAGAATCAGGCCACTTACAATTCTTTCTCAGACCCCTTTAGAGGCTGCAACTCAACTGATTGCAATTCCTCTCAGCAGTTTCACTTCAACTGCTGTTAAAATTTTAATCTATCATCTAAATCTTTTTCAATTTCCTGCCTGCACCTTGGCAAAAACTTCAATACCATTCGAGTTCTTCAGTTTTGCATATAAGAACCATACAATTATAGTTCAGGATACTTAAGCAGCTTTAGTTTGAGTGAATCTTCAACACTCTGAAATATGAGATTGCAAGAACCCAGAACTGTTGCAGGGAGATATACTGTACATTATCTGTTGTTTTTTAGATAAAATGAAGTGAACAGTTGACGTGTCTGCCTGAAGAACAACACCCCCAGCAGATTTAGAGCTGCTCGGAGGTAGATAAGGGTCAGATATGGGGCAATGACACGGTTTACAACCCGGTCTGAACACAGTTTTGTGTTCAGTTTGTTGGTGGCTTTGTGTGTGTTCGCTGCATCGACTCGACACACCAA
Source organism: Dascyllus trimaculatus (assembly GCA_024666655.1). Taxonomy (NCBI): domain Eukaryota; kingdom Metazoa; phylum Chordata; class Actinopteri; family Pomacentridae; genus Dascyllus; species Dascyllus trimaculatus. The sequence goes on along the minus strand of CM045445.1, from coordinate 5,214,142 downwards.
ATCACAGCTGGGACGCCAGCCCTGTCGCGCAGTTATAAATAATTGGCCCTTTGTCCCATTTTTACCTCGTTTGTTTCTCTTTTCCCCACCTCTCTCGTGGCTCTTCCCCATCATCAAGCCCCCTCTTGCTGTCTCCATTTTTCTTTCCACCTCCCACCTTCCCTCTCTCCCCACGTCTACCTCCACACTTCCAGTACTTTCTATTATTTACCCTGCTTTTTCTTTGTTCTCCCTCTTGCTCTCTGTGTCTTTATCTCATTTCTCAGACTCTCCCAGTTTCCTTTTGTTCTCTGGTTTGCCACACCACCGCTTCCCACCTTTTTCCCTACATAGGCAGGTCATAGTGGAGACCTTCTGTCCCACTTTAACTGAAACTGCCCCACTTCTTGCCATCCCACAGCGGCTAATATGTGCGTGTGTGTAGAGAGAGAGAGAGAGAGGAAGAGAGCTCCCTCCATCAGCAGCTAACAATAGGTACTTCTGTTTATGTTTCTATAAAACTGACTTTTCTGTAAATGTCTTGCTGGTTCCCGCTCAAGCAGAGCCACGGTGTCAAGTGGCTCTGCTCTCTGGATATTCAGAGGGGCCCCAGATCTTGTTTATTGTTTCGAGTGCAGCAATGCGCCAATATAAACTTCAAATTAGCCAACCACTTCAATGTCTGCTGTTCCAATAGTCCACTTCCATGCATTTATTTTACATATTTAGCCGCACGCTAAAGTCTTGCATCTCATCAAACCAATTTCCAGGCCCCTGATTTAATTTTCCGAAGGGACACGGACAGCGCACGGCGAGTTCAGCGATGGTTCAGCTAGCGGGTAGTCCAAAATAAGATACTTTTATCGTTACATCTGTAAACTGTTCATTTAAACCTGCATTAACTCACTTATTAGTCTTCTTGGAGGCAGTCTGACAAGCAGTAAACACAACACTGACACATTAGTGCTTTATTAGGACTTCAAGCAGCTACAGACCATAATTAGCATCCTGAGGTTAGATCAAATGTACTAGTACAGTAAAGTTTCAGGCAGTAAAACAAAAAAAACGTCAAATCTGCTGGTGAAGTGAGGGATTAGGTCTGATTTTAGGGCTTAGTTACTACAAGCAACACCTTTCACATTACACATTCATGCAGTGATCTGGTCCACTGTCTATGTAAAAACATTGATTCAAGAAGCTTTAAGGTTCAGGCTTTGAGCCTAAGATGTAAATGAACTGAGGTTGGAATAGCAAAGATGGAAAATGCTCAGTCACTGCAAAATAGCTAGAGAAACTGTCAACAGGAGGGTAATCTACTGTAAGTATTACCGTATTGGAGACAGGTGGGCAAGCATCAAGCATCATTATATTTGAGGTCTGGGTTTTTATGTATTCAGGGCACACATGTCAAAGACAAAAAGTAGGTCTTATGTGATATACTGAGCTAATAACTTTAAGAGAGTGTCATTTGGAGCCTTGATGCTTCTTTCTGCTTTATATGGCAGCTGCTCATATGTAATCGATCAGCATTTGCAAATAATATGTCTTCTTTTGGATCATAATGCTGCCTGGAGCACACTTTAATCAGCATGACAGGGAAGTATTTGTGCAAAATGTTTCTTCATATTGTTGTCTTCTAATGTTCTACTATAGATATCTGCAAAATGCTCTCTGACAACACACAGTGTGTCATTATTTTTAGACAGGATGTTTGCATGATTATGTTTAAGCAACGCTGAGCTCGTGGTTAAGTTTAAGGAAAGCCGAACTGATTTAAAGGAGCGGTCCCAAATCACCGGGTCGCGGATCGATACCGGGCCGCACAGAAAGAATAAACTTAATTTTATAATTTAATTTTTCTGCGAGTTGTTACTGTATGTTTTATCATGTACGTGTTCTTAATGTTCTCTGTATTTAATTGCAGCTTGGTGCTGCTGCTGCCGTCTTGGCCAGGGCTCCCTTGAAAAAGAGATCTGCAATCTCAACAGGACTCACCTGGTTAAATAAAGGTTAAATAAAATAAATAATAAAAAAATGCTTTTTTTTTATTTCCGGCAGAATCTGGAGGGTGCTTTATTTTGAAAAATGACTAGGTCGTCTTCTCGTCACTTCAGTCTGTGCTCGTTTCCTGCCAAAATTAATAAAAAAACGAACCTCTCCGGAGAGCTCCTTTGAAAAGAGGGAGAGACTCGAAAAAGTGAATGCATATTTAGCAGTAAAGAATCATTTTACTCATTTAGGACACTTTTTAGATTAAAAAGAAAGATTATTATTTGTTATAAGGGCGATGACTGGTCAGTAAAAAATGGTCGTGCTTGAAACCAATCTGTGGTACAATAAAGGTTGCAGACCTCTGACTTAAAGGATGGATGGAAAGTATTCAGTATTTAACCAAAGTCACAATCATTTCAACTAAGTGTTTTAGTAGTCTACCTATAATAAGTGAGGCACATGTCTTCCGTCGTATTATGTACATATGCAGCAGAGTTTTCCAGACAGAAATCAACACTAACTCACTAATTAAGCTAATTGCTTATCGTGGCTAAAAGTCAAACCTTTTCACTTGAGAAAACTGTCATTCTGAGGGAAGACACTTTGGTTTCTTGTGCGCAATGCTACAAGCAGAAACTGGGGCCCGGCTGCTGGGTCTGCTCTGTGATATTTGCCCAGCGGTGGCCCCTTGTCACATCTTCAATGAAAATGCCGTGTACTCTGTAAGTGTTGCAGACAGGGCCGCAACGAACGCTGCTCTGTGTAATTAACTGTGTAAACGCAGCTTTGTAATTAAGACACAGAAAAGCTCTCCCCTAAATTGGGTCGTCAAGGTCGAGGCGAGATGAAACAGAGTGGCTTCCAAAGGTACACACTGCACACATGCAAAGTGACACAGCAGGCTGCTCTATTAAAAGATGTCGCGCATTAAGAAGTAAAATCCGGATCCCGGTTCTGCTTTGGGTGCATGAAGCAATGTGTTGCTGTTCTTCATTCACAGCCTACACATTCATCAGGTATCCTGCAGACGTGGTATGAAATTTCCCCCCTTAGAGCAATAGTCTTTGGCAATTAACAGATTGCAGGACATTAAGCCCTTAGGACGAAAGCTACCATCTCCCACTGCCATTTGTTGCGACATGAAAGAGGAACCAGATGTGTCCAGTGCTCCAGCTCTGAGGGGCTTTGATGAGCAGGAATACACCTTTGATCTGTAATACAGTGTGTAATTGCAGGGTGCTTTCACGCAAACGTGCGGCGTGAGAGGCGAAGCTGAATCAAGGCAGATGAAAAACTCACTTTATCAGCCTGTCTCATGTAGCAGTAGAGGATCCCTCTCATGCACTTGATGGCAGAATGCTCCAGTTCATGGGTTCGCCCCATGTCATCATCAATGCGCCTGGACAGCAGGAAGAAGAGGAAGAGCACATGAGGAGAGACAGTGAAGAGATGTGCAGCTCTCTAATGACAGTTGCTGTTAGGGTCTTAATGTCACAGCTAGTATTTCTACTGGTTATATGTCCTAAACAAAGTGTATCTCCAGCTCAATCTGACTTCTCTTTATTGATGTTGCTGCGTTGCCACACAGCGTTGTGTTCGGTTTCAGCAAATACCCTGCTGAACTCATTATTTTCCTATATTATCTTTAAGATTGATGGTTTAAAAATATTTCAATAAACCAGAACTACCTTTTAACCCTCTGAACCCCAAAACTGCGTGTTACCATGAACAACGTGCCCAAAATACACCATTTATCAACTGTGAAGTCTAAAAAAAGAAAGAATCATCAAATTTTCAACTTTACAACAGTCCTTGAACTTATCGTGTGCCTTTCTGTCTGGAAACCTAACCAAAAAAAAAAAAAAAATTGTGGTATTTTATTAAAATCGTTTTATCTTACAAGTCTCTTTTAAAATTTGCAGAAAGTTTGCTCTAACCAGATTCGGGGGAAAAAAAATCCGCACTTCCAACAGTCACATGACAACAACTCAGAGACTTTCAGCTGAACTGGTCTGAACTGCAGGGTGTGTAAAAATATAATTAGTATCATAATTCTCTAATTCTCTCTCCCTCCCTGCAGCGGAAACCTTCATCCACGCCTTCATCACCTCCAGACTCAACAACTGCAACTCTATGCACTACCCTCCACACCCCTCAGTAAACTCTGCCGCCCGTCTCCTCATCCACACCCGCCCACGTGAACACATCACCCCCATCGTCCAAAAATCTCCACTGGCTCCCTGTCAAACACTGCATTCCATTCAAAATCCTCTTCCTCACCCACAAAGCCCTCCATCACCAGCCCCCCACCCCTTCCCGCCAATTCTCCAACGCTCACCTCCTCACCCCCACCACCCAGAACCAAGCACTGAACCTGCATGGGGGGACAGAACTTTCTCTGTCGCTGCTCCCATCCTCTGGAACTCTCTCCCACCTCACATTCGAGACTGCTCAGACCTCCACACCTTTAAATCACTCATCAAAACCCACTTCTTCAAGACTGCTTTTCATGTTTAACTGTTTATGCTTTTACACCTGCTTTTATTCTTTTTGTTGTTTATGAAAAGCGTCTTTGAGTGTCCAGAAAAGCGCTATACAAAATAAATGTATTATTATTATTATTATTAATATCTACAGTATCTAGAACCACTATATTTTCCAGTGTTACACCCGGGGCTCTTGGGAAATTGTTGTACATGTTCCCGTTTCCTAATGTTCTTAATTTTTGAAAGTAAAATAACCAAAGAAATGTGTTTTTATGGCTGATTGCTTTATAACTTTGTTGTATAGGGACAAGTGAACTGAAAACTCTTAGCAAAAAGCCTTTGAAACAAAATTATTCATGAAGCAAAACAATGATGCTTTAATTATGATTTATTGTATAGATTTTAGACATTAATGTAGGTAAAACACCACTCAGAAGTCAATCACGTATGGTTTCAGTGACCACATCAGGAGTCAGCATATTCTTTGTAAGGCTGGCAGATCTCAGATGCAAGTGACAAAGGTCATGCTAATAATGACTTTGGCTATCGACAGAGGAAAGCCAAGCCACTGAGGTGAAACTTGTTTAAATTTCCACGGTACACGGTGCATTAATCACACTGTCTTTCAGATGTGACCCTGCACATCAAAACTGATTGCAGGCAGAGGATACAGTGGGCAATTTTTCATCTACCAACATCCCCTTTCAAAGTAGCTTTAATGGGCATTCATTAACATACGACAAGTATCTAATGTTGTAATATGCATGAGGTGATCCAACACTGACCAGAGGCTACAGAGACGTACCCAGCTCTTCAAATTTAATTACAATTAATCAGAAAAATACAGAGGGAGCCAAAAAGGTTAAACTACCACAAGAAAACAAAGGATCACTGTAGCAGTGGATGCTCTCCTCTGACTTACAACCCACTGATATAAAAAGAAATACATTTAACTAATTGAATTAAATTAAATTAAAGAATGAAATGTGACCGGGCAAGGCGGGAGATAGAAGTTATCATGTCGACTTAGAAGAGGAGTTTGTGGCAAATCCAACTGCCAGTCTAGTCTTTGACTCTCTCTCTCTCACACACACACACACACACACACAGCAGCTGGGCGTGAAGTAAGTAATGGCACTAGCCAAGCCTGTCAGATGAGAATCATCTTAATTAAATCCCAGTGACAATTCTAATAGGAGGCAGCCATGACTGATGACTGGGATCTGCCGCTGGTCACATCACCGCAGTACACTCTATTTTTACCCTTCTCTTTCCCTCTGTCTTCCCCCTTCATCTAATTTCCTCACTCAGTCTTTCTCTCCATCCCCCCATTTCTCTCTCTCTCTCTCTCTCCTCATTCACTTCCCTTATCTTTTCCTTCACTTTCTTTCTTTCTGTATCCTCCCCTTTCAACTCTGTCTCCTTCCTCCCAATCGCTCTCTCTCTTTGCATCCTTCTTTCCATCCTTCTCCCCCTCTCCGCCCTATTACAGGCTCATTTTGTGGAAGTGCTCTTTTCCCTGGAGACTAATCAGTGAGGAATGCAGGCATCAACAGTGGGGACAGTTGATAAAGGAGTTTGGGTGCCTTGGTCAGATTCTGAAGTGGTGTCCTTGAAGCAATAATCCCGACGTGGTTAAAAGGCAAAGCCTTCAAATGACGGAGGCCGATTAAAGATCAGGGTCAGTAAGCATGAAACAGAAAAGAGTGGAAGAAAACCAGAAGTCAAAGAGGTGGGATACAAGGCGCAGAAAGCTGTGAAACTAACCGCAAACCAATGTAACTGGGGATTTTGGTCTGTTCTGCACAAAAAGCTCTCTAAACACACTATAAGCTACCTGTCCTTTCATTTTAGGGTTTCTTTTAGATCACTTTTGCTTTGGTAATTGAAGAAACGTAATGCATTGTAGCCTTGCTGCAAAGCTGCATTTTCACACACAGAGCCTTTCAAGTGTATATGACGAATATCCAAACCAGCAGCTGATGCATACATCATCAAAAGGAACTCTGTCTTTAATAGTTCACTCACATATTCACCAGGGATGTTTATGACTAACCCCTAATCAACTAATTGCTGTTACTAATTTAAACAACATAGTAAATGATAAGGTAGAAGACGAGAGTCATGCATGTCAGAAAATATATTGTGCATCAGCTGTAGTACCTGGTTGTGCCACCAGGAGAGGCCTCTTATTATACAACAACATAGAAGACTGCATTTCATTTGCTGTATTGAACAGGAGCCTGAGGAAGCTGTTACTCTGAGTACAGACAGTTTTGTGTGGGCAAGCAGAGAGCATTATGTGGGCTGAGCTCGCAATGGGCACCATGACATAGACTTCTGGGGTGGTTAAGGGATTGCGATCAAAGACTGCAAATTGAAGATAAGCTGTAGTTTACTAGGACAGCAATATAATCGAGTAGATAATATGACCAAGCTGCTTTTATGTGTGCGTGGTTAAAAATGGCTTAATCAGCTTATGGAAAATGTACAATGTCCTTGATTTGTTTCAGTGATTAATCAGTAATTGATTGATAACGCTACTGACAGTTGGTCAAGAAAATTGTCAGGACTGCTTCAGCTGGGTCATGTGAATTTCACAGTGGAAGTGCCAAAAACTGATGCTCCTCGAATGGACACTTCAGGCTGGCTGCAGAAGGGATTTCATGACCAGCTCAGAGGCTAACGTGTATTACTCATATTGTCATGGTACCATTCCTCTGTTCAGTGCTCCTTGTGTTTGCTTCTCCCGTTTCGCCCCCTCCTTTGGGTCTCTTTGTTTGTCTCTCTTTGTCCTCTCTCTGTGTTTGTGCTTGTGTGTTTGTACCTGGGCCTGGACACCTGTTCCTCTTCACAGGAAATCCTTCCACTAATCACCTGCTGTAGTACTTAAACCCTGGCCCATCGCTCCACTCTTCGCCAGATTGTATTGGTCGCTCCCGTGCTAGTATCATCAGCCAAAACTGTCCTAGTAGTGCAATTCTTTGTGCCTCAGGTCTCAGCCATCTCCAGTCATCTCCTAACCAGCTGGCTCCCCTTGCCAAGCAGTCTGCAACTCACCGTGTCCAAGGCCATTCCCACGACCACTATTCACCTGCAACAGCTCTCCATCTCCACATTCCCTCCCCCGGGTTCCCTTCTTCTTCACAAAGACTGTTCCACAATAAATGCCTTAAAGCTATGCAACCGAATCTGTGTTGCATTTGGTCCAGAAAGGCCATACACACAACACAAGTCACCAGCTCTACATGCTCTTTATTGAATTTGGGGAAGCAACTCAAGTTCCTCCTTATACAAGACTGTTCTCACACTGATCAGTCTTCATCTTAACAGCTTTCTGTCTGGAGTACTTTGAAGATTTTAAAAACATAACAGACTAGCCTAATAGAATACTACATAGGTATGATCAGCTGTCTACCTTTCCAGTTTCAGCTTACTTTTTTAGGGTGTTCAAATGGATAAAACTGCTAATTTTGCCCATTAATCTCCATAATGGCAAAGTGAAAAATCCTCTGAAATCTAATGAATCTCATGGATAATGGATGGATTGGTATCACGGTATAAAACTAGAAACTACGAAGGGAAAAAGCCTCCATCCACTTGAAATAATTCCAACCAATGGGGTGTCCCCCTAAGGACGTACACATTGCTGATAAAGTTAGGTTGAATTTTGTGTGCACAAAACAAATATGACATGGTTTGTTGTGTGTTGTGTACGTGCTTGCATGTTGTGTACTGACCGGTATGCCATTGCCAGAGCCCAGGCACCAGCAGCACAGTACAGGGAGTCTCGGACCTTGGCCTCCTTACAGGTGGAGCATGTTTTGACCGGGAAAAGGCCAGTGGTGGGACTCTGGTAGTTGAGAATAGTCATCTTAACTGGAGAGAGAGAGAGAGAGAGAGAGAAAGAGACAGAAAGTCAAAGAAAGTGGAAGTGGTGACTCAACAGTTCTTGCTAAAACGGCAATGCTGTTATTATCTCTTCACACCCACTGTGGTTGAAACATCGGCGATGAAAGCACCTGCAACACACAGACAAGTCATCCAGCACTGCTCCATCAGCCAATACCAAAACCACACAAGTGGCTCTAAAATTACAGTTTTAGCAGCTAGTGGAGCTGAATGCACATGTTCTGAAAGCAGTCCCAAACAAGTTCAAGAGGCTGACATTTAAACCACCGTTCTCTACCAATTGGAGAGCATACATGCTTTTATGTCTCCTTACTGGTCCTAGAATTACGCTGTGCTTTTCGGGGCGGGGGCTTCAAATCCGGCATTTTATTAAAGTTCATGGCTCCACTGAAAGCAGTGGCAGGAGGTGCACTCCTGCAGCCAACACTGCATGGACCAGCCATAGAAAATATCTGATCTGACACAAAATCCAAACACAATAAAAACGCACAAAGCAAAGGATGAAAGCATCCCATAAGCCATGATAAAAGATAAACACCATGAACATGTCCAGATCAATCCCACATGGAAGATGAAATCAGATGCACTGACCAGGCAAGAGGAACACACACACACACATGACAGGACATTTGATCTGGAGGAGATTTTATGGATTTTTTAAGTCATTCACCGTCAGACAGACAGAAATACAGATAGATGTGAAATACAATAGATGCGATACATAATATAATAGTAGACCTGTCAGTGTTTGCTGCTCCCAAATTCTAAATGGGAAGCTGAGGTCTCTTTGGGTGAGCTAACCCTCCCTTGCTTGACACACACACATTCCATGACCTTAGTTTGTCTGTTTAACTCCTAGGAAACACACTTTCTAAAACAGCAGCACTCCCTCAACACTCAGTCTGTACTAGATGCATTTTCGATCCTGTTTTTAGATGTCGAGCCATTTCAAATGTTTTTCTGTGTCAGCTGGACACAGATGCAGTGCTAGAGTGAGACATTCAGTAATGGACTACCAGCATGTACTTTCTCTACTTATGGTGCTTTTTTTTTGTTGTTGTTGTTTTTGGAGACAAGTCTGTATCTGTGAAGAGTGGAAGCTGCAGCTCTCTTCTTCTGCCGGTGCTGACTGACCAGTGACCTTCCTGAGGCTGTGCAGCTGCTGCCACTGCCTCAATCACTTCCCTAAGTCCCTCATATGCATATCCAGGCATAAATTCAATCAAACGAAATTAAATTATGTTAAATTCCATTTTGAAAAAGGTTGGGCAAAGAAATTTGCCAGCCAATTTTATTGTATGATCAAAGTAGGCAAACGCTAATGTAATAAACTCACTGAGAGCAGAGCTCTTCCAGTTTGTGTCAGTGTGACAGCAAATGGATGCCTGGCAACAGAAAAGAAGAACAGTAAATCCAATGACTGGGACTTGTCTGACTGATTGTTTTGCTTCAAAACATGTAGATTGTGCAGCAAAAGGTGGCCACCGACAGTTTCTGTCAGTGTTTTGCAAGGCAGTTGTGAAAGGCAACTTGCTCTGTGTTATGTCACCCACTAGTAAGACTTCACTTTGGCTCACATGACGGTGAGCATATCCAGACATCATGCCTTGGATCCCAGCCATCTCTGGTTGTTTCCTCACCATGCTTGCTCCCCTTGCCCCTTGCACCAAAGCCACGTTCATCTCCTCCGTCTCCAAAACGCTCAGTCAACCATCCACCAAGCCAAACTCCACAAACAGAGTCAACAGACTTCAGACACCGAGCATTTCAACATTCCCACGCCCATCATTTGGGGAAGTAAATGAAGCTTTTCGGTATCTGAGATAGCGTTGGCTTTATACGCTGATCTACCTTCATCTTAACTGCTTTTGTCAACACCATATAATGTGATAGGTACTAGCAGTCAACTGCAGTTATCCAGCAAAACTGAGTCACTGGCTACAAATGAAAAAGCTGCTTTTTAAATTTTCTTTGTGAAATGAAACTGCCCGTTTTTGAAAATTCCTTTAACCACAGAAGGTTTAGTAGACGTAGAGTGTATTCAGACTCCTTTGCACACTTTATGGTGTTGTTAAAATGGAGAAAACTGCACTTTCTCCACATCAATCTCCACTAACTAACCCATAATGACAAAGTGAAGGTTTTTAGATTGTTTTTGTTGCAATGGACCAAAGATAACAAAAAAAAAACCCTAAAAAAATTCAATTCGATTTTATTTGTATAGCGCATATTTACAGCACGTCATCACATAGCAGGAAGAACAGAAGACAGAAAACAGAAAACCCAACAATCCAAAGTTGCTTTTTGATTCCCTATGAGCAAACAGTCAGCGACAGTGGAAAGGAACCAAAAAATCCCAGAGGATAGGGAGGGGGGAAAAAAACCTCCGACAGAACCAGGCTCAGGGAAGGCAGCCATCTGCCTCGACCGGCTGGGTTAGGAGTGGGAATAAAAGTCTACCAGAGGTACTGGATGTATCAATCTGTACCAGTGTCTATTTCATCAGACTCAACTTTGGCTCACATGAAGGTGAGGAGATACAGGCATCATTGGCAACCGGGCAGGAACTATTCATTAAACAGTCCAGTTCAGTGAGGTGGGATTCAGTATTTATAAATTGATTTAAACTTCTACCACGGTGAAGTAACTTGGAGCAAAACACAAACCGCATTCTAGCTTCAGTAGTGCTCAGAAGTTGACCTCAACCTCCGTTCTCCCTGTGAGAGACTTTGCTATTCTCACATATAATAAAGGCAGTCAGAAAACTGTGTGAGCTGCAGTGTTTTCCACCTCTGCACTGATATCAGAGTGGAAATGAAGAAATGACTTCAGGAAACTCCTCATGTACTGCATGTTTGGGCCTCAAACATAAACTTCAGCCCAAAGTCTTGCCTTTTTAAAATTTGCATGTGGAAAAGCTACACGTACCATTGCCTTGTCAATAAGTAATAAAATGAAAAAACAAATTCTGCATAATCATCCTCAGAAGATGAAGCTCATGCTGTGTGTTTACATGCCTACCTATTGCATACATACAGTGGGTCAGTAAACAGATTTCTTCCCTGTCCAACCTTACTGGAAGCAGCAGTAGTGACAAAACATCACGATCTGGACTTTTATTTGGCTGTGTGCCTAAGCCGACCGGCAGGGCAGTAAAAGGACATACAGAGCACAGCTTTTCCTCACAGCTTTGCAGTGCAAATGTCTGAATTCACAAAAAACACACACAAAAGTTCAGCGGTGGAAACTGACTTAGATTTTGAAAGTGCACTTGTGGTAGTTTTAGCCAGGCTTTGAGTGGAATGAGTTTAAATACAGCAGCACATCACTCCATGTAATTATTTCTGCTTTAATTCACCCGCTCGGCTGTTACTCTCCTTGTCTGAAGCCTTTGTTATGAACATAAGCACTTGTAAAAAGCAGATTAGACACCCAGTTATGATATCTGTGCACTCCACTCCAATTAGATGTCTCTAATCCCCTACCCCCCTATTACAGCACCCAGGATTTTTGTTTACATGACAGTTCAGAGATCAGCTTAGCGTAGATAGCCAACTGCACCCCGCTTACTGAACACACTTGACTTTGGTGATCTGTGAATTTTCCTCCAGTGCCACCACATCCCCCTTTGGGTAAATTTTAATAACATTAGTCATCCTCGGACCTTTCACCCACTGTCACTATCAGATCTAAGCGCATAACCACAGACACTGAATAGCACTGTCACTGGTCGCATGCCAGCGTGCATTTAGTATTTAGCTGAAAGTGCCATTGTGCCCAAGTACAAATATACTGAGCTGCTAGAAATCCTGTAGACTTTTAGTCTCATCAATAATTTAGCTGTTGCAGCTTTTCTTATCCGCATTTTTAAATTATGTATATGCCTTACAAATCACGAAACACAGAATTAAATGTCAAACAGCAGATACTTCATTTTGAATTTAAAGCTGCTTTTTTTAAAATTAGAAACTGTCTGTCGCCAGTTTGGTGATGCACAGGTCAAAAAATCTGGGTTACACAAGTGACTATATTGCCATATGAAGCAGTGTGTGTAATGCTGTGACAGTTAAAGATACGTGATGATGGCCAGAGACGATCCTGATTATCTGGATCAATACTGAGAACAACTGTTGAACAAATCAGATTTGATCACAGTTTTTGACAACAACTATCCACTGAGAAAATATTATGGTTAGAGGAGCCGGTCCAGAATTCAGAAATTATGTTGCTGCACTGTCTTAGATTGTGTTCCAAGATTAGTTTTATGTGATTTAGGATCATTTGTCTGAATTTTGAGAATCTCATGGTTTCAAAACTGTGAATTTTTGTACTTTTACCATCAAAAAAATGGTACCTGGGTAGCCATTTTAAGGGTTATATCTCCAGAAATTTAACTGTGTCTAGCAGGTCCATGGTTGAATGGCTGCAGGGGAGGGCAGATTTTGTCCTCTACTAGAGTAACAAAAACAGTCTCAAACAAAACACCACTCTCTGATATGACAAAGCTTGAGCCACGGGTCGAGCGTATGTTATTTCTAGTGCTGATATTATATCGATTATTAGCAGTCATGGAGACCGATAACTGCTGTTTGGACACTTTTAATTAAAAAAAGAACTTTAACATTAATCTTCCTGTTGACAGGCTCTTACTTGTGGCATATAATCAGATTGTGCTGTGGGCAGAACATTACTCAGGACCACAGAGTGGTGACTACAGGCCGAGAGAAGAGGCTTCATCTGTACTACAGTAGCACATTTTTAAATAAATGTATCGGTTAAAGAAATAATGATACCGATAATCAGAAAAAGCTGAACATGTAATTTGAAAATCAGCCAGGCCAATAATCGGTTAGGCCCAAATTATTATTGTACTTTCATATTTAGTTTAACAGAGCACTGCTTTAACTAAATCTCTGCATTTAAATTACAGTAAAAATAAAGGTCTTCTTCATTTCAGTGCATCTCCTAGAGGTTAAACATCAATAAAATTGTACCCAAAACGCCTCACTTGTTGAACACCTGCTCAGTGACAGACACCACAGTTTACCAGTGTTCCCTAAACGCCTCACATTACAGTAGATGCTACCTAAGTAGCTGCACACAGAGCTCTCTAGTCCCCACTCGGTTCCTGCAGTGCAGCAGCTCCAACAGATGTGTCCAAAAATTACTTTGAAAGGAGTGAAATACGGTGTTCTGTCTGATTTCCCCAAGCTGTCACCATTTGGTTTTATGGACTGTTGTCTGGGAGCACAGCTGGGAAGCAAAAATTGTGATTAATATATGATTTATTGTGCAGCGCTATAAGAGTTATACACAACCCAGACCTCTAAAAGCGTGGTTTCAACTAAATTCAGCCCAGTTCTCCAGACAGCTCCTGACCCTACAGTCATCAGATCATCGCTTATGGTGCAACAGAGAAATATGTTTCACTCCCTACTCCACTATGCCAGCATCAGCTAAGGTGAAGGGAAAGTACCACATCTATTAATTACTTTGGTGTCACCAGAGTGACTGGGAAGCTCTACAGTAGGTAATGACCAAGGTCATTTCTTTGGAAATAAGGGAGACTTGTCAGCCGGGTCCGTGACTGTGAAAGTCTGACTGCACTAAATGGACGAGCGAAGATAAACTAAGACGGCTGAAGTTCACTGAAGTTCATGCTCAGCATCAGTTAGTGAGGATAGAACAGCAGTTCAAAGCTCTTAATACAAAAACAGAACATAGTCCTCCAATAATATATGCTGAAATATTACATACTCAAACAGAAAGCCTCTGGGAAAGCAATTTATCTGTTTCACACACACACATATGCACACACACTTCTCCTGCAGAGGTCCCCTCACTGATGAGTAATCTGTCTGGAGGGATCACTTCATTTTTCATCAGAACATTGCGTCGGTGCAAATGAAGGGGACATCCATTCTGCACTGTCATTTGTTACAGAGCAAAAGAGAGACAGAGAGGAAGGAGAGTGATAGAAAGAGAGATGGACGGAGACAGAGATGACGGAAAGAGAGATCACGAAGATATGTGTGTGTGTGTGAACACGGTGGGGGGGGAGGATGCATGTATGTGTGTCTGTGAATAAAAAGGGTGAACGTAATGGGTACTGAACAAGAGGCAAGAGGGCGAGAATGTCAATCCACCTGTGTGTGTGTATTAGTGTTTGTGTACTTATCAGTCAACTGAAGGCAGCAGTCACATTGGCAGAGAGACAGAGGTTGATGGGATGAATTAAGCAGATTATTAATAAACCTCTCAGAAAGTCCAACTCCAAGTAGCAAATGAAGTGCTAATGAAGAGCATACCCACATATGCATGCACACAGCTTTGTGATAGTACTCATCTCAGGACATGCTATCAACTGTATGGAATTCTAGACTTATTACAGCAACTGTTATAGTATTTCTAAAGATGAATCCTGACTATAATACGATCTGTGCGCAAAGACAAATATCCTGCCTTGATGTACTATTTTTGCGAAGTCCATGTGAGAACACATGGTTTTAGCAAAGAGTAACCCAAGTGTAAACACACATGTCAATACATACACACACGCCAATTCTGACTGCAACTCCAATGGAGGTACATTAGTTAAATACTGAAAAAGGCTGTAAGATGTACAGGCCTCGACAAGCACCAGGTCCAGTGTTAAGAAACTCTGGTCAATCAATTAATCATCTGCTCCAGAAAGCCAGATCTTTCAAGGTACTTCATGCTTTCAGCATTTTCAGGTTGCATGTTATGTTCAACAAGTGCTTCCAAGAGCATTACTTTGTGTTGAAAAAAGGGACGTAAGGGCCCAGATGATGTTGAAAAACTGCCTTTAGCATGTGCAGTTTTATTCAGTGTACTGGGCAGAGGTCAGAGTAGATAGCTGGAGGGAAAAAAAGCATAATGCTGCATCAAAAAGACAGCGTCTAGGCCCCTACAGAGTCAACAGCACTCATCATGAATCACGAAACACTGTTAAACGCACAACTAACTCTCATCCATATGCATCACGTCCACAGCTACAACACCATGTCAATCAAGCAAGGCCAACATCACATCAAGCTCCAGTGCTGTCATTGATAAGTGTGTGCACTGGTTTCTTTCACCTACGAAAGCCCCAGAGGACACGTGCAGGTCCAGCTGATCCCTGTGTTCCATCCACAATTCATCCATGTAAGCTATGCACATTTGCTTTTCTTATTTACATGGCTTTATGTGTTTTTTTATTGTGCAAACAAACCGTTCTCAAAGCATTCTCATTTGTTAGCTAACATGTTTTTGATCCAAGCTCTTTTCCAAACATTAATAACATTAATTAAGCAGTCAAGTCAAAACACGTAGTCGTCTTCTGGATCATCAAATTGGAGTCTTCGGAAAAGGGTTTTAAGAAAGAATCTTCAAGCAGTCTTTAGAGTCTGATGCAAATAATGTTTATTCAATATAGAGGCTGCAAGGACCACAATGAGCAAAATCTCGAGATTTTAACTACCTGAACAAAGCGTTACATCGCTTTATCCTAAACTCTCCTTCTTTGTCTGTCAAACCACAACCCATATTTCTTAAAAACCAATCACAAAGTCTAAACGATCTTTTTGTTTGAATTATTAATGTCTGGGTGTGATCTAATCGTGTCAAAAGTTAAACCACCTCCCCTTTCTTGGAAGTCATTCCTTTCTTCTTCTGCTGACTGCATGAATTTTCTATCGGCCATTATGAACTTGGCTTCAACTTGGGCGCCATCTTGACCCAGATTTTCCAACTCATCATACGTGAAAAGGAGAACCTCTAGCTTCCAGGCCTTGGACTGTGTACACATGAAGGCAAAGCACGCGTAGTTTTCAGTCAGCCACCAGAGGGCACTCTTGTTTTTGGGGTAACCCCCTCTGACCACATGAGATTTTGGGTCTCCACATGACAGACAGCGACAATGGCGGAGTTCTCTTTCCTTCCTGAGCGACATACGCACGGTTGGGCCGGCATTCTTATCTCTGGTTGTCTAAGAAGCTGGGAGGCTGTTAGGAGCTGCTGCGCTAGAGGCCGCGCCTGTTCATTAGGTCGGATGGGGTGAAGGCCGCATTGTTGGTAGGACATTTGAACTGTCAGTAATTACATTTGTATCTGTAACGTTCCATACAAAATATGTGAATTGGGAGATGGGGGTGTTGGGGGTGGTCTGAAGCTCCTTGGCGGAGGTATGCGCTCTCTGAGTGCTTTTCTAGTTAGCATTGGATTTGTTACTGTTCAAAAAGAAGCATAAAATTCAAATATTGTGTAATCAATTTGCCATGTTTTGTCAACTTCTGTTGTTGTTTGCAAGAAAGGAAATGTGAGGTTTGGAATTACAGCTGTCAGTTTTGGAGTTACAGTAACACTCCTCTGCAATATAAGCTATAAAAGTGAACTGTACTCTATAGAAAGAAGATTATATTACCCAGTGTTTCATTTTCTCAGACAGCCTCCATTTCCTACTGACTGTAACTCACATTAGTGTGATGCAGTCATTTATTTCTCCAAAGCTCAAAGGATAAAAAAGTCAGTCTTTATAATATATTGGGACAAAAGCTGCATTTACTGTATTTCGGTTGTATTTTCCAAGGTTCAAATGAGTTGAGGTGCTTTGATATTGCTCAATTTGGAACTGCGAAGGTCTCAAGGTTTCATCTTTGTGGAAGCAGCACCGTGGAAGCCATCATTAGATGCAGAACATAAACGATGGGCGAGCTGAACGTTGTTCATTCTAAGGCTGCAAGTTTCTCTGGATGCAAATCAACTGTTGTTGGGAGTTCTCTGCCTCGCCATCCATCAAGCTAATGTCCCACTAAATCAGCAGCTAATGTCTCAGACGCACACAGTCTGCTCTTTTACAATGGGCCATTTCACTGCAGCGACAGGGTGGAGAAAATGAGAGAAGATGATGAGGAAGAAAAAAAGTACAGAGAGACAGATTGAAAAGAGAAAAAATACAGGAGCAGAGTAAGATGATGTCTGTATAGTCTCACAGCAGATGCTACAGAGAAATATGGAAATACACAAACTGCAATATTCATCATTCAGTCCTAACAACTACTTCGCTACTCCTGCTGACGCTGTGATAATGGTTGCTGCAATATACCATCTGTGGCATGAGTTACTGTTGAATGAAAAACAAATTCAGTGGTCACACAAAAGGACGTGCCTTAAAATGCTGACAGAACAGATAAAACTAAGCAAACTTCTTTAGTGTGAAATACTATTTTTAAAGACCTTGTGCGGACAAAATCATGTTAACATGTCCGTATGGTGATGCTGCAAGAAACATCATGAATGATGGAAGCAGTCGACACCAGGGTGGAGCATTTCCACTGCAGTTTCAGTTTCTTTGCCATTTGCACTTAAAAATACCACATTGGAAAAGAGGTGCAAGTAGCTCAAGTGCCCTGTCAAAACATTCATACAAAACACAGACTCACAAACAGCTGCCAGTAATCAATATATGATAAAAGTCACAGTAAAAAATGCTAATATATGACAAATATCGAGCAAAAGGGAAATGCCCTGTCAAGATGCATGATTTAAAGACACCACAGCTTGGGGGAAAAAACTTTTCCTGTGGGGAGAAGTACCACATTTAATGGCATGATAGTGCCGACCCGATGATAGAAGCTCAAACAAGTCCTTAGCCGGATGTAGCGGTTCATTTACAGTAGCTGTTGCCCGTGACAAAAGTCTCTGTTTGTAAATGTCCTCTAAGTTGGACAGTTCAATGCCGATGCTCTTACTGGCAGAGCAGACCACTCTGTTTAAAACTCTCTTTTCTTTGGCTGTGGCGTTCCCAAACCACACAGTGATTGCATTGCAGTGTACCGATGACAGTCTAAGACACACACATTCACACTTCCAAGGATTCATATGTGACTAAGCCAAGGCTGTCCCTTATGGTTCCTCAGAATCATTCAAACATGCTTGCCTGAATTGCTCTAATCTTACTACTTGCCATTGTAAAGTGTTGAGTAGGTTAGATTAGATTATACTTTATTAATCCCACAACGGGGAAATTTCCTCGTTCACAGTGTCAGAGCAGAGTCATAGGTGAGCTAGTGAGCTCGAGCTGCAGTGAGTAGGGAGGAGTGAGCGGAAAGAAACAGGGATGGCATAGATCTGGCAGAATCAACAGTGTGGAGTTACATCTGAGCCATTTTAAGGTAGGAAGGGTAACTTTCAGGGAAAAATACTTCTAAATATGGAACTGTGATACAAAGAGGTGAAGGTTTTGGGTGACATGAACAGTGGGACAGTTAAGGTATAAGATTTGGGGATATATGCTTTCTCTCAAAGTGTAAGATGAGTAGAGCTAGTCCAAATGGCAATATCTGTGCTCCGGATATTCGGATTCAATAATCGCAGAATATTTGAATATTCGGTTTGTGCCACGGTGTCGGCAATGCTCTGCAGCATTCGGCAACACTCAGCGGCGCCCGGTGGCAGCGCGCACGAATATTCGAATATCAAAATTATTATTCGAATACCACCACAACGAACGGATATTTGGATATTCGAATATTCAGGACCAGCCCTAGAGATGAGACAAGAAGAACAATACCAATTTTATGACAGAAGGATGATAAACCAGGAGGTAATGTTTAGCTTAGGTCACCCTCTGCCTGACCAGCGTTAATTCAAAAAGAATTCATAGCATTTAAAAAAACACCAACCATGCATTAAACAAGATACAATACGGTTATATCGCAGCTATCAAATAATATGTTTCTACGTTGGAGAGAGCCACAGAGGTTAACTAGCATGTTGTCTTTATGCTAAGCTAAGCTAGCCACTTAGCTGAACACACACTGACATTAAGCTGCTCAACTCGCTCTAGAGATAAATCGAATTCCCCAAACTGGTGAACTGTTTCAATAAGTCTGCACTGATATGCCATAGTATCAGGACCAGTAGCCTAATACTGTCTAAGTCCTCCTTGTAGGCCTGCTCCCACAATGAAATGACCTGGCATGCAAGTGACCTAAAAGTGTTCTTCAACTGTCAAAAAGTGATTATCGCCCAGTTTATATCCAGCATTAATCTGCTTGAAACAGTCATAAAAACAGAGAAATACACTGTTTGTTTACAGTAATAGCAAAGCTATGTCTTTACTGAACTTTAATGCAACATCTGCAATGTCTACAAACTGAACATCATCCTCTGTTTTTAAACCATGACCTATAAACTAACACCTTACCCACTTATACAAATGGACTATATTTTTTGTAGGTACACCTGCACAGGCTGGAGCGTTGCCTTGCTTCTGGTAACGTTACTGTTGTTTCCATGATCCGGATGCGTGTCTGTGGCGTTCCCTTTTTACCGAGCATTGGAGAAGAAACCTCTGGTGGTCTCCTTTGGGGTCTGGCACTGGGACATTGACAGCAGACCGCTTGGGCCCTCTGGGTAACGGGGCTGTGCTTCGGTGCATCGGGTTTGCCAGGACCCAAGATGATCGAGCGGAACATCGCATTGTACCGAGATATTCAGTATTATTCACTTAACTGTCAGTGTTTTTAATGTTGTGGCTGATCGGCGTATATTGCATTTATTCTTAGTGCACAGAGGTTCATGTTTTTGAGCTAAGATGTTTAACATTTTCAAGGAGCTTTTAAGTGCTTGGAGTAATTTACTGGGTATTATTATTTCTTTAGGGCCCTTAAAAAAATAAAGCGAGTGAAAAAGCATTACAATTACAGTGCACTTCTCTGAGCCCTGCTAAATTAACTTTTCACTGATTATGCAAATGTACACTTTAACAACACGACTCACAGCTGATTAATTCATTACAAGTCAGTTTTATTTATAGAGCGCCAATTCACAACATAAGTCACGTCAGGGCACTTCACAAAGTAATGTCAAGATCTTACAATATTATAGTATGGAGAGAAGTGCAACAAATCCAATGATTCCCTTCCCCTAATGTATTCATGTACTGAAAACGGGCTCTGTTAATATTTGTGACTTTTTTCTATTAAAATCTACCACACAACTACCGAAGCATCAGTAATACTCAAATACAGAAATCAGAAACCATCTAAACGTCCATCTCAAGGCCACACAATCATCAGTTAAAACAGCACCTGATCAAACCTAATCTATGACCGACAAATAATGCAGGAGCTACATCCATGATGTTCAGTTCTAGCTTCACCAGGATAATCACGGTTGAGTTCATTCAGACCCTGAGGCATAGTCTGTTCACTCTCTGTGGCTTGAGCTCTTCAGTGAGCTTATTTGTGTACAGATACAATTAAATACAAGTATTAGTACGAAAATGTTTTCCACATAGTGACTGCCTTTTGCATTGTAGGTTGGCAGACAAGTTGGACGGCACAGTAACCGACAGTGTTGTGCATAAATGTGTTCAATGAACGGCGTTCACTGGACACAGTCATGCTTTCAGTGAACGCTGAACTGAATGGATCAGTTTTCAAATAATGAGCGTGAACGCGAACGCCCTCACTGTCGCAAGAATGAGGGGCATGCACTGTTCACGTTCACGTTCATTCGACAACTCTCGTGACAGGAAGCGGTTTTCAGGTTTTACGACAGTTTATGTTGAACACTGGTGATAGTCCAGCAAGTATATATGTCTATGGTTCAGCATGGCTAGTACCGCAGCCAGTCTAGCAGAAGACCCAGCAAAGTTTTATGAATTAATAAATGAAGACACAGACAGCAAGAACCTCACATTTTTATGCAAACTGTGTCCACCTGGTCTGAAAAAACCAGTGTGAACGTCAGAGTGACGTTCACACTTGGTTCTATTGAGTAACATAGTGCCTCATCTAAAGCTAAGATGTTATATACATTATTATTTTTAACTGAATTGAAATTTTATTTTGAGTCTCTGAAATATATAAAAATAACAAGAAAGGTTTATCAGCCCTTCAATTTTATTCAGAATACCTTGAATGAATTTGTCTGCCACTTTCTGTAATTTACTTTTTATCTTGTCAATTTTTTTAAATAATTTTATTATTATTTATTCCTTTAACTTTGCTCTTTACTCTGTTTATTTTTTTTCTCACCTACTTCACTATATTAATTTGCCTTGATGTGAAATGTCTGATTGTTTATGTGTATATTATCCTTGTTATTATACCTTGTATGTTCTTGAATTTAAATAAAGATTTTTCTTTAAAAAATAGTGCCTTATCTATTTAAAAATGTAACAAACAAACGTGAACTAGTTCATTTTTACGACTGTGAACTTATTTCAGATTTTTTAAAGGTGAACTATGAGCGCGAACTAATTCATTTTCATATGTGTGAATTGAACTTTGAGCTAGTTCTCTTCAAGCATGAACTGGCACAACACTAGTAACCAAGTCATGTAGTATAAAAGGAGCTAACCTCAGTAAATGACAGAGACTGAAAACATTTTAAATCCACTTAGAAGCTGCATGAAGTAAAAAAACAAAACAAGAATTGCTCACAGCAGGACAAAGTAGGCTTTCATGCGTTTCTTGAAATCATGCTGATTTTTTAATGGAAGGAAATGTGCACAGTAGCACGTAAGAGCAGCATTTGAAGTCAACTGCTTCTGTACTTTACTACAGTTTTGCTTCTTACAGCACAGTAAAGAGTGAAAAGTTTGTACTTTTACATTGATTTCCAAGACTTACAATTACCAATAGAATTTCATTCTGTTAGTAAGGAACTACTGAACCTTCTGAATCCCTCTCTAGAAAGATATTTGACCATGCCGAATGCATCTTTAACTCATTCCTTTGTATACAGTTTTTGAGCCATGCTGCATTTATTTTATTGCTCATGTATGCTTTCTTTGTATTTCAGCCTCAGTCTTGCTTCCATACGTGTCTCCTATCTGCACTAATGCAGCCTGCAGTTCAATCCAGTTCAGATGAATAGTCCTTGAATTTTTGTCATACGGTAATACGGTTAATTTTCCCAGTGGAAACAAATGTCACACATGATTAGCTCATGGACCGCACATGGAACGTTGACAAGCCAGCATTTTTTTTATTTCTATACAGTCCCTGGCTCTGATAAATGGTGCAGTTCTGTTGCTATTTTAAAAACAACATTTCAAATTCACTGGCAAGTTTTGGGGTTCAGGTGGCTCAGAGCAGACGTGGTACAGCATTGAAAGAAAATAGTTTTCTGGGGTGCTGTCGGCCCCGGTGACGGAGGTCAGTTTTTGAGAAATGAAATTCCTGAAACATGTCAGGCCGACTTGAGCTGGACTGGACTGGCAAATGAGGAGACGTGAGAAAACATCGGAAAATCAAGACACGGATGGACAGAAATAGGTCTGAAAACCTGAAAACAAAGGGAAGAAAGCAGCAGTTTAGCCTATGTCTCTGCAGCAAGCTCACAATGGCTATGAAAAGAGAAAATAACTTGGTTTCTCCCTTCCTTAATCAGTGTGAGCCAGACGACAGGGCGATACAGCCTACCTTCTGCCTCCAGTATTATCAGGAAGCAGGCTGAGTCAGTGGAGTGTGGCCATATTGCCACATAAATAAGAAACCATGGAGCAGTTAGAGACTGAAAGAAGAGAGGAGGAGAAGAGAGACAGAGAGAGAGAGATGATGGAGTGATGAACTATGAGAGACGGAGGCAAATGGAGGTATTCTTTTCTATATAGCAGAAAACAAGTCCCCAATTACAACAGCAGCATAAGCTTAATACCACTGGCTTTGACTGAGCTGGGGGCGCCTTTGCAACAAAACAACAAAGAAAGTGAAAAGGAGGGAAAATGTAACCGTTTTGATTTGTCATTGTCACCCCAACCTCACCCCTCTCCACCCCTCTCCCTCCCTGAAACTGAAAGAAAGCAGGTATATTGGCAGGAGGGCCTGGGTGCCGGCGATAACAATGTTGGCTTTGTTCCCTGCTAGAATTGGACAAGCGCTTCCAGCCGCCACCCAACACAACAATTAAACAAGCTCAATGTTCGACGCTGCGTTTTCGACATCCTGCAATCTGGCGCGGGCTTTTCTCTGTAAATCTATGGGGTTTCAACGAACCTGATGCTGGAGGCAACACTGCGCTCGCTGATAGCAGCAAATCGGTTCCAACTGAGAGCTACACCTGTTGCACACTAAGCTCTGTTTATTGTCTTCTGTCGCCTTCTAAGCACACATACACCCGCAGCCTAATGAAAACCCACCAACCATACCCCGACTGCACATTAACACACACAAACCCACACAGCAGCACACACACACAAGGCTGACTTCATCAGGGCAGACCAATGGGCTGTGTCATATCTGCCAGAAGTGTGTTCAACTGAGAAAACGGTGCATCCAGCTCCAAACAGACGCTTTCACATGGGCCACATTAGCAGTCCACATTCCACACATGGTTTAGAGGTCGTTACAACTGCTTTCCCTCCGTTTAAATTGTAGATTGAAATAACAAGATACACAAAAATATCCTAGCTTACGTCTGGCAAAAGCTCTGGGTTCAAAAGTCTTAAGTAAATCCAGTGGCTGAGCCAAATCCTGACCCAAAGCTGTAATTTGTCTGTCTGGGTTGTCTCACTGGAAGTTACTTTTTCAGATCTTATCACAGGCCTTTTCAATTTCACATTAACAAACGTGTAATGCGTGATACTGTAATTTCACCACAATAAGCATCAGTCAACATCAAAAGGTTTTTCTGCAGTGAAACGATGAGAGTTTACTACCCTGCATTTACAAAACAGCGCGTCTGTTTGTTAAAATACCTCCTTACTATGCTTTCAGCAGGCACTAGTCATTAAATTAGGACGTATAACGGACAAGACAGCTCTGTGGTTTCCGAGCTGCCATGGATGCATGCACGTGTGAATAAACAACAGTGACAGGCAAAACATTTCGACACACAGAGGCCAATATCTGAATCCAAACCGTTTCTCTTTTACTTTAGGAGCAGGACTATGATTGACAAACTGCACATAGACAACAACAAGGTGTGATCTGCATTGACAACCCTCTGCTCTGAATGTTCAAACTGATGAGCAGGTGACAAATAAAATAGAAACCTTCCTGTAAGTGCACTTTCCTGTGTATTAGTATCAAATATAGGAATGTTGGTGTCAGACTGCGTGTAAAGGATGGATGTAGCCACTGTGACATAACCTGTTGGTTTGTGGACTGCAGTTCTGAAGCAGAGTTTGACATCTGGCTGTCGCTATCTTCCTCTTTTGAAACTAGATGTAACAAACGATGGGCGATCTGACTGAGAACAGTCCCCGAAGATGGATGTAGTGAGGCTGATCGCATCCTGATAACACTGAGGACTGTACCAATGTACCAGTCCCCCCCCTGGCCAAGCACCAACCTGCTGCCAGCATCTGATTCACTTCAGCATCCTTTGCAGCTCTGAGCGTCTCTGTGAGTGACTTTAATTTGGATTCAGTTAACAAGCTGTTTGGAGGTGTCAGCTCTGCAACTGTTTAATACAATCAGTCCCCACCAGTCCAGAAAGTGGAGTAAACAAAGACAGCAGAGGGAAGTAATGAAGCTTAGGTTGTGTAGCTGCAAATAATGCCTATATGACTTGAAAGATTTGCATGCGAGGCTCGTGGAACTGCAATGAGAGAATGTTAGACCTTTCAATCAGGCATCATAACAACCTGTGAAAACTGCCTCTCAGTTTGGCACTACAGTGTGACGCCTGTATCCACAGGCCGAGGCAGAGCTCTTCATTAAATTAACTCAGTGTCAGACACAGCCATTGATGCAAACAACATGGAGCTAATGATTCAAGTAAAGCTATTCAATATCTAACCTGAGAGTAACTTAACAACAGGCTGAACAGTAGTGTTTTGCTGCCCTTTCTCATCTATCCTCTATTAGATCTGACCACAGCCAGCATTACTGAAAGACTGGTCAGACATGGGGAAGGGTCTAACTGCAGACCTCAACCCTCAGTTCTGTGAGCTGATAGAGTTTGAGCAGGATAAGTAGTTGAGTAGGCTCTGTAGACTTCACTTATTTTGTTTTAAGTCAACCAAAACGGGCTGCACAGTGGCTCGGTGGTTAGCAGCGTCACCTCACAGCTAGAAGATCCCCGGTTCGCGTCCTGGTTAGGACGCCTGGGATCTTTCTGTGTGGAGTTTGCATGTTCTCCCTGTGCAGTGTGGGTTCTCATCAGGTTCTCTGGCTTCCTCCCACAGTCCAAAACATGCTGAGGTTAATTGATTATTCTAAATTGTCTGTAGGTGTGAATGAGAGAGTGCTTGGCTGTTTGTCTCTATGTGTAGCCCTGTGATAGACTGGCAACCTGTCCAGGGTGTCCCCTGCCTTCGCCCGAGTCGGCTGGGATAGACTCCAGCCACCCAGCGACCCTACAGAGGATTAATAGATAATGGATGGATGGAATCCACCAAAGCCTGTTTTTAAACAAGCTGAAGTTAAGAAATGATCAGACAAGATGCTGAAACTTTGCTCATCTACAAGGCCTGATTTAAAAGTGTGTTCCCATTTTTGTAGAGCAAGGACACTACGGCACCTCTGGCTGCTGCTGCTGCATTCTTGGCCGTGCTTTAAGTTTGTTGGAGACACTGAGGAGAAACAGTGAAGCCCCGAACAAATGCACATGTATGTAAGATTAGTTTAAGGGTACTTTAATTATTTGACTAATGCTTCTCACCTGCACTAGTGACAAGGATCTGTATAATGGAAACAGCTGCAGAGCTCACACTCAAAAATGGGTTAGTAATAATAGAAATAAGTGGACATTTGAACCTCAGTAATGATTTCAGTCAATAATATTTTATTACTTGTTACTTACATACACTATACATCCTCCACAACCAGCAGGCCGTGCTGCACGAAAGGGGCCTGAGGAGGGAGGTCTGAGGTGCTGCAGTTGGACCCTCATCATAGAAATGTAGTGCATTGAACCCGAGTGGCAGCCTCTGGGCCTGAAAACTATGTCAATGCAGAAGTGCAGAAAACAGTTCCTTGAATGTCCACTTGAGGCTCCAAAAGAGAGCAAATCCCCTTCAGCCTTGTGTTAAAGTGTTACTTAGAGCAGAAAGAAACATGCTTCCAGCCTGGTACAAAAGAAACTGTTTTGGTCTTATTGGCTAATTTTGCCGTTCATGACAGCTGCACAGGGGGTGCTGATTTATCTAACTCACCTGTTTAAATTCTATTCCAATTTAAATATATGCAAAATTAAGGGTGTGGCCACTTTTAGGGTTAGGGAGGTGTCTTCACCGTCGACAGCCCAGAGACGTTCACCTGGCTCGCTTCAGCTCCACTCACGTTCCACCTCTTTGCTCTTTGTGGTTCAGCCATGAATTAACATGAGTCAGGTGCTGCAGAGGTGGTGATTGTTGGAGCCTCCACACTGAGCTTCAAAAAGGAAACCTGTGGGTATGGGTGATGCTACGGAGGGTTCGTTCATCTTTTCATACAGCTACGAGTTGAACATCTAACTACACCCAACATCAATGTCATCAGGTCCTGGAGTGTACCTGTACTTCAGTGCAGCATGGTGAAAAGTTACCAGTGGTCAGCACTGTCAGGGGCAGAGAAGCTACTCTTTTGTAAATAATGTCTAATAACCTCATATTTCTACCAACTCAGAAGGTTATCCTCTTTCCAGCAACATTGTGGGGAAAAAAAATGACCTTGGAATTGACCACAAAGTGAAGATATAATGTGATCAATCAATGTTATCTGCTGAGCTCTCACAGATCCTGACGCATCTTGTCTCATGATCACTCACTACAGTCTATAGCGCAGTGATTTTTCCTGAAGCTTGACATATTTCATAAAAGGGTAATTACTTCTTCTGACATTAGCGGAGGCTTCCAGCATGAAATGCTGCAGGAGATCCTGTAGCCTAGTTTGAATTCACTTTTTCCCTGCATTCCAGCTGAGAAAAAAAAGAAAAAAGTTAATTTAGGTCACCTGTAAATAGTTCAAGGTGGGTGCTAGGAGAAGGCCATGCTAGTCGTACGTTCCAGAAACCCTTAAATGCCACACTGAGGGAAGCACTGCCATGTGTTTCTTTTATAGTTGGTAAAACTGGGCTTAGCTTGTCAAATATGTGTGATTACACTTACTAAAAATAAATGAACGCACTAAATGAAGTGACATTCCTTTTAAGACAACATCAAGGTTTGTCTGCTGTGCTGTAGAGCAAATTCTTATTGTTCCTTAACAAGAGCGGCTGAGAAAAGCCCAGCTTATGTTCACAGTGGCAGCATCAGCACTGATCCTCAGGGACAGCATCCTGAGCTGCATTACCCGAATCTAATAGCCACACACAGCCAGAGGCAACACATGATCCTGCCGTCCACACAGCACACCCTACTCTATCTGCTTAAATGAAGCTGTGTGTTTGGCCTATCCCCTCTGCTGCTCTTTGGCTGTACTTGTATTGATTTTACTGTAAAATAGAAAGGAGGGTCAAACCAGTCCGTTATCTTAAGGGAAGACAAACATTAAAGAAACACTTTCCTGTATGTCCACATTTGGATTTGGTTACTATAGAGTACCTGGGCAAGCAAATAATTAAATAATGTCACCTTATTAGCTATTTTGTTACACTGTGCTCGCTCTTTCATTAAGGCTTCCAAACTGCCTAATTTGGTGTGAACAGGGACCACTCTCCCAGCAGACATTTTGACTTGTCAAACACACGTGTAGCTAATCAGATTAATGGCAGCTGCATTGAGTTTAGGTGTGGCAGTGCCAGGGCCCTGCTGCTGTGCATGCTGGCTCACTGGCTTTACTCACCGCTACACCTAAGTGGAACGGGACCATCATTAATGCTATTAGTTACTACTGTGCATTTCATGAAATAACAAGTGTGTCAGGGAAAGGGTTATCATTAAACAAACAGATTTCCATTTGGCATTGCAGCACCGGATTTGACTGCAATTTGCAAACATTTCTAAAACTGGTGTTAGACCTTCTGCCAGGCTAATGGCCTGTTACACAAGCACCGACGACAGCAGTATCTCACAGCAATTACAAACTTTGTATTGAATCTTCACTTTTATAACAGAGCAGATTTGTTTACATCCAAATGGCTGATCTGAGTGGATTCTGAAAGTACAGATGTTATATGTATAGCTGTGGCAGTATGGTGAGCCTGCTTTGTGTGTCCTGGGAGGTACCGTTGGCTGCCACAGTGCTGCACTCACAGCTGCAGGTAATTCAGTAATCACCACTAATGTGTATTTATCTCTCCTGCAGCGAGGCTGAGCCTCCTCCACTGATTACACAGCTGAGAATTATCACCTGGACTGGGCTGCAACAGCCATGCATCACCAAGTTGGTGTCCTTCCTAAGGTCTCAGTAACAACTAGCTAGTTTCAGTTCTAAAGAGCCTAGTCAACATGTGCGCAGGATTTTATGTTATTCATTCACTCATGTTCACATTCCCATGCAGTTGTGGGGCATGACTGGATCTTCAGTATTAATATCTGTTTAGTTAATAGTTATGAATGATTATTTATTAGATATTGGCAGATTTGGATTAGGGCTGAACAAACTGGGATAAATATCTAATTGTGATTTTTCGGATAGAATTTGCGATTTGATTTTCAATCGAATTTTTAAAGTCAGTGAACTAAAGTTCAACATTCAGTGTCATCAACTTAAAACATGTGAGGGAGCATTAAAACATAAAGCATGAGTCACTCAAGGAGGGCAGCATGGACCTGTGAACCCACTGACATGCCAGTTTAAACCCTGCGTCACACATGCTGCATAACATGTATCCTAAAATGCAGCCTTGGCAATTTTCTAATTGCTGTCCAGCCCTAATTTAAAATGTATGCAGAACATAAACAACTAATTAATTATAATACATTATCACAATTAAAGTCGTTGAAATTAGCCCCAGTATTACCAAGTGCACCATTAGAGATGCTTATACATTAATGCATCACTAATTATAAACCAGTAACTTGATGTATACCAGGGGCTGTTCTGCATAATGCCTACTTTGCATTTGAATTACTTTTTGTACCGATACTTCCTCTCTTACAGGAGCGCTTAAACGCAGGATTTTCACGTGTTATGGAACATTTCTGCACTATAATATTGCTGCTTTTAGTAGATCTAAGAACATCTTTCAACATTGCAAGTCAGGGCATGCTTGGTAAATATTTTTGCATCTCAAACACCAGGGAAGTCCCATGGCACGCTTTTATCCTGCCAGCCAAGAACAATTTCATTCTAAACTACGCTGTATGTCTGCAAGATGTAATCACTATACCCAAAGCAATTTGAGAATCTCTGCGATGACAAACAACCGCAGCCTTTACAGTCACATGCATTAGCTCTACAGCGAGGCCGTGCCATTCCATCAACACGGTATTAAGTTGTCTATCCAGCCTAACAGTGGGAAGAGACACTTATAGCACCAACCAGTCATGTATTTGAACAAAACAAAGCCTGCACCAGTAGACAATTATCTATACCCTCTATAAAAGCCCCAAACTGAAAGGATTGAGATCAGGACCCAGTCTACTATTCTGGTTCTTAGCTATCAGCTTTAAATCCAGATGTGTGCTCCTGGAAAGGCAGCGGTCCAGACACTGCACCGTCCTCTGCCATGACTCTTTCCACACTGTGCTGTGAGCGTGCGACCCCCCCCCTCACCCCCCTCACCCCCCACCCCCGAGCCACAAAGTGCATAAAAGATGCAGTCGCTCTGAGTTAATTATACAACAGTGAGCAGCAGTGAGCATCTGTTTCTGTGACATTTAGCAGGTGAGCCACGTCTCCAAAGTGCTCCTGTTTCTTAGCAGGTTGTTAATACTGAGGGTGAAAAGTGTCTGTCTAAATCCCGCCCTGCCCTCACACAGATCCTCTGACACACCGAGATCAGAAGACACAACGTGAGATACTACAGAAACCAATATTCTTAACCAAGGACTAGTCAGTTTTCAGTTGTTCACTGCAACTGATAAAGTGAAGGAAAAATGGTCGCAAAGACAAGCTAAATAAACAGTAGATCATAAAATATGATAAGACTCCAGGGTTTAAAATCTCAGGTTACCTGAGTACTGAGACGAGAGAGTCTGTCTGAGATGTAGAGGCGTCTAATCCTTAAAAAATAATGTCGGAATTACACGAAAAAATCAGCAGCCTAATGTTCCAAATCAATACGGGTTAAATCTGAATAAATCATGACAGGGACGAGGGCTGGACGACTTTTCGAAAGATAAACAATTGTGATTTCTCTGACAGATATCCCTGTTTGATTTGCAACATCATTTTTTAAAGTAAAGCTTCAGTTCAATATTCACTGTGCAGCAGAAGAGGAGACTGGCATGAGTTTGGAAAACCAATAACATGACTGTTTAAACCCCGCTGCAAAATCTACGAGGTGTGGCAATTAAATAATGAGACTGAGCTTATGTCAGTTAAACCACAACACCGATCGATGGGCAGCATAAACAACTCTGAAAGTTTCAATCTACTTGAAATAAATCAAACTAAATTCCAGCATTAGTCTCATTATTCAGTAGACAGACTTCGTTGATCCTAATTGCAGCAATCGTGACTTTCTAACTGCATAGATACAAACTGACATTTTGAGGTTGACATATTGCCCAGCCCTCACAGGGACTGCTTTTCATAATGTTGTTGACATGACACAGATCTGAATGGAGTTGAATAACATTACATGTGAAAAATAAAATATTATCAAAGTCCAGGGGCTCCCATTAAACATCTCACCTTGGGTACCAAAATGTCCAGAAACTGTTAATGGTAGAATAGTAAATGGTCTGCACTTATATAGTGCTCTTTTCTACCTTAGTGGTATCCAAAGCGCTTTACAATGTGTTTCTCATTCACCCATTCACACACATTCACACAGCATGGGCATCAGAGCTGGGCCGGGGATCAAACCGCCAACCTTGCGATCAGTGGACAACCCGCTCTACCACCTGAGCCACAGCCACCCAGGTTCGTTAGTGCAATATGTTTCACCTAGTTTTACATCATACACCTACAGCTTGTCGATACTGAGTACATGCACTCACCTGCATTGTAGTAACGGTCCAGCTTCTCCCAAAGGGGCTCATCCTCCCGCTGGAGAATGGACAGCTTAAGAGGTTCATAGATGGAGCCTGAAGAAGGACACATCTGTTACACATAAGCAGTTCCAAGCACTGCCCTGCAACACATTTCCCCAAACTGATACTCTATTAGTCAAAGGATGTTTAAAAAAATCCTTAAAAATCCGTCTCAGTTCTGTCTTCTTGGATTTATTATTAATAAGGCTTGATGACTAAACTGGACTAAGGCAAACTCAATAAAAGCTCTTAGAGTAGTGTTATGTAGAAAAAATGGGTTTCATCTAGCAATAACTAACCCAGCAAAAGCTAAATGAAAACTTTTTTTTAATCAAACACTATTTCAGTTTATTACAAAAGAAAACAGGCAGCAGAGACAATAAAAAACTACAGACACATGCCATCAGTAAGTTCTCACAAAAGGCTCAGCACACAAAATAATATTCAGGCCTAAAGCAAAAATTTCAAATTGTAATGTGAGTCGCGACCAGACGTTTTCCTCTGAGCTGAGAGAGAGAGAGCTGGAGTTTGAGGGAACCCCCCCGTCTGTTCGACTTTCTCTATTTTCAGACACTTTTCACTTTGCTGAGATTTGCATTTTAATGGGTTCGACCTTGGGTCAATACCACAGGTACTGAAAAATTCACATTCTTAGTGAAATTAGCATAATTTCCATCAGCTTAAAAGTTGCAGGGGACAAAGCCAATCCATCTCTTTTAAAAGATAACACTGTAAAAGAGCATAGAGGAAGTCTAATATTACAATTTTTAATTTCTAACATGGGATCAGACAAATGGGAGCTGTTTGGCTGGTTCTAAACAATCCCATGACTAACTTCAGTGGCGCATCATTAAATAGTTTTTGTGCCACTTCACGCCTTTCATGCTTACTGTGGAAGAACAATATGATTCTGCGCACGTTAACTCACTTAAACCATAGTGTATCAGCAGATTATGGGTCATATCAACAGCCCAAGAGAGCTCAGGCATGAAACTCAGTCATGATACTCTGATCTCAAGATAACTGCTGTCCTCAAAGTCAGAAAATAAAGCATGAAATAATAGGATGATTTTTAATTTCCAGTTCCCAATGCTTTCCTATGATTATAGTATAATCATGTATATTCTTTTCATGCTTCTCATGTCCAGATGTCTTTCCCCAATGTCCTCTCTTGCCTTGTGTATGAGGCTGACTGCACTGGTTTCCTTAGATCTGCTGCCACTACTTACCGAGTCTGTGAACTTTCCGATGAGGCTGGGCAACCGCAGCCATTCTCAAAAGGTGAAATTAAGGCCAATCGTCTCTCTCAGCTAAATCACAAATCTACAGCAATTCACAGGAAGGAGTTAGTAGCACAGAGTTAGACTGTAGACGTGCATGAATCAACAATGAATTACACAGTGGGGTGGCGATGATCATGAACAACATGCAAGAAATTACGATGCATTGTATTTGCTTGACTACGAAGGTTATTTTAATCCTTGAGAGAACAGAGATGATGAATTACGATATGATAGCAATGTGCAGTACACAGCCGAAGTGAGCAAGCCCCTGTGCAATATCACTTAAATGCAAATTTATTCAGATATGTATCACCTTACAGTAACTGCATTACATCTCAATTGAACAGTAGGGTTTTTACTCTGTTGTAAAATTAGAAGTTAGTTTACATTTACTTTAATAAAAATAAAGGCCCCACAGTAGGAACTCAGTGCAGCAAAAGTCAGTACACCTGTCATTACTGAGATTCATTTTTTTTTAAACTCTACATGTCCACCTTTGTGTTAGATGACAAAATCAAGAAACCTCAGAGTGTAGGATACTTCTTAAGAGGCTTTTTTCTCAGCTACTCTTTGCTGGGCGGGTTGTGTTGCTCTGTCTTTCTCTTTAAAATACCTCAAAGATTTCTATTTAATATTCAATATTATATACTAACAGCATCTGATAGCAGGGAACATGCCCATCATAACTATGCTCCTTCATTAATAATGGTTACTATAACTGAACATGTACAAAAGAAAAAGAAGTGATGACATCTGAGCTTTATAGGTGACACTATGATGCTCTCCTGTTAATTAGATCAACTGATTGAGATCAATAATAGTTGGTCTACTGCAGTTCTGTCTGCTGTTCCTGTCTTTTTTGTTAATCTTCTTATTTTCTATCACTTTTACTGCCCACTAAGGCCCACAACGTAAAGCGTGTTTTCTTATTGCTTTCCAGACACTGTTTCAGGGTAATCTGTGTCTGCCTACTAACTTAGCCACTAACTGTTATAGTATAGCCTCAGCCATCGTGGAAGCAACTAATGTCCTGATTGGTGAAGTTGGCTGTGCTTCTTGTTCAGTTTTTGCAGGCTGCGTCTCTACTAGAGAGGCTTGTCTGCCAGTAAGAACACTGTGTTAAAGTTATTAATGGCAATCTAGCAAGATAAGTTCCAGTAACACCACTTGAAAACCTGGATGACTGACAATCGCACAGACACTTGTAAACACCTACAAGTGAATTATTGGGGCCTTTCCTGTGTAACAGGCAAAGTCGGCATGCTAGCAGAAGACTGTGGTGTTTATTAAACCTTCCACAGTGTCTGCTACCTCACCTTTTAAACACAAGCTTAGCTAATTTACTAGGGCTGCGTCACTCTGTCTCTCTGTGTAAACAATAGCTTTCAGTGATTGGCTGGTACTCATGACATGCAACCAACTGGATAGAGCTGTGGGCGGGACATCACTGGAGACCACAGAGTGACCGCAGAGAAATCAGGCTGAATTAGAGTTCAAAGAACACATTAAATTTCTTTTTTAAAGCAATAATAGGTCGTTAAAAATAACGATCAACAATCTAAAGTCTCGATAATCGCTTGGGCCCTTAATTGCTTGATCGCTGCTATGAACTGTCCTTCACACTATGAGCTGTGTCAAGACTGAAGTACTTGCCTATCTGTTTTTCCGAGCGAAACTGTACAAGTAGCGCACTGTCTGTGGCGTCATTTTAGGAGAGTGATCACGACAACACTGATTAGCGGTACTATGGTTAACTCTGTACCTCCTGATCATTGCTGCGACTATATTTCGACTGATGTTTAGTTGGTCACTGATCTTTTTGTAGCCTTTTCTATATTTGTGAAGTCTCCCAATCATTTTTTTTGTACCTCTGGCAATTCTTTTTCATGTGAGGCCATGACGCAGGCATGTAGATAGATACAATGGATAGATCAAAAACTAAGAAAGTTCTGGTGTTTGCAGGTCATTTTATAACCCTGTCCATGTAGTTAGGCTGACTGGAAGTCACACCTGTACTCAGGTTTTCTAACTTGTGTGTCAGTGATTAGAGGTGCATTCACTTTGTTGTGATAAGTTTCTACTTTGGGGCTTGTATTTTAAATATAGTATTTGTTTTCTGTAGTATTTGATTGTTCACCAGAGGGAATTCTCTGTCCACTCTGAAATAATGCAGTTATTGAGAGGCAATACAATTATTTAACCACTTAACATTGAAGTGATATTGCAGAGGGGTGTACTCACCTCTGTTGTACACTGGAATTAGAAAAAAAGACTTAAGCAGAATAACTGCTTCACAAAATTATAACAGTACCTGACTGATGATTTCACTTAACATAAAATTCAGCTCTAAATCCTATGGTTTCAGAAAGCTGTGCTGCTGTGTTACTGCTGTCAAATGAAAACTGATGCACCTTGCAAGACCTTTTGAATTACCAGAAAAACCATGATGTGTAAGTTCAGAATAAGTCTCAACTTCATCATTTTTGCAAGGTGACATAACACACAGCAGCTGGAAGAGTTTCTGTGATGTTGTTACCCTGACATTGTTCAACATCCTTCATAGTTTTATATGCAGGGTTCACTTTTCCTTCTCAGTGCAAGAACATCACATTCTGTCAACTTCCATAGGCCCACACAGGCCCTGTGGAAAACACTACAGCCGAATAATACCACACAGTACACTTAACTGTGGGTGAGATGCAGTAGAGACCTAGTAAGAAGCTCCTAAAATAGCCCGAGTGCTGCACATGTACACCTCTGACCTTTCATGCTTGTACCGACAGTGAAGTACACAAAGTAAATGGAGAGCTCAAGACACAAGGAAGCCCGTGTTCAGAGGCTTCACAAGCACAAGCCACTGAGCAACAGAAACAACCGGGCGTGTCACCCTGAAGGAGACCATGCAAAGCAATAAGTCAGACCTGATCTCTTTGATCGGGCTTTGAATTCCAGGAGTTTCCAGCCGACATCTGCCAGGCTCGCCATGTTGACACAGCGTCAATTTCACTAGAAAGTTAAAGTAGTTTCCAGCGTCTTCCTTCAAAATAAAATAGTAAAGAGCCCCTGAGTTGTCGTCATGAACAACATAAAAAAGACTGGACATGGCCTTTTGGGAAACAAATTATTCCACTTGAACAATGTTTGATGTTAACCAGGTGGTCTTTGAGGCACTTAAATATTAATGCTATATTTATTCATTTTCCAGTTTAAAGCTTTTTTTTATTTTGAAGGAATTCTTACATTTGTTCCGGTTTACTGCATGCTAACTTCTTTAGTTGAACTGAGCTGTCAACAGTCAAACTACCCGGTAACACGACACTGACGTAAAATCGGAAACGCAAACATTGTATCGTTTATTCCAATTTCACGACATTAATTTCACTTCTTTCCAATAGATTGGAAATATCAGAGCAGGTTTTTAAATTTCACATCGACACTTAATATATAACCCGTCGTTTATTCGACAGAAGCTGCTATTTCCTCGTGCTGTAAAGCAGAGTGCCGTATTGCGGTCGGTTGTTGTGAGGAGCTGAACTGACAGAAGGATGTGGATATTTAACTTATATTCTTTGGCGTTTTGGTCACTCTTTTTGGGACAATACAACACATTTGCCCTTCAGGATGTAACGACGGACCTTTTCGGTGCTGCAAACTATGGGACGGTGGCAGCGTTTGGCGATTTTAACTCGGATAAACAGACAGACATCTTCATCATCAGAGAACGTATGCTACAGCTACTGCACTTTGCATTGGGTCATGTTAGCTAGTTACCTGATAACAGACATTATATACAGTGCCTTAAAGATATGTAATAATGAGGTTTTATTTAGGATATTAAATTAGTTAACAGTGTAGCTTTACCTATACAACGTGTCTAACGTATGGGTCCATGTTTATAAATACTTTTTCCGTATAATGTCTTCATCGTATTTTTTTTCCGGTAAATTGGTTTAGAACCTACTGAATAAATTAGAAAAACGAATTGAGAAAATCCTTGTGCAAAAGTGCTTAAATGTCAAATGACTGAAAATTGCATCACATCACAGTGATTGCATTACTGATAAAAAGTGATAGTGGAGTACTTGTTCTTTTTTCAAATTAGAAACCAACAGTTTACATATTGTTGTAACTAAATTACACACTTCACAGTGTGAATTTAATGCAAAAATAAAAAAATAAAAAAGCATTACTGAGATTGAAATCTTTTTTTTTAAAATTCTGCATATGTTGCATATATTGCTGTTCATCAGAGACTATTTTTCATCTACTCTTTGCTGGAAGGGTTGTGTTGCTCTGTCTTGCTCTTTAAAATACCTAAAGGTGTTCTATTGGATTCAAATCGAGATAGTTTTTGCTTTTTTTAGAAACCGGTGTGATTTTGGGGCTGCACGGTGGCACGATGGTTGGCAGTGTCGCCTCACAGCTAGAAGATCCCTGGTTCATATCCCAGTTAGGACGCCTGGGATCTTTCTGTGTGGGATTTGCATGATCTCCTTGTGCAGCGTGGGTTTTCACTGGGGTCCCACAGTCCAAAAACATGCTGAGGTTAACTGATTATTCTAATCTCATTCACCCCTAATTGAACTCTCATTCACACCTAATTGTCCGTAGGTGTGAATGAAAGTGTGCTTGGTTGTCTGTCTCTATGTGTAGCCCTGCGATAGGCTGGCAACCTGTCCAGGGTGTCCCCTACCTTTGCCCGAATTGGCTGAGATAGGCCCCCTGCGACCCTACAGAGGATTAAGCAGTGTACAGATAATGGATGGATAGATGATGTGATTTTGGCAGTGTGCTTGGAATGGCTGTCATGCTGGAATATTCCTCTTCTTCAATGCTTATGCAGACTGGGAGTCATCTTTTCAGCCAGTACTTTGGTATATCCATGGAGCTATCCATTAATGTTGACCCCACTAGCACCTTTTGCTCTCACGCACCTTCATATCACCACATTCCCACCTCTGTGCTTCACTGTTGGGACTATGCAGTCACTGTGGTAGTCCTGACCCACTTCACACCAACACGCATGCTGGATCCCAACTGAGCTGAACAAATTTATCTTGACCATTATCTGACCAAAGAACATGTTCCCATTGATTATTGGCCTTCTACATTTCATCTTGCAGTTTAGTGTCAAGATACAAGTTTTTTTGTTTTTTGGACACCATCATAGAGACTGATGTTTAAAATTGTCCTTCACACTGTGTGAGCTGTCACAGAAATGCAGATTTCCATTAACTGTTCCACGTCTAAATCACTTATTTTCAGAGCTATATTGTGCAGGCAGTGAGCTCTCTGTGACGTAATTTTAGGAGGACAATTACTGTAAATCTGATTAGTGGTATTATGGCTTGTTTTATACCTCCTGCTGCAACTTTGTTTCCCTTGATTTTAAGTTGGTCACTGATATGCCTGTATCCTTTTCCACCTTTTTGAAGTCACACCATCAAAATTTTGAATGTGTAGCCATGTTGCAGCCATGCAGATATACATATGTTCAACTCGGGAAAGTTCTGGTGTTGACAGGCAGTTTTCTGAACATGTTTTTACAGTTAGCCTGATTGGAAATGATGGACTTTCTTCAGTTTTGTTTTAGTGATTCATTTTGTTTCAGGTTTTTGTAAATTTGTATTTGTAAATTCACAAGTAAAGCGATTATTAAAAGGTGATGCAATTTTGAATCATTTGACATTTAAGTGATATTGTACAAGGGCGTACTTCCTTCTGTTATATGCAGTGTAATATTGTAGGGTCTTAACCTTAGTATTTAGACTTTATTGTAAATCTGTGATATTGATATTATTTCTCTATTGGAAAGCGACATCTTTAAATGTTTTTTAAACATTTAAAGTCTTTGCTTTAAATGTTTAAAAAAAGACTGAGACTTGAATTGATTTATCTTTGTTTTATCTTTTTGAAATCTATTGAGAAATAGACTTTTTATAGAGCAGACATTTTGACTTATGATAGCAGCCAGGTAAAACATAGTCGGACCTGACAAAAGTCCCTGTTTGTTGTTCCAGTGAGCCGTTAAGCTCCAAAATGGAACTTCCTATAAGTAAATGTAGTCATCATTGATCTTATTGAATACACTGGCGCCTTTCTGTGACAACAGGTCAAAGTGTCTGCTATGAAACAGGTTTGCTGCAGTGTGAAATCAATTAAATTTAATTAATATGGACATCTGTGTGGTCTTCTTACTGTTTCAGAGTCTGAAGTGGTGATATTCTTGGCTGATTCAAAGTCACCTTACTTCAAGCCCAAAGTCAACATCAGTAAGCACATTTTTCCAAGGTAAATATGACATTTTTCAGTGCTCCATTTATTTAATTCACTCAATTCATATGTTATATATGACATGTCCTAATTTTCTCTCTTAACTTGTCAGAGCTCAGCAGGTGACTCGTGTTTCCGGGTTATGTTTACTCTGTGGGAGGGAATGTTAAATACATATGAGCACCATGCCTCTGTCTTCCTGTTTCAGTGACACCGTCATCACCAGTGTGGTTCCTGGAGACTATGATGGAGACTCTCAGATGGATGTCCTTCTTACAGCTCAGATCAGCTCCAAGAGAGAAACAGTTTTTATCTTCTGGGGAAACAACCAGACATTAGGTACAGCTCTAACAGTGAATGATTGCTAAATGTGTGGAGGCAGGAGAGCACTGATGAGTGATTAGGGCCGCTCTGTCTATTGTCGGCTATTAACTTTTCATTGCCTCACATTCTGGCAGTGGAAATATTGTTAATGTTGATTCCAGACTGTCTGTTGTGAAGATTCTGTTTTATACTAGATAGTCAAACTTCTTCTTAGACTGTAAGTAAAAGAAACTGTGACCCTTATTTGGAAAACGTGAGTCAAATGCAAGAGGTATATTTTGTTGTGAAGTGTCAGTACAGCAGAGCACATTGTGCCTTCTGGATAGGATACCCTGATAGATGGACCAATGTTAATTGAAACCTGATGTATGGATCTCTCAGAATTTTACAATCCTCATTTTCCTTCACAGAGGACTGTGTTATAGTGGGGAAAGCCTAGGTTCAAATAATAAACTAAATGAAGATTGTTTTAGTTTTAGGGTCCTAATATTGTTCTTCTAGGGTCACAGTCACACTATCGTGGCTTACTGGAACACTCCAACAGAACAGAAACATTGTTAGTTATAAGTCACAGCTGTGTGGCTGTATGGCCTGTTACCATTCAGTCGAGAACAATAAACATTAACTAGATACCTGTAAAATGACTGTTCATTCTTTAATATGATACTATAATGTGGTGTACACTGGCGTACTGTTTAACCTTTAACACAGTGATCTGCAGCTTAAATGGGCCTTATAACAACATCACAGAGATATCAGTGTATTTGAACTATTCTTATAGAGAGCTGCACCAGTCAGCCACAACATTAAAACCACCTGCCTAATATTGTGTAGTTCCCCCTCATGCAGTTCAAACATCAAGGCATGAGTGTCACAGACTTCTGAAGGTGTCCTGTGGTATCAGGCACCAAGACATAAGTACGCGTATGTGCATGTGATACATACTTGGTGGTGGATGGGTCTCATAGAATTCTGCATAGAATTCTATACTTCCTCATACATAACAACTGGACATACAGTACATGCTCTGATACCTTTTTTTTTTATCATAGCAGCATTTAGGTTTTCAGCAATGTGCACTGCAGTATAGCTCTTTTGTGATATCAGACCACATGGGCCGGCCTCTGCTGCCCTCATGCATCAGTGAGTCTTTGACACTCATGGTGCTGTCAGCACTGTCACCGCTTGTCCTTCTTTGACCACTTTTAGGAGGTAATGACTGCTGCTTATTGGGAACACCCCAAACAACCTGCCACTTTGGAGATGCCCTGGCCCAGTCGTCTAGCCGTCACAATTTGGCCCTTGTCACAGTCACTCAAACCCTCAAGCACTGACTGTTCACTCATTGCTGAAGCTGTCCCACCCCTTGACAAGTGCCATTGTAACAAGATAATCAATGTTATTCACTTCGCGAGTCAGTGGTTTAAACGTTGTGGCTGATCGGTGTGTATTAGAACACTTGGAGTTTTTTTAACTGATAATCTGAAACAACTACAAGACAACTCATCAGCCAGGGTTGTGGATTGTCTGTTCATGTAGCCATTTTTTAAAGAAAGACAGTCAAGGAAAATACACAACCTTAGCTCGATTTTTTTTTTTGCCTTATCTGAATATTTCAGATAAATTTGTTCATTGCCATTGACAGTAGAGCCAAGTAAAATCAGTTGCGCCTCATTCCACGGTTCTGCTGATTTTCCATGCTGACAGGCCTTTTAACTCTGTTCATTTTGTACAGATATGGGTGGGTGGCTCAGACTGAACAAGACCTTTACCGATCAACCACTTGTTATGGAGTAAGTATCATTTGAATGGTGTTTACATGACCTCTACTTTGGATATTTTACATATAAAACTGATCTTTGAAAAAATAATGTGCCATATATTTAGTTTTGTTACATTTGCAACACTGAAAAAAAAATACTATATCAAAGCATGTGTATAAATTGATTTTTGCTATTGTATGTTCCCTCTTTAATAACATTCTAGTGTAACTCAGTGTGCATTGATATTACCAGTTTACTTGGACAACTTGTGCAGTAGAAAGATATTTCATCCCACATTCTCTGCCCTTCATTGATACAAAATGATACGGACAACATACCAGACACTTGTTAGTGTAGTGTGCTTGATATCAGTTTAAAACATCTCTCCACAGTTTCAATGGAGACATGATCCCAGATATTTTTGGAGCCACTGACCCACCCTACACTGAAGTCTGCTATCTCACTAACAGGTAATGTAACTGTCCAAACTCACTTGCAGTTTCTTGTTGTTTTTTTCCCCAAGCTAAACTTTCTCACATACACAGAGCTTTTAAATCCTCCTGTTGCCTGACAGTCTTTGCTCCCTTTAGGATTGCAGTGTGGAAGAATGCACTGAGTTCAACTGTCAGCATGCGCATCCCTCACTCTAACGCTTTCATTGACCTCAACAAGGACTTCACTGCTGGTGAGTCAGTCATGTTTAAGCAATGCCTAACCATGAGAAACAAATGTAAAATGCCTTGGGTGTTTTTTTAGAGCACAAAAAATACTGTTGTTGGAAGCTGTGCTCAACGCCACAATCTTTACATATACGCAGTATTATCAAATCTTTTAGCAATGCATATTTGGAGAACAGTCTCAAAACCTTGGGGCAGGTTTGACCTCGACTTCACCTTTCACTTTTTTAACTGTTAGGTTTTTAAAGCATAAGCTAAGAGGTCAAAACATGGGTTTATGATAGAAGAAGAGGAGTTGACTGAAGTTAATTACAGGTTCAACATTGGGGGAAAGTCGAGGTTTTATCATAAGTCAAGTTTTTTTTTGTGTGTTTTTGCGTTTTTTAAACTATTAAATTGTTGTAATTCATCGACTTTTTGCTATGATAATTGTGTAGTAACACTCTAATACTGTGACAGTCCTATCTGC
Source organism: Dascyllus trimaculatus (assembly GCA_024666655.1). Classification (NCBI taxonomy): domain Eukaryota; kingdom Metazoa; phylum Chordata; class Actinopteri; family Pomacentridae; genus Dascyllus; species Dascyllus trimaculatus. The sequence continues at coordinate 5,171,961 of CM045445.1, read as the reverse complement.
AATGATACATTTCGAGTGTAATAGTACACAGAATGAATGGCACAGCAGAGAAAACCCCCAAATTAAAAAAAAAAATCTCTGTAAAAAATAAAAAAATAAAAATAATTTGGCCAAAAATTCTTACTGTTGGAATTATGGCACTCAAATACTGCCTATGTGTTGTCAATAAGAAAAGTCTCTGAGCTGACTACTGTTAACTATGAAATGAACAAAATTAAAATTATTCATTTAGACAAGTAAATTTGTGATTAAACAACAAAGCAAGCACTGCAATTTCAGCTTTAAAAATTGCACTATGTAAGGCTGCCTTTCTCTTTTTTTGTCAACACTTAGGACACTCCCATCTTGTTTGAAAAAGATTTATTGGAATTGTCACTGAAAAGGGCAAGTGCTTAGCATGAGGCTAATTAAACTTTCACATTCATCACGTGATGCACAGCGGCCCACACTCAGTTGCTGGATAAGGAGCATCTGTGAAAGTGGTGAATTTTTCTGAGCATTGCAAAGCCTACGAAATAATTATTTTATTATCAGAGGTGGGCGGCCGTGGCTCAGGTGGTAGAGCTGGTTGTCCACTGATTGCAAGATTTGCGGTTCGATCCCCGGCACCTCCGCATGCCGAAGTGTCCTTGGGCAAGACACTGAACTCCAAGTTGCTCCCAATGGTAGATTAGCGCCTTGCATCGCAGCTCTGTCGCCGTTGGTGTGTGAATGTGTGTGTGAATGTGTGAATGTGAAACACATTGTAAAGCGCTTTGGATACCACTAAGGTAGAGAAAAGCGCTGTTTAAGTGCAGATCATTTACCATTTTACCATCAGAGTTTGATCCCTTTCGTCTGATAACAGAGAGCCATATAATTATTTTGTTTATGCTAATCGGACATCAACCAGCTTGACTGGCAGAAATTTTGGCTGCACATGCTGTCTACTGGGCATGCTCTATGGGTCCATATTTGTCGAAGTGTGTTCAGCCTCCTGGTATCTCATGGCAGACGCTTGGAAAACTTTCAGCATGTGTGCCACTTAGTGACTTTCAAATCTTGTAATCTGGTATCCAGTTCTCCTTAATACCATGGTTTGAGCTCCATGTGGCAGTCAGTCGATTGACCCGTACAGTGTGAGCAGGGAAATCAGATACTCTGTCTGTGTGGGAAGGCTGAAGAAAGCTCAGACTGAACAATTAGTGTGAGCTGACATTACATAAAAGTTTATTAAAGTGGCACAGTGTCTGCCCAGCTTTTAAGGCTAACTCTGCTAGCAATGTTGTAGCTAATGGACTACAACTGGTTTACTGCAAAATGCTGCAAAAAGAGCTTGCACTTGTGAACTTTTGTTTCTGGATGACAAATATGTAGATATGATCAGGCTTCTGAGAGAAATAGCCTGGTTTACAAGGTGCAGAGAACTGACATTTCAAACTAAACTGAATGTCAAGAGTCAAATGGTTAACACACAGACCATTTCATTACCCTTATCTGCATGTTTTTATTATACATATTTGCTAACCCTGAACATGTACACTATATTACCAAAAGTATTTGCTCACCCATCCAAATAATCAGAATCAGGTGTCCTAATCACTTGGCCTGGCCACAGGTGTATAAAATCAAGCACTTAGGCATGCAGACTGTTTTGACAAACATTTGTAAAAGAATGGGTCGCTCTCAGGAGCTCAGTGAATTCCAGCGTGGAACTGTCATAGGATGCCACCTGTGCAACAAATCCAGTCGTGAAATTTCCTCGCTCCTAAATATTCCACAGTCAACTGTCAGCTTTATTATAAGAAAATGGAAGAGTTTGGGAACAACAGCAACTCGGCCACGAAATGGTAGGCCACGTAAACTGACGGAGAGGGGTCAGCGGATGCTGAGGCGCATAGTGCAAAGAGGTCACCGACTTCCTGCACAGTCAATTGCTGCAGAGCTCCAAACTTCATGTGGCCTTCAGATTAGCCCAAGTACAGTATGCAGAGAGCTTCATGGAATGGGTTTCCATGGCAGAGCAGCTGCATCCAAGCCGTACATCACCAAGTGCAATGCGAAGCGCCGGATGCAGTGGTGTAAAGAGGAATTATGACGTGGGGTTGTTTTTCAGGAGTCGGGCTTGGCCCCTTAGTTCCAGTGAAAGGAACTTTGAATGCTTCAGGATACCAAAACATTTTGGACAATTCTATGCTCCCGACCTTGTGGGAACAGTTTGGAGCGGGCCCCTTCCTCTTCCAACATGACTGTGCACCAGTGCACAAAGCAAGGTCCATACAGACATGGATGACAGAGTCTGGTGTGGATGAACTTGACTGACCTGCACCCGATAGAACACCTTTGGGATGAATTAGATTGGAGACTGAGAGCCAGGCCTTCTGGTCCAACATCAGTGTGTGACTTCACCAATGCGCTTCTGGAAGAATGGTCAAATATTCCCATGAACACACTCCTCAACCTTGTGGACAGCCTTCCCAGAAGAGTTGAAGCTGTAATAGCTGCAAAAGGTGGACCGACATCATATTGAACCCTATGGGTTAGGAATGGGATGGCACTTAAGTTCATATGTGAGTCAAGGCAGGTGAGCAAATACTTTTGGTAATATAGTGTATGTGAACACAGCTGCATAAAAAGAAGCATGCTTACCTCACTCTCAAAACCCACTGTTGCCTTTCAACTTACATTCTTGACTGCACATTACTCAATGTGCCATTAATCTATTACTACTGAGACCTAAATCCCTACAACATAATTTTTTTGTGGCCTACATGGATCAATAATTGTCATTAATGTGTGAGAAATATACAGTTTAAACAAGTGTTGAGTTCTGGATTGAGGGTTAAGAAATTAAAATGGAACAAAGAACAGTCAGCGCTGAAATTACAAATCCTTTGGGGTACCACCACCTTGGGTGGTCGTTTTTGATAAAGGATGTAATTCTGCGTGTTTAATTACATAAGGCCCTCTAAGGACTAATATGCCTTCGGCTGGCACTGGTATTTTTGATCATGCATGTCTTCCTTCAAATGCTATAACACTTTGGTTCTAGCTCCTGTCTTGCTTTTCTGCTGTTTTTAACAAACCACAGCATTTGCAATGTACCATATAGTCACTAAAAAAGGTGGATACTGCTTTGGACACAAGAACAGATGAGTTTATTTGGAGGTGAGTATAGTTTAGCTGAGTAATAATGGGAAAATGTGGCAAAATTAAAACTTTTTTAATGTAGTATCTTTAAGTGAGCACACCTGCAGAAAGAGGTGGACAGAAACAGGGAGTGCACAAGAAGGCACTAGAGCAGCTGCCTGACGTGTCTTGTGACCTGCAATGTCAGAAGAAGACGTGGCTTACTGTAAATTTCAGTGATCAGAGTATTTTTGCACCTCAAAACATGACTTCTGGATGCCCAAAGACATCAAATCCATGTAATCTGCTTCATAAATACATGCCTACGTAGGCCAATGCTGACCTCGGCTCTTGTGAGAAAATCTTATGGTATTTGAAGGTGGTGCAGTTGAATTGTTTCCAGAAGTGCACCAAGTTTCTCCTGAGGAAAGTCCACGGACCAGAAAAGAGACCGAAATATATATTTAATACTACCAGTTTTCAACTTGACTAGGAGAGAATGGAATAGCCATTTTCTTCACCAGTGAATGGGGAAATCATCTCAGTCTTGTTTCTCTGCATCTCAGTCCTGTCCTTCTGCCCACTAAGTGTGGTGCTGTCACTTAGACTTATAGGATTTTTTTTTCCTCTGGAAACTAATCCTCATGTTTAAGGTAATCAGAAAGGATTTAGTTGTGTCATACTCACTGCAGGTATCTTTTTGTGCTGTGCGGTTTTATTCCCAGGGCTGTCAGAGTTTAACCAGAGCAGAGTTTAATTCATATTTAATTTGTTTAGGGATTAGGAGAGAGTCAATAAACATCCACTTTTTATGACAGTCTTAAAAACATCTATTTTTGTATTTTGGGGTTTGTTTTAATACAGATTGGAATGTAGTGGCCATCATTTCTTTGTATTGCTTTATGGTGCAACTTGTCAGTCAGAGTGACGGCCGGCATGTCAGCCTGTCTTTTACTCTGTCAGTAGGCTCTCTGCTGCACTGAATCACATCTTGTCGTCTGTATTTGTACACAGGACAGTGATCATTACAGTGCATCCTTGTGTTAAGTGCATTCAGCTGCTTTCACTTTGTTGTGGGTATGTGTGCTGCAGGGACAACAGAGTGTGAGGAGGAGAACCGGTGGAAAAAAAAACTTTCTGTACATCTGGTGGATGTCAGTCTCGAGTTGAGGCTCTGTGTGTGAGGCCATGCAGATGGAGGGAGGGAGAGAGAAAAGGAAAGTAGGCAAGAAGTGATGGAGTGATAAAGCTGAGCCAGAAAGGATGAATGGTTTGGGGGAAAAAAGGGATGGCTGGAAAGATAAAGGGCAGAGGAAGGTTGGGAGGGGGATGAGCAAGGCAGTGGGTGAGTCTTCAGAATGGCTCAGCTCACTGTCTGCTGTGACCACCTGCTCCTCTAAGCGGTGCTGGCTAGAGCAGCACAATGTGGCTTAAGCAGCGAGAGGGTGAGTTTTGAAGGCAGTCTGGCTCCTGTTCGTTAAATACTTTAAAATAAACTCAATTTGAAGGATTTTCAGCTGCCAGCGATGCTTTTAAAGATTGATATTGTCTCTTGTAGTTTATAAGATTTCTAATACTTTACCCAAATTAAATGTGGGTGCAATAATATTGGAAATGTCTTAATTTAATACTATCCAACTCGAAACATAGCTAAGAGCGTGTTCACAGATCGGTAGCAGCAGCAGCTTTAGTCTGTGTCTACACAGAATGCATTCAGGGACAGTATTGATTCTAGGTTAGCAGTGCTTCAGCAGTACTCAATCACTGTATCGTGGTTGTGTTTAAGTGCATATAACTCAAGTAAAACATCAGCTTTCATGCCACCTGTGTGTATTCGACGACTGGATTGATTAAAGACCCCCCTCTGGTAAAAAAAATCAAAAATCAAAAATCCTTTTTTTATTTTTTTACCTTTTTAACATGCCCATGTTTTTTTAATACCCCTGAGAACAGGGGCAAAAAATCAGCCTTGGCATTTTTGGCCAGCCAGACCAGCCCACAACATTACTGGGGTCTGTCCTCCGCTATTGGATGCTACTGCTGCTGGACTGCTGCCCCTGCTGCTGCTGGACCAAATAACACAGTTATTGTGGTGAATTTGGAGGCCTCTGCTTCCAGTGTTTCATGTTTTTCATTCGTTGCTTTTCAGCACCACTCAGGTGTTTTTTCGGTGGTTGTTTTTCCATGATGTTGTCAGACTCCTCACCCAACCTCGACTCACTTGCCGTGACTCTGTTAGCCCCGCCCATCCAGCAACTGGGTGATTGACAGGCCTTGACTGACAGTTGACCAATCTGATGTGTTGATGGGCTGTGCCGATTGGCCAGTCAACCACACAACTGGACAATAAGTCACATAACTGACCAGCCAATTATGTGGAGGAAAAAAAACCTGTTGACCAGCCCCAACTAGACACCGGCCCACCGGGACAGTGCCTGGTATGCCAGATGGCCAGTCCACCCCTGCCTGAGATCATATCAGGAGTGAAATAAGTGGTCAGTACCATGTCTGAGCATTTCCACCTTGAAACTGCAGCGTACTGATGCCAGTGTCAAAAACGCAAATTCCGACTGCTAGGGATTCATACACAACAAACTAAAGGAGCAAATCCTTTCAAGTATTGCAGGAGAGGTCTCTGTGTCATTGTTCTTCTCCAGAATCAGTTTTCCATTCAAACTTAGTGTATCTGGCTGAATTACTCCAATGTCACAACTTGTCATTGTGTCGTGTGGAGTAGGTTTGCAGTGTTTGAGCAGAGCTGTATATGAGCTGGTGTGCTCAAGCTGCAGCGAGTGACAAGGGGTAGGTGGAGAAAGCGGCAACCTTCATACATCTGCACATACTAGAGGAAGCACAATGTACAGCCACACCAAAGAGATAATGAGCAAAACAAAAGCTTCTAAATATGTTACTTTGATACACAGAGATGACTTTCAAATTGATAGGAATTTCAAGTAAAAACAGTGCAGAGACGGTCCATTGCAAGTCTGTCTTGCATGAAAAATCTCACTTATTACACTTACCTAAAGGGAAGTCTTGACATCAAAATGCACTTGAAGCACCAAAAGTAATAGTAATTATTTAGAGCAACCGTTTATTTATATATATTGTTACTGGTTTATGATTTGTGATGAATTTTGATAACTTTGATTCACAAAGAACAATTGTATCTTTTCAATGTGAGACAGAAAACTGAAACATATAGTTTATAAGCATCATAGTCTTCTTAAAGGTTATTCACGTTGTGAAGCTGTTCTGTTGCATTGGTTGCATCTGGCCAACCAATATATTGTACCCTGCAAGTCACTTTATATCAGATGACAGCCGGCACCCAAGGTGCTGTTTCAAGACTACCTTCATCGTCATGTGTATTCATCATTAATCATGTGGGTGTTTAGTATTCCAGTGTGTGTATAGGTGGAAGTTGACTTACAGCTATTTCTGGCATCTGTAGCCACATGATTTTGTGGTCCATAGCTATTAAAGCTGCCTTAAAACTTGTCATACTAACGAGTGTGAATGAACACATTAATCTTACGGTAATTAAGACACACGGAGTTGAGCTACTGTAGGGAATAAGATTTGAACACTTAAAAATGTAAATTACATGAACAGAGAAAAATGAAAATGTACAAAAGAGAAAGGCTGATCCCTCATACAGGATTTTGCACAAACATATGGGCCACATAGTTTCTGTGTTCAAATCCAGGCTGATCTTTTTTGGTCTGTTGGCTACTGGGAAATTGCAAACCCAAGTGGAGCACATTCAGATGACCGGGCCTAACTAGATCTTATCAGCAGGCAGTCACAATAGAAAATGTCACACGGCAACACTAAGGTGAAGCAAACTAAGACAAATGCTGGTAATACTGTTTATATCAGAAATGCTCTTAAGTGGAGGCAGTCTTTAAGTGGAACACCTTATTTTCTTCCCATTTTGAGCAAGCTCTTTATGTCAGGGGTCGCCTGCAGCCATACAATGAGGCATTTTGTTCGTGTGCTTCCAGAGGATGAGGACTGTTTCAGGGCTGTGTCATGACTCCAATTTTAGTCCAGTGTCATTGCTGTAAACAATCCCATGGTAGTGTATTGGCTGACCTCACTACATCAGCACTGCCAGTTTAAAAAAAAAAAGTCTGGAATTGTTTCCTGGCCGGTGTCAAGGCCTCATTTAGCCTGCTTATTGGACACTCCAGCCAACCAACCTGGCGGCGACATATTGCATATGGCTCGTAATCTCTTTTGTTACTATCATCCTCCGCCAACCAGTGTCTCTAACAGCAACACATTTCTAATAGCTTTGTGCTCCTGCTCCTTTGTTTTCCAGTTATTTAGTCTCTGTCCTCACACACTGAGGGATTTCAGGTTTCTTCAGTGCCCTTCCTTTTTGTTTTTTAAAGCTTCTTGTATGACCTTACTTCTGTCAATAATACATACAGTTCGGTCCATAAGTATTTGGACATTGACACAATTTTCAGCATTCCAGCTCTGTACAACACCACAATGGATTTGAAATGAAACAATCAAGATGTGCTTTAAGTGCAGACTTTGAGCTTTAATTTGAGGGCATTTACATCCAAATCAGATGAACGGTGTAGGAATTACAATACATTTTATATGTGCCTCCACCTTTTTAAGGGACCAAAAGTATTTGGACAATTGGCTACTCAGCTGTTCCATGGCCAGGTGTGTGTTATTCCCTCATTATTTCATTTACAAGGAGCAGATAAAAGGCCTGCAGTTCATTTCAAGTGTGGTATATTCATTTGGAATCTGGTGAGGTCATCTCTCAATATGAAGTCCAAAGAGCTGTCACTATCAGTGAAGCAAGCCATCATTAGGCTGAAAAATCAAAATAAACCCATCAGAGAGAAGCAAAAACATTAGGTGTGGCCAAATCAACTGTTTGGTACATTCTTAAAAAGAGAGAACGCACTGGTGAGCTCAGCAACGCCAAAAGACCTGGAAGACCACGGAAAACAAGTGTAGTGGATGACAGACGAATCCTTTCCCTCATTAAGAAAAACCCCTTCACAACAGTTGGCCACATCAAGAAAACTCTCCAGGAGGTAGGTGTATCTGTGTCCAAGTCAACAATTAAGAGAAGACTTCACCAGAGGAAATACAGAGGTTTCACCACAAGGTGTAAACCATTGGTGAGCCTCAAAAACAGGAAGGCCAGATTAGAGTTTGCCAAGAAACATCTAAAAGAGCCTGTGCAGTTCTGGAACAACATCTTATGGACAGATGAGACAAAGATCAACTTGTACCAGAATGATGGAAAGAGAAGAGTATGGAGAAGGGAAGGAACTGCTCAAGATCCAAAGCACCACCTCATCAGTGAAGCATGGTGGTGGTAGTGTCATGGCGTGGGCATGTATGGCTGCCAGTGGAACTGGATCTCTTATATTTATTGATGATGTGACTGCTGACAAGAGCAGCAGAATGAATTCTGAAGTGTTTCGGGCAATATTATCTGCTCATATTCAACCAAATGCTTCAAAACTCATTGGACACGCTTCACAATGCAGATGGACAATGACCCGAAGCATACTGCGAAAGCAACCAAAGAGTTTTTAAAGGCAAAGAAGTGGAATGTTCTGCAATGGCCAAGTCAATCACCTGACCTGAATCCAATTGAGCATGCATTTCACTTGCTGAAGACAACACTGAAGGGAAAATACCCAAAGAACAAGCAGGAACTGAAGACAGCTGCAGCAGAGGCCTGGCAGAGCATCACCAGGGACCAAACCCAGCGTCTGGTGATGTCCATGAGTTCCAGACTACAGGCTGTCATTGACTGCAAAGGATTTGCAACAAAATATTAAAAAGTGACAATTTGATTTATGATTATGTTAGTTTGTCCAAATACCTTAAAAAGGTGGAGGCACATATAAAATGTATTGTAATTCCTACACCGTTCATCTGATTTGGATGTAAATGCCCTCAAATTAAAGCTCAAAATCTGCACTTAAAGCACATCTTGATTGTTTCATTTCAAATCCATTGTGGTGTTGTACAGAGCTGGAATGCTGAAAATTGTGTCAATGTCCAAATACTTATGGACCTAACTGTACATGGTGTGAACAGCCAGGAGCGTAAGGGCAGACATAACAAAAGAGTGGGTGAAAGTTTGCATATGTTTAAGTGTACAGACCCACCAACGTAAACTATGTTGTCAACAGTTTGGTCTTCAAGCTGCTAGTTGTTAGCACCTAGAGGTGTTTCCACAAAACAAAAGTAGTACAGTCTAATCCCATATTTTCTTTGTGCCACAGAAGCAAAGCACCGAACTGACTTTGTAGATATACTTGTTCTGTTCTGGTTACTTGTCACCACAGTGACATCTAATTAACAGGAAAACAACTTTTAAGAGACAGCCAGGAGCTTCAGCTTTGTACAATAGGCAACTAATGTGAGCAGGTGCTTCAATAGCCCTCAAAGCTTCTGTGATCATCAAAGCCAAATGACCACAGGAAACATCCTTATCAGGTTATACACTGGGAGTCCTCCCCCTATAAGATCCGTCTCTGGTGCAGGATCATGGTAACCCCCAGGGGCCACATCACATCACGTCACATCAATTTAGAAAGAGCACCACTAGGTTGGAAGCTTTTAGCAGCATGATAAGAACTTGTTTGAGGAAAAAGGTAGTAATTTGAAAGTCATTATAGATGCCATTTTGAGGGGAAAAAAAATATGCACAAAGATAGCAATCCTGGCATAAGGATCTATTGCTAGGCAACAGACATGGTAATGCTCTGTGCAGCATCCAATTAAACTACCTCTGTATTGAAGTGGCTTGTTGATTGTCTGACTAATAATGTGGTGGTGGTGGGGGGAAGAGAACAGATTTGCCATCTAACAAGGGTGGCCAAGAAGAAGAATTGATTATACAAGGATTAAGTTTACATTTGTTGAGGCATTTTTAATAGCCATTTTGGAATCAGGGCACTATCACACACAGTGAGTAAAGATATTGCAGGAATTGTAAACAATACCAGCAATTAAGATGGCATTTTATTGGTTGTCGTTCTGTCTAGGTAAGAGTATTTGCAATATATTTTTCTGGTTCTTTTACAAAATAATCTGAGTGAAGCTCTGGTATAGAAGCCTAGTTAAGAGATACCTTGAATGATATGCTACCATCAGAATGACTAATGCAGTAAACAAGCTCATACATACAGCTCCCTCTAACAGGCAGCCTGATTGCTGCCCTGAAACATTCTCTTAATTTACTGAAGATCCCCTCCAGACGTGTTTCCAGAAAGTACACAAAAATGCTTGGTACAGAATAATATTTTTGATATGGCATAGGGATGTCACTGATACTGACATTTTACTAGATGATGCAAACAAATTAAAAAAAAGTGCTGTAGTGCTGCTGGTAACATAGATGCTGGAAATAATTGGCAATGAGAATAATAGGTGGAATGGCATTGGCGAGTGCAGGGGCAGCAACAGGTCCATTGCAGCTTGTGGAAAAACAAACAAAGTCATGCAAGGAGAAATTGTGCTTCAATATCAAGGGACAAGTTATAAACAACCAAAAAGTATGCAAACAATATCACAGTGTCTACAAAAGGAAGAAACACCTCAAACTTATCGAAGCACTTCAAGTACAGATACCCAGATCTGTACACAGAATTCAAAATGAGTGAGTTGTAGCTGCTGCCAAAATGTTCATATCTTGAAATGGGATTGTTGATGTTTGCAACAGCTGGCAGTTGCATTTCTCCACTCATAATGTCCACGAAGGATAATAGTGTCTTCTTTCGGCTAACATAGTGACAGCTCAAAACTTGAGCTGGTTGCTGCTCATGATGTCAGCTGGCTACCGTCATTACTGTTCAGTCTGCTAAAATATAACGCACTAACTAAATGCAACATGTGTGTGCAGCAGATTTTTGAATTAAGAGTGTATGTTGAAGTACATTCAGTTGATGAACTTTTTTAATGGTATGCATTTGGTATCCTATCTGATAAAGACAATAATTCCTGGCATTGTGACATCCCTAATATGAAATACAGTGTTATTAGAAAGACATTAAAAAGTCCTGTTACCTAGATAGAATTGTTAACATGGCATCTGCGCCTCCTCCAGACTCTATGAATATGCAAATAGGTTTTAGTTGAGTGATTTTATTTCAAACTGAGATGTTTCATACATGACTTACAGTGCATTGTCAGTGCGCTGTATGTGTAATGGAGGTTTCAGGTTTCCATGTCACACTTGTGTAAGCATCCCATTGGAACAGGATTGACTCCCAAACTTGTTATGATTTCACAAAGTGTGCTTGCAGGTATTTCCCTTAACCTTGGTTGAGCTTAGAGAACTTTTTCAGCACATGAGAACAGAAAAGCCACACTCTGCATGTCTTTCTGTACAGGGCAGTGCGACCATTCAAGTGGATAACCCTTTGCTCCAAGCAGAGGGTTAGAATACATTTCTGAGTTCATTGAGAATTTACAAACTTTTACAGCTGCCTTACACATGAAGCACAGATGTCACTGATGTTGTCTATATAACGGACTGATCAAAAATACAAGATTGCAGAGAAGATCTGCAGTGGGTCGTTCTTGGCACATGCATTTCTGATGTCTGTTTGCGACCACTTGAGAAACTCTTAATAACGTGCTGGGTGTTTTTGATAAGTGAAGATTCCCCATCAACACAAATTTAGTCATGTGGGCGGACATTTGAAAAGCTCAGTTTTCAGAGGAAGAAAAAGCTGGCATACTGTGAATACAAGGCCAAAGCTAAACAAATTTATTATGACTTCTCTCTGAGTATTGAAAGAACTGTTATTTCGGTCTACATGTTCCTTCTCTCCCAGAACACAGAAGAACATATCACAGTGCCAAAACCTTAGCACCCACAGCCACATGCAGGAGTGGCTTAAAAAATGAGTAACTGTGGTCAAGCATTTCCTCTCTGATATGCACAGCACTGTCATCGTAGGCTGAGGTTATTCTGTAGCCGCTCTGTCCTAATGCAAACTCATTTGTGTAAAAGAAAACCACGACTGTTTACAAAGGGCAGTTTTAAATACTGATGCGAGACACTTATGTTTGATTTAAAACTACAAGTATGTATCATTTCAAAAAATGAAATCTAATTTTGCCAATGTCAGCCGAGCCTACCAATCAAATCCAAGTTCATGCATCGAACAAACATATAAACATACTGACTTGTGGATAAATGATCCCTCGGAAGCTAAGCGGGGTTGGGCCTGGTCAGTACCTGGATGGAAGATCGCGAGGGAACACCAGGAAGCCTGGGACGAGCAGACTAGCAGCCTCGCCTCCGTCAATCAAGCCCAGAGTAGCTGTGGCTACATAGGTAGCTTACCACCATGGAGTATGGAGTGAATAAATAATGCAATGTAAAGCGACGTTGAGTGCCTAGAAAAGCGCTATATAAAACCAGTGCATTATTATTATTGTTATAAACAAACAAGAGACATTTTAACCATGCTAAAAGGCTCTGTTGATTGCAATGCACATCTGTCTATGTATTGAGAAATTCTGATTACTTTTGAATAAATTACTATAAAATGCTGTAGAGACGTTTACAGTCCCCAGAGAATGTGTCTTATTGATCTTTTTTACCTTTAGCGGCTTGACGTTTTTTTTCTTTATGGGAAATGTGTGAACAATTGATGGATTGTCATGACATTTGGTGCAAATTTCCATGGTACCCAGAAGATAAATCTTAATGACGTTGGTGATCCCCTGACATTTCCTTTACCTCCAGTAGGCTAAAATCTCCACATATACTGTCAAATATCGCAACATTTTGATCAATTGACTCCAAATCTTCGTATTCATTGTTTCAAGAGGATAAGATGCAACTTTCTGTACAAATATTAAATAAAAAATAGAATCATTTTTTAGTTTAAAATAATATATTACCCTTCAAGCTAAGACCTACAAGCACATTCCTATCAACCTCAGCCGTACTTTGCAGTAGAGCTAGTTGATGAATTCTACCATGTTAACCACTAAAGTTAGCTGTTAAATTTAGTTGTTAACATTATTCCTGTTAAACCATTCTGGGAAACAGGGACGCTCTTGTGTATATGAAACAAATGAAATAATATTACTTATATAGGACTTTTAAGTAGTAGTCTTTTTTTAAAGATATATTTTTGGCTGTTTATGCCTTTATTGGATAGGAGAGTGGATAGATTCGGAAACAGGAGAGAGTGGGGAAGGACATGCGGTAAACGCCTGAGATTGGAATTGAACCCGGGACAGCTGCTACGCCTCAGCACTTGGTTCACGCGACATAACCATTAGGCTATCTGGGTGCCCTTAAGTAGTAGTCTTTTGACAGACAAAGGAAAAGCTGGACATCCAGAAGGCAGCATAAGAACAAGAAGCCAGACACTAAGGCCAAAAGGAACAAGGCAAGATGAAGGTAAATCTAGGATAAAATAAAAGCAAGGAGCCAAAAGAGGTAAAAATGCAGAATGTAGCAAATACAAATGAAATAACAAAAGCAATTGAAAATTTAGTAAACAATAAAACAAGGAGATTACATAAAAGCAAGTCTGTGAAAACTGTTTTTTCCGAAGCTGCAAGGCCCTAATGGCAAAAGCACAGTCGCCTGTACACTTAAGCTTTGACTTTGGAACAGCAAGGTGGGCCTCACCTGAGGGTTTGAGCACGGTGGCTGGCTCACAAGCTGGCAAGTGCCAATGGAGAGATGTAAGAAGTGAGGTGATGTGATGTCTTCTGCTGAAACTACTAAATAGCTGAGGTACTGCTTGGCAAAAAAAGGCTTTTGCTTCATTCCAGAAACAAGGGAGTTTACAGTGGTCAAGCCTGGTCTCGTCAGATCAATGTGTGAGAGCACACACAATATCAATGTGAAAAAATAATTCCTTACTCAAGCGCAGTCCTGTTTTACTCACTTGTGAAGAGCAGCAGGACATGTATTAGTGTCTGAAGGCCTGCAGGGAACTTCCTTGGTTGGATTTCAGCCTATGATATTGTGATTGCATGTTTTTTTTAGTGTGCTGTGTTTGATTCTACTTTTAATTTAATTAGATTTTACTTTTAATGCGACCTGTTGAGGATGCACCCTGCCTTTCACCCTAAGTTAGCCGAGATAGGCTCCAGCCAGCCCCCCCTCCTGCGGCCCTCTATAGGATAAAGCAGTGTATAGATAGAGGATGGATGGATATTGTTAATAAAGAAGGGCAGCAGGGTGGTGCAGTTGTTAGCACTGTGGTCTCACAGCAACAAGGTTCTTTGTTCAAACCTGCTGGTCATCCAAGACCTTTCTGTGTGGAGTGTGCTTGTGTGAGCAACCCTGTATAGAATAGAAAATGAATGGTACTAAAGGCACAAACGTGATGTGCTTGGCAAGTGTTATCAACCTTGACTGTAGTATTGTAGGTGTATATGTACTTACTGTTTTTTTGTGTTTGTTTATGTTTCTTTTAATAATCATATCTAATGTACCCTCTGCAGTTTTATGTGGTTACACCAATCAGGCAGTTTATTCATTGCTAATGCAAAGTTTATTGCTTTTGATGTTCGTACACTCCACTGATACACGTGCACACACACACACACACACACACACACACACACACACACACACACACACACACCCACCTCAGTTCCTGTCTGTGGTATGAGCTTTTCTTGATACAGTCATTCCATGAGCAGTTTCTGTGTACACACACACACACACACACATGTTCAGCATAAAGAAAGTGTTGTGAGCAAAATAGGATGGAAAGTGTGTGTGTGTGTGTGTGTGTGTGTGTATGAGACTGTTTGGCCATAATCCTCCCCATAGCTACTGCACCTACGTTGTTCCCTGTAATGGTTTTAGGAGATTATTTCTTCCGGGAATAGCACTGCTCCATTCTGCGCTCGTGTGTTTTGCCATGTTTGTGAATGAGGCGTTTTGATGGATCGGGGTGGAAGTCACACAGTGTGGAGTACAGCTACATATTGGCTTAGAGACGGATTTATTCTGCAGAGCTTTATACTTTGTTCTTGGCCTGGAATCTGCACTTTGTCTTGAGCGTGTGTGTTTGTGAGTCATGTGTGAGGGTTATGTGAGATGGGGTGGCGTGTTTGCACTATGCAGATATCAGAACTAGCATCAGGGTGTGAGATGCAGTTTATTATTGACCCTTTTCATGTTGGAACACTGATGCACACTTGTTCGTATTGTTATGGTGTTGTGTGTGTTTTCATATGAATCAGTGAAGTTGCAATGACATTATTGATAGACTGCATTCATTCTTTATTCAAGGTCTTGTGACAAAGTTACCAAGCCAGCTGTGTTGTAGCTTCTGGGATAAACTCCCTGAAAGACAAACACATCTTTGAAGCAAATCTTTAAACCTCCTCACCCTGTTTAGGCATTTTATCGAATTGGGAAGAGTTGACTGTCGTATTTCACTGCATTAACAAGTGAAGTGTATGTGATATAGTAGCAGAGCGAATGTATTTTTTTTAAGTCTTTCTTCTGCTCCATCTTTCGACACTATAGTAAATCGTATTTGTGGGCTTTGGGCAAGTTTGGAAAAGCTCGTTTCACAGTCCGCTGGTTCCTTGCTAGCAGAGGGACAGGGCCACATATCAATGGAGGTGGCCAGAGAAGATTTGCCTCCAACCCCACACGGTCCATGCTGTCCCACACCTCTTAAAAAGGACACTCTGACATTGTGCATTTCACTATACATTTTGAGGAACCTGCTGAAAATCTTGTCCAGTCATGTGAACAAACATTCCTCTAAATACACCGATACTAAATTTCACAAATAGAGATTAAAAATGTGTTCATTTAATGTTGCCCGTACTGCTGTAATGGGCTTTAACCCACCTTGGGCAGGGGCTTAAGTGACTTTTGAGAATGACTGTCATATTAGATTTCACCCTTTTAAGTATATTGGCCTTATTTTAGAATTGTATGAGCGGTCTTGCTGATTACTTTTAGACTGTTGTCTAGTCCATTTTCTTGACTTTTTATTCTTTGAGAGTGTGTTTTCTTCGGAGCATGAAGTCGTCAGGCAGACACCTCCAAGTTGTTGTGAAAAGCTAAACATGAGCAGCCGTTTGCTGTCAGGGATCTGCAGCTTTGAGATGACTTTCTGATTTTGCCCTCGCAGAATCAGTACATGTTAGATGTCTGTATAGTGGGCTCTTTTCCAAGACTGCAGGGGGCCGACGGCATGTCATGCTATAACGATTGGTCATTGTGCAAGCTTGATATCCTCCTGTTCATATGCTGTAGCTCACTACATACACCAACTATACATTCTGTGTGTCCCTGTTCCTGTCATGTGTACACATATAGTGGTACAAAAGTTTGGGACCCCTTTAAAAAATAGTTTGCATTTTAGCAAGTTATGTACAGGACTGGAGACTATTTAGAGCCAGCTGGAGGACAGCCTTTTCTCACTGTCTGATGGGAGGCATCTCAGAAGAGAAATTGCCAGCTGATTCTTCCTGCCGGAGCATGTGAATCAGTGTTGGTGTCACTGAGGATCTATTATATAGACCAAATGCTTCAGAAGTTGCATTTTTCTTTTTGTATGAGCTGTTGTGATGGCTGGAAATGTTTTTAAAGGTTTGGCTTTATTTGTTTGGGAGAACAGAAGATGTTGGATTAATCTTGTAATCGTGTTCAGCTGACTTTGGCCTACATAAACTACGTCTAACTTTCTTTTTCCTTGCATTGAAACAGACAAAGTCATCAACAGATTGGACTTGTACATTTGCATATTTTCAGACTAAGTGATTTAGGTAAGCCCCTAAATGTGTGTTGGAGGCAAAGTATCTGTTTCACTGGTGACGTCTGTGACATTTCCGTCTGAATGCCAGGGGCCCTCCCTCTGCTCAGCTGAGACATGGATCATTCCAAGGGTTAAAGACAGAGGGAACAAATCGATGGCAGAGAGGGCTTGACTGATATGCTGCAGGATGGCTTATAGCAGGACTATGAACACACAAACACAATAGCAAAGATTTGCAGGCGCACACACTTTTTGCTTTCATCCTCATTTTGCTTCATTACCGTCAGCCTCGATTAAAATCTCACAGACACACACACACACACAAACACACAACCATTCAAACACACGCAAAGTGGACATTTGTCCTCCAGCCTCCATAAACAGAGCAATGTGATCAGTTGGCATGGCGGCCTTTCTTGAGCCCATCTTCACAGCAACCCTGAGGCGATAGACCACACAACTGTGTGCCTCCACATGTGTGTCGGTGCTCTGCATTTGTGTGTGTCCTTTTGACAGCCTATGGGGTATAAGAGTCACAGCTTGTTTGCTGAGTAACAGGCTAACAAATGACCTGCTCAGGGGCAATACAGACATAAAGAAAAGAAAAGATTGGCTATCACTCTATCACTTTTAGGTACTCTTACGTCGTTTTCCTTCTTTCTCTTTTCCTACCTTTCTGTAGATTCTTCTGTCCCTCTTTGCTGCTCTGTCCTCATCCTCTTACCTTGTTAGATTTTTTGCAGAAATTTTACTTTTTGTTACCCCACCACTGCACATATCACCCTAATGGCTTGGAGCATGGTGGTGATGAGTGAGGTGACAGTACACATGCATAAACGCAGGCAGCACATTGGACACTAAAGCAGCAGTGACAGTGCTGGCTGTCAGATCCACTCTGCACTGTAGCCCGAATAAACCACTGCTACTGCTGCTGCTGCAAGACCTTTTACAGGTACATGGGTTTGTTGCAGTTACTGTGGTTGCTGGTCTCAGATTGCCCTTGAAGACTACTGAAAGGCAGGGCCTGGATATTGGATTGTGAAAGAGGAATTAGATGTGGGAGTAGGGGGTTATAGAGGAAAGGATATTGGAATCAGTTTCCCTCAGCTATTTTTAATTCTCGATTTAAGTACATGTCGTGGTTTTCTCAAAATTATTAGGCATGCTCCTTTTAGGCATGCACTACCCTCTGCTAATCTGACCGCTCCTGAATGTGTTGACTTCATGTTTGAATGAGCACTCGGGTTTATTCTTTCCTGTAAAAATCACAATGGCAATCTTGTGAGGTAGGGCAAAAATCTGAACTGAATGAATGTCAACACATTAACGGAAAGGCCTGTACAAGCAACATACTTTTACAGTGCTGTGAAAAAGTGTTTGCCCCCCTACAGAAATCTTCTATTTTTGCATATTTATCACACCTAAATGCTTCTGATCATCAAACAAATTTTAACCTAATACCTGTATTTTGAGATAACCCAAGAAAACTCAAAATACAGTTTTTAAATGATGATTTTCTTTTTTGATGGAAATATGCTGTTCAGCCCCATTTTGCCCAATGTGAAAAAGTAATTGCCTCCTTGGCTACCAATCTACCAAATGACCAAATTCATGTGGCAATTGGGTTCAGTCACACTCATATGATCACTGCCAGACTTGTTGAACCTAAACATCACTACATAGAACATGTCTGGTATTTTGAAGTAGCTGAAGGGTATGAAAAAGCAGCACATGATGCCATGTTCTACAGAGATTAGAGAACAGACGCAAAACAATGTCATTGACATTTATCAGTCTGGAAAGGATTACAAAGACATTACTAAGGCTCTGGGACTCCAGAGAACAACAGTGAGAGCCATTATCCACAAATGGAGAAAACATGGAACGGTGGTGAACCTTCGCAGGATTAGGGTCACCAACATTTCAGCGTGTCGACATCTCATCGAGCAGGTCACATTCCCCCATGGCCATATAAAAGACTGATCATAAGCTGTAACAGACATGTGACTGCAGTTGTTGCTGCCAAGGGTGGCCCAACCAGTTATTAAGTTCAGGGGGGCAATTACTTTTTACATAGGGGTGATATTGGTTTTCAGTAATTCTTCAATAAACCATAATTTAAAACTAAGTTTTGTGTTTTGTGGGTTATCTCTGTCTAATATTCAATAAATATAATTATAATATATATTAGTTTTAATGATCTGGAACATTTTAGTGTGACAAATGTGCAAAAATAGAAGATTTCCGTAGGGGAGCAAATACGTTTGCACAGCACTGTATATTAAGCAATTTGGAAAAGGCTTTTGAGTTTGTTGCTTCAAGTTGTTTGTAGGAGTTTTTGCTCTGAGGTTATTAAATACCTGCAGTATTAGACAGGACCAGTATCCTTATGAGTGTCCAGAAAGAGAGAGCTGCATGCATTTATACATGTGGAACAATGGAAGTAACTTCAATTATTACTTCTCAAAATGTTTTAAATGTTATGTGTCTCATGTCTGGACAGGGCTACGGTGTTGGGTTAGTCTGTACACCTTGCTGATTGAATTTTCAAAATTTTGCAGCAATCATGGGTTGCATTTCAGCTCATCGTTGTTTTCTGGCAAATTACACAGCGCGACACAGAACTAAACAGTCACCCAACTATATTGACCAGAATTCTGCTATTCTCTTTCTGGATACGAGACTGCATCCTAAGTATAAAAAGAAGGAAGACAGACAAAATCAGTTATGCAGTCATCTCATTTCAATGTATAGTCCCCACACCATCCAGCAATGTGGTATCGAAAACTGTTGATCTCTCCTGTAACAGTCATGCTTTCTTTAATCTCTGCCACTATCCAGGTGCCTTTGCTCTTACGCAACCATCCACAGCTCAGCTAGTATCGTCCGGTCCATAAGTATTTGGACAGTGACACAAGTTGTAGAATTTTGAACATAGTCCCTCTAATTTTACAGGCCATCATTAGGTTGAAAACACAAAATTATTGTCTTAAGTATTAAGGCATTCTTAAAAAGAGGGAATGCACTGGTGACTTCAACAACACCAAAATGTGACTGCTGACAGAAGAAGCAGGATTAATTCTGCACTCTAAAGAGCTTTACATTCTGCTCAGATTCAGCCAGATGCTGCGAGACTGACAGGACAGCACTTCCCAGTACAGATGGATAATGACGTAAAACATACTGCAAAGGCAACCTAAGAGCATCTTGCGACAAATGACTTAGATGTTCTTTAATGGCTAAATCACTCACCCAGCCTCAGCCCAACCGAGCTGCTTTTCATTTACTGACGAGAAAACTGAGGGGAGAAAAGACCCACAAACAGGCAGCAACTAAAGACAGCTGCAGTAAAGGCTTGGCAAAGCATCTCAAGGGAGGAAACTCAGCTTTTTGTGATGCCAGTGGGTTCCAGACTTAAGGCAGTTATTGACTGCAAATGATTTGCATTCAAGTATTAAAACTAATCCTCATATTCCTAATTAGGTTACTTTATCCAATTACTTTTGAGCCTGTGAAAATAAAGATACTACTAAATAATGACTGTAATTTCTAAAGGGTTAGATATTGTTGTCAAACCCCTTAAATTAAAGTCCACACTTCATGACCAATCAAAACAAACCTGAGTCAAATCAATATTTGGCACTGTTTGCCTTTAAACCAGCATTAAGTCCCATTGGTACACTATTGAGCACTTTTTCAAGGTATTTAGCTGGTAGGTTGTTTCAGGCATCTTGGAGAGATTCTGTCTCTGCATGTATTACCAGACTGACTCTGTTGAGATCGGAATTCTGTGTGGCCCTTCAGGTAGTTCTTTATGACTCTGGCTGTATGTTGGTGAGTCATTGACATGCATTGTCGAATGAACTGAGGACCAATACGACTTCTTGATAGTCTTGCATGATAGATTGAAACATCAAGTTCCTAAAATCTTTGCACAATAAAGTTTATTGTTCTGTGTATGAAGAGAGTGGATAGGCAAGGTATGTACGGTATGTTTTGCGGTAGCATATGACAGTATACACTGTAAAGGCCTTGGATACAGTGACTGGACTTGCGAGTCTCCACACTGACTTGCGAGTCAATGTGGGGACCTAACTATGCCCTGAAAACTCCATAAAAGTGCACCGATGCTTTTAACAAGCTGCTAATTGGGAGCTTGCAAGCTCAGGCTGGCAGAATGAAATGACTGCTCATTTTCGTGAACATTGATGAAGCTTGTGGTTGCCACAATGCTGAAAGCAAAAGACACATGGACAGGACATCGTGGGAGGGTTAGTGTATACATGTGTTTGTGTGTGTACTTGCGTCTGTAATGTAGTGGCAGGCACTGGAGTAACAGGGGACTGGTGTCAACAAACTAATTAGCTACAACTCTATCAAAAACTCTCGCCCACTTCTCTTTCCTTCCTCCCCCGCTCTCCTTTTCTTTTAGCCAATTTTATTTTGCAACATTAGCACATAGTACAACATTGTGGAGGCCTTTTTACTTGGTTAATTCAACTAACTTTAGTAATATTACACCTCCAACCCATTGAAAGTAACTATGGCCAGGGAGAGATTTCATTCAGCTGTGAATAGATGAAATTTATAGTTGCTTCAATAATTTAAATTTAAGGTTTTGTGTTGGATTCATATCTGTCAATTAACTCATTGGCTGCCAGCCATTTTCAGAATTCATACCCCCCTCACTGCCAGCCATTTTCAAGCATTTTGACTGCTTTTTCAAGACCCACAGAATATTTTGTACTGTGACCCTGTAAAATCTGAAACCAGATTCTGAAAGAGTAGACCTTCTACTTTCATCAGTAAAAAAAGTTTGTTTCCAGCTTGTTTCGTTCTCCTGTAATCAGCAGTTGAATAGAGGCAAGTTTCACACAAAACGTTTCTGACCAAAAAGCTGAGAAAACAGGATTTTAGTGAAAAGAATTGTGTCGAGCAGAACAGAGACTTTGAGGCTCATGTTTTTAGCTTTAGTGACACCTCAAACATCAGGACATTGGTTCCTTCTATCAAACAATAAAAACAACACTGAGAAAGGGCTTTTGATGGCAAAACTATTATTATTTCACACATGTATAACAATGTACAATGACAATTTTACATCTGACAAAAATGTATGAACTTATTTCCAGGTATGTGTGTATGTATGTGGATCTGGTGGGTTGGGGTCTTCCTCACGACCTCTGCTGGATGGACGATCTGTAAATTATAGAAATACATACAATTACCATAAAATACATGTGTTTGCTGCAGTGTGATGTGGAGAAAGATGCTTTTTTTTTTGTACCTTGCTTCTTAGCACCGCCAACAGGAGTGGGATCTCTGCTGGATGCACCATCTGTAAATTGAACATTGCTTCACGTCAGTACTGAATACAGATTTTACAGTAGTCTGTATGATGTAGTGGAACTAAATGGCGTTTATGTGGCCTGAACTGAAGGAGGGGGGCGGGGGGATCGCTTTGAGGTCAGGATCGCGTTCATGTCGGGACCAATTATCTGTCAAACCACACTCAAAACGATAGCAATCAAAGTTAGCTAGCTAGCAAGTTAGCAAATCAAATGGATCTTTATTTATAAAGCAGGTTAGTTCTCACCTCCTTCATGTCTTCTGGAGAATCTGGAACGAGGCTCTGCTGCTCCCGGTTGACCCAGACGGCAGCCGATCATCTGGAGAATCTGGATCAGGTTCTGAATTCATCCGATCCAGATTCCAGAGCTGGACTGTGGAGAAATGCGGTGTCGAGAAACGCGCCGACTATCACCGCTTGGCCTGGGTTTATGATCGTCTTCTCTCACGATCGCGACACTCTCAATAGTTGACTTAGTGCCACACATGCTCTGCTCCAGTGTGAGCTGCTTGAACTTAACTGTCTTCTGTGGTTGCACCATTTTCTCCCTCGTCAACTCTCGACCTCTTCTCGGCTATATGCTCATAGCGGCTCATCTCTCATCATGATCGTTGCACTGCTGCCACCTACAGGGCTCCAGATGGTCACTACACAACAGTACAAGTCTGAAATTTATAGGAGAGCTCCGCCAGAATGTCCCCTACCGCCTCCCGTTAAAAAACATCTTTGACGTAAAAACACGTCAATGGCAGCGAGCGGTTGGATTTGAAATGACGCAAGAAGACGTCAGTGGCAGTCAATGAGTTAAAGTCCACTGAGATCAGAGTTATGTTCATGAAACTATTTTGGGAAAACTTTTGCTTCATGGGACGTTGTGATATTAAGCTGGAATTCACCATTAAAAGATGGTGAGCATGTCCCCACTGCAGCCTCAAATTGTTGTTCTTGACTTTTCTGTCAGTTCAAACAAGTGCAGTAAATGTCCTCTGAACCCGGTCATCAGCAAGGTCTTTCCATTGTCAAACTGCTGCTCCGTAAATGTCACATGTTTTTCACATGGCTCAGGTATTAGGTGGTTTTGGCTCATGTGGTAGATTGGTTGTCCACTGATCACAAGGTTTGGCGGTTTGATCACTGGCCCTCTATGTGCCGAGGTTATTGAGATCAAACTTCTTCATTCTGATGTTTTTTGAAAACAATAACTGACACTCTAGACCTGTGTTTTGCAGAAATTTAAGTCTTACACTGCTGCCACATAATTGTCTGGTTGGATTTGCATTAATATGCATGTATCCAGAAGCTAATAAAGCTCTTGGTGAGTATATATTGAAGTGTGTGAATTACAGATGTCCTGTGTGTCTGTCAACAGATGGTATTTGAAGATACAGCCCTGTTTTTCTCCTGGATTGAACCTTACCTTCATCACAAGTAGTTTCAAAGACTGTAGCATAGAGGGAGTCTGTGCAAAGACGATAGATGAAACAAATAGGTGGTGATGGGATACCAAGGACTTTTTGTGGTGTGGAGGTGTTGAGGTTACCGCAAGTGTGGATGGATGAAGGACTGACAGATGAGAGAGACACAGTGTTTACATGGACTGGCTTCTATATGGATGATGAACTACATCTAGGATAAAGCACAGGTGAAACTAATTTTGCTAATGATGCCTCAGTTCCATGAAGTACCTCAGTAAGCCATGACGATGAGCCAGCACCCTGGAACAAGTCGATTCATTTATAATGCTATCAATAGCACATATACACTTCCTACTATGACATGCCAAAATGTCTAAGAAAAAGGTCTATTGCTTGGTGTGCCTCCAAGATACGTAGGATGGAGGGGATATGCGTGGGGTTGTCACATTTAATATCACTAATACCTAAATGTAGTGTGATAGTCTTTCTGGCACATAGTCGAACTGGGGACTCTGCTGCCGAGGGCGTTATAGCCCATGTGGTATGTGCCTTGGATATTCAGCTGCTGGGTTGGCCCTTAGGTCACAAATTTAGCCTTTTAATGCCTTTAAATCCATTTTTACTGAGTTACAGACCAGTGAATGTGTTTCAACTTACTGTTCTGGGGAGCCATAACACCTTTTGATTCACCGTGGTGATGCTACTGTCCTGGGCTACAGAGTATGGCAGATAAAGAGGTATGTGTGTGTGCACAGAGAAATAGATAGAGGGAAGGTGATAGTGAGACAAAGCAAGTAGATAGTATAGCCTCCCGCCTGCTGCTGTCTGTTCTCCTCAATGTCAGAGTTCTCCTTCTCTGCTGAGGCTTAGCACCCGCCTAGCATCACCCTATCTGTTTATACAGAGGCTAATAGGAAGCCTGGTCTTTATCCCCACACTGCGGCTCAACATAATGGAATAGAGAGACATAATGCTGCTCGAGTCAAACAGTCAGCAGAGGCCTTTAAATTGCTTCCAATCCCCTTAACAAATCTGATGGAGATGCTATGAATAACTCAAGGACCGCTCATCTCCCCTCACTCTGCTTCTTCTCTTCTCTTCTCTTCTCTTCTCTTCTCTTCTAGTCTAAATCTGAGTATCAACTTGAATTAAGTTAGTTTATGTCACTTTTTTTTAAATTAGGAAGTGCCCGTTTAGATTGACTAGACTGATCTATTGCAAGTCCAGCTTACATCCCAGTTTTGAGGAACTATTTTGATTAAAAAGTATAAAAAGCGATGCTGCTTAAATTTTAATTTTCTTCCTGAATGGATACTGAGAACATGGAATTGACTGAAGTCTCATGAGGTGAGATGACTTGCTGAAATGACTTGAGTGTGACGGAGAGCACTCTTTAAGTTTAATTTTCTTTTTAATTTCATGTTGTGTCCGTCTTTCATGCTCCCCCCTCTATTGTAAAGTCTAACTCATTGCCTAATAGTTCATTGAAATGAAGCTGGAAGAAATGTCGACAATATTGAGGTCTGACATTATGATTTCCATTAGAAGCCCTGAGTACTAAAGGGAGAAAAGAGTTTATATATGCTTGCACAGATGAAAGAAGTTAAAGTCTAGCTGCACATTAGCAGTCTATTGCCCCACATATGTGTAATGTCAGATATACGTTATCTTAAATGTAGAGTATGAGGTGTGCTGTAAAGTGGTAAAAGCAGATAGCACTACACAGCTTAGTTTC
This sequence comes from Dascyllus trimaculatus, assembly GCA_024666655.1. Classification (NCBI taxonomy): domain Eukaryota; kingdom Metazoa; phylum Chordata; class Actinopteri; family Pomacentridae; genus Dascyllus; species Dascyllus trimaculatus. The sequence goes on along the minus strand of CM045445.1, from coordinate 5,146,587 downwards.
AGTGTAGAATACAAACAGAACTTCAGATGTACGCCTTTCTGAGCAGATGGGACCCTTATCCTCATCCACTGTAGTCATACTGACACAGAACTGGAGGAAAAGCTACATCAAGAACACACTGCCTGTGACAGACGACATCTCTGTACATTTATAAAGACACTGATATGCATGCCAAAGTATTGTGCTTAGCAGTTACCATTATTTGCATTACACTAGGGCACAAGTGAGATTATATATGCTGCATTATTTTGTGATGGAATTTGCCACTGTCTCTTACTGGCTCTTTGTAACAAACCTGGAACTCTCAAGGTGCTGATTCTGACAGATTTTCCAGAGACTTTTTTATTGTTGTTATTAGTATGCTTTGCGAAGTCATCTTACATACATCAAAGCGTGCATTATGTTCTATTTTAAAAGAAGCAAAACAAAACAAGATAGAGTGTGTTTCAGGTTTCCTGCTTTCCATCATTTGTCAGCAGTGGCTGCACTGGATGAAGCCTCACTTTCCATGACAATGTTTTTTGCTGTGAAAAATAACTCGTCACAATGAACCGTGAGGGTGGAGTAAACACACAAAGGTCTAGTCAAACTGACATTGATGGGTGTAGATCTCAAAAGTGGAAATGAAAAGTAATTTATTTTGTTTGTTTTTGTTTCAAACTATCCTACAGACTTCCTCCTGAGAATTTTTACTCATCATACACTGACCTGAAATGGTAGAAGAAGGATCAAGATCTTTTACTTGAAGAGAGTTTTTGTTACCTTGTTAATATGTGGTGGTACGTGGTGTTTCTTTTCAATGTTAGAAGACATGTCATGAGTGAAATAATCACTTAACACCATGGCTGAGCACTTTCAGCTTAGAGCTGTGGTGGACTGATGACCATCTGAAAAACACAGATTCAGACTTCCAGGGTTTCATCTGTAAAAAACTTAAGGGACCAGTTCCGTCAACTTCAAGGCAGGGCTTTCTGTATCACTGCTCTCCTAAATAATGGATTTCCGACATGTGTAAATGAATAACATTGTGTAGTGTGATATAGTTTTACATGGTTTGAGCAGAGTCTGTGGGTAGGTGAGCTGGTGTGCTCAAGTCACATGAGTGGGAAGGGGAGCATGGAGAAGGTGGGGATTTCTAGATCTGCATATTCTAGAGGAAGCAAAAGTATAGTTACATCAAATTGTTTTGTAAGGCAAGAAGGGATTATATTTATGGAAGAACACGGAGATGAGTTTTTAGGGGGTTAATAAATGACCAGAGAGAGACTTTCAGTCTAAAAGGATATTCACTAACTCTCCTGTGGTTGCAGATATTTTATTCCACATGAGGTATATTCCATATTTTGGTGTCAACATGTGTCCTGCAGTAAACACCTGCCCTTACCAAATCAAATCATCTGTGTCCTCACAGGAACAGCACCGTTCCAATCAAACCTTTGTGCAGCATGCTGATCCCAACAGAAACGGCTCCGAGACTTTACAGTACCTTCCAAAAGCAGCAGCATGCTGGTGTTTGCTACTATTTACCTTGTAGTGCTGTTTGTTTTAAGATACTTGAGCTGTGGCGGTTGTTGCTTTTAAAACCCTGTTATTAGCAACAGACACACTTGCAATTATTCTGTTAGTGTGAAAGGACTGGCTGATTGTAGATGATTGGCTGGATCACAACCCGATGACAAAGAAATTCACACGCAGATGCACACACAGATATTTAAATAATGTGCTGAAATCAGCCATGCGGTGTGGGGGTGGGTGTACGTGTGTTTATGCAGGCAGCTCATCATGTACCCGTCCATGTGGGTGTGACAGCATGCTTTTTGAAGTGTAATTTGAAGGAAAGAGACAATTTAACAAAACAGAAAAGTCTGAGAGAGCGGCTGAGAGCAGAGGAATGCAGAACAAATAATCAAGTGATTATAGATTGCCTCTCTTGCAATTAAAGGATTAGCATGCTTGTGCTTTGTAGAGATTTGTTTTGTAAGCCTGCTTTTTTTGTATTCAGATGCACCTTGAAAACAGGATGGCCTCAGCATCCAGTATCAGCCTCCCTCTTTTTCCTCAGTCTGCCTCCGCCGTGTGTTTTTTGATGGCTGGTGTAGCGGCTGCTCCAGCCGTCACAGTTAGAATGTCTTTAATTATCCGGCAACATAACATACCACTTAGAGCTCTGAATCCCTGTTGCTGTTACGCAACCCCACCCTCCCACACACAAACACATTTATATACCTCAATTATGTATGCATCTTTCCCAAGTGGTGGAGGATGACAGCTCCATTAGCTTATGCTCTAAATGCGTGTCTGTGCTCATACTGCAAAGGGGCAGATTGGTGTTGTTGTTGAATTGTGTTAGGATTGGATGACAGTAGTTTACTTGTTGTTAAAGGTGTTAAATAAAACTTAATGTGTTACACAGCAAGTACAACAAGCCCCCAGATCAAGTGATGTATCTCTCAGTAGCTCCTGGCTTAGAAACACAACTGTTTGTTATTGGTATGGTTTTTGTATGGGATCAAATATAATAATATTAATGATGATGCATTGGTTTTATATAGCTCTTTCCTAGGCACTCAAAGACGCTTTACAAGTGCGTTATTTATTCACTTTATACTCAATGGTGGTAAGCTCTGTATGTAGTTACAGCTGCCCTGGGGTAGACTGACGGAGGCCAGGCTGCCAGTCTGCTCCATCGTCCCCTCCGACCACCACCAACCACTCACTCTCACACTGCATCCACCCAGGCTTCATGGTGTTCCCTCACAGTCTCCCGTCCAGGCACTGACCAGACCCAACCTAGGTCTGGTCAGTGCCTGGCTTCCGAGATCTGATCGGATCAGGCATCCACAAAGCGGTATGGCCACAGATATGACACAAATGTGTCACAAATATGAGGTAGCAACACTGGAAGCATTGCAGAGTTCTTTTTTTTCTTTCAAGGAGACAGTTACCAGTTATCCAAACACAACAAAAGATACAAATATGAACTGTACATTTGACAGCCAAGAAAAGTAAGGCAGAGTTACTAGAATTAGGCTATTTAGGAGCAAAGAGAATTGAATAAGAGTATGCCTTCTGTAGTCTTTGAGTTAGAAAATTGTGATTACAGATGATAGGGTAAATGTGTTGTAAATGATGTGTTTCATTTAAAGTAGGGCTAGCCAGTAATTTTTTTGGTGTCACTGCACTAAAAAAAAACAACTCATAGCTGATGTGGTTTAAGAAGAAACTACATTCTGCACTTCTTCTTGGCTCTGCAAAACTTTAGAAAGTCTATCTAGGTCTTTACAGAAAGAGGGTGTTGTTTGCACTGGCTGTTCTATAAATGCAGCTGCACGTCCCTTCACCACCCCGATTTAATGGCAAAAAAATCTTGCAGTAGTAACAAAAAAGAGTTATCATGAAGAAAGTCTGAAAAGAAACAAAGATGTGTTAGTATCAGCTGCATACTCATAGAAGTGGAGCTCCATCCACTAACTGATATAGTCTGAGTTTGCTGTTCTCCTTCTGGACTGAGAAGCTGCTGACTACATTTTCCTGTAATATATAATGAAAATAATGTGAAATGTGTTGTGAGGTTGTGTAGATGTAGCTGGGGATGAGTGGCTGTGTTGAACGCTCCTCATAGTTTAGCCTTCTGCTAACCATAGTCAAAGGCTCACAGCTGTGTCTGTGGATAATTCATTTTCATGTTAATGTTCTTCCTGACAATCAAGCTCGTGTTGCGTCTGCATGAAGCTCGTGCCCATGTTCGTCTGGTGGCAAGGGCTTAGGACAGAAAGAGGAGAGGGAAGAGCTGCAGGAAGAGAGCTGTATTTTCAGACCCAGAGTCATGCAATCATCCTGTAGGTGTCACCTTCACTTTAGGTGTCATCCTTAACTGCTGGCTGTTCTGTCATTGTCTGACATTGCTTTGTTTTTTTAGGTTGTGAAATTTAGAAAGGTTCAGCCATCGATTTCTGTGGTAGAGTATGAGTGTGGATAAAGGAGGAGTGGAATCTCCTCTTGGGGATTGTGTGGCCTGTGTTTGACATCCAGGTAGAGCACCCTCTCTACTGAAGTTGTCACAAGAATGTGGAAGGTGATCAATAAATAAGGCTTCTATGAAGATGCTTCAGTCGCTAAAGTAGTCCTATGACATGTCAATCACATGTCTGCAACAATGGGCAGTTTTAAAACAAGTTGGATTGAACTGATGCAGCAGAACCACAGATATATTGAAACCTGACGTCTGTTTGACCCACGTTACAACTAAACTATCAGTCCTTGGTTTTTTTTTTTCCTTTTCAGACTTGTAGTTTTCAAACCCAACCAGTACAATTGATCAGACTTTGCTGCTACCTCTGCAACCACAGAAAATTTTATACAACTTTCTGCAACTTAATCACATATGTGGTAGTACTTTTCCAAAACGATAAGTTTGCTGTGCTAAATTAATGGACTTAACTCTATGGAGTTAGATTATACTCTGTATAAACTTTGTTAATTGGATAAATTCACTGATGTAGAACTTTTGCTTGCAAGAACAAGGCTTTCTAAATTTGCTAAAAATTTCACTCACACGTTTGACAGGTGTCTTCTCCTTTGCCAAAGCTGCTCCAGCTCACATGTATAATTGTTAGTCGGCTGAGTCCAAATTACTTGTTCATAGTGAAAAAATATTTATATATAAAGTCATAAGATTGGAAAAGAGATTGATGTGGATGTTTAATATGACTGAAAAGGCATCCAGTGAAACTAGAAAGGAAAATAAAGATATAACTGTGAGTGTAATAGTGTGATTACAAATGGAGAACAAGCACACAAATGTAAAACAAAACCGCAACTGCAAAAATGAAATTGTGGAAGTGCAGTAATGGCAGAACAAATGAACAGCTCAATTACACAAAGGATATCTTTTCGTACCCGTTTTCTGTTATATTCCCCTTTATAACATCTCTTTTAACTTGAATGAGTCCCTAAAAGACCCTTGGCAGTCTAGTAAAAGTCCCTGGAACAGTGAAACTGTGTTAAAGTGAGTGATGGTGGCAGCACTCAGGTTTATATTGCTAGCTAGCAGCTCTTTATGAGACTGTGCTGAATACTCTCTGGCAAACAACATGAGGTAGGTAAGGGAGAGTGGAAAAGGACAATGCATTGAAAAAGAATAATGTTAAAAGAATCACTTTAAGATTACCTTACTGCTTAGTTTATAAAGTAGTATTATCTTTTCTGTCTCCATACCCCCCTTGACTCACTTCTAAAATACATTCCCTCTCAGGACAGATCTGTAAGCAGAGCCTCCCGTGGTGCAATGACCAACGGGAATACAGGCTAAAATGTGGTAAATGCTCAAGGACACTTCCCACTTTAGCACTGTCAGTTTACTCTCAGTGCACAGCTCGACAGTGGTGAGGATCAAAATAACAAAGGGAAGGGAAAGCAGTGACCTTTTAAGTTGGACTGGATTTCGTGACAGACTAACGAACGAGAAAATTGTGGAGAAGAGCGCTTGGCAGTGGTGAACTTAAGTTAAAAAAAATTATTTAAAAACTGAATAAAAAAGATGAGGCAAATGGTGAGATGAGCAGAAAGGGGGAGTACCCCCACAGCGAGAATGTTAAGTGTTTACAAGATGAAAATCTCTCTGTGCATCTCTCAGCTGCTCCATGCCTCTCTCTTTGACACACCGCCATCACACCTAATCAACCAATCACGGCTGGATTCTGTCTAAGAGGCTTGATTTGCTGATTAACCAAGCTCATCAACACACCACCCGGTGTGACAAGCACGCACAGTAACATGGAAAAGTACATAGACACAGTGTGCAAACTACTGTGTATCCTGTAGTGTGTGTGTGTGTGTGCACATGTGCATAATCTGTGCATGCACTTATCTTTTTTGCATTTGTAAAAAGGTCTGAGTCTGTGTAGGCAACATGTCTGAAATCCATAAAGTTTAAAAACTTAAAAGTTGAAGCTGAACTGTTTTACCTCCTTAAACACCTATATAACAGCTGTACAGGGCCACCACCTCTACCTCTGAGTAAACACAAAGACACTAGAGCCACCAACAGGTCAACAGTCCGTCACAGGGTCACACAGAGAGACAGACAAGTGCACTCACATTTACACCCACAGACAGTTTAGAATCACCAGTCAACCTCAGCATGTCTTTGGACTGCAGGAGGAAGCTTGAGCACCTGGTGAGAAACCACTCAGGCACAGGGAGAACACGCAAACTCCACACAGAGAGACCCCAGGCCGAGATTTGAAACCATAACTTTGAGCTGTGAGGTGACAGTGCTAACCACTGCTCTACCGTACCACCCAGTAGGAAACATGAAACACATATTCCCAAAATCCTAGATATTAGAAATGATCACTTACATGAGCTGGCTGCATGCTGCCTTAGAGTGGCGCTCACCCAGAGAAAGGTTATCCCCTCAGGTGAGGCCCTTCTTGGTTCTGGGGATCCCTGCAGTAAAAGTCTCAGAGCATATCAGAATACAAGGCTGGTTAAATTGGTATTCTCAAAGAGGAACACTTCTCAGTCAATACAGTTTGACATGTAGCCAGTGAAAGACAAGGCAGTTTTTATGTATTATATATAGATTTTTTTTTGTTGTTTGTTCATTTTTTGTTTTTTTTTCTCCCTTTTTTTCCATTTTAGTCACACTGCGGCAGTTTCAACTTGCTGTTGGCTGTACTGTCCACTGCTTTACAGACCTTTTCTGTTTTTTTATTTACATGACATAGGACTTCCAGCTTGTCATTAAGCACAACCTTCATTCATCCTGTCATTATTGCTCCACCCTTTCCTCCCTTCACTTTCCCTGCATTCCATTATCATTTATATTCTCCCATGCAGAGCACGGTAACACATGGAGTATAGCAGGGCCCTAAGGCAGATCAATGCCAATATTTATTTCACGTCCAATTACTGGGGCAGAACCGCAGTCCACAGAAGGCAGCGATGAAAGTAAACGTTCTCTCACACAGAAACGGCATTAGAAGTGCAGCCGGCAGTCTAAGCTTCAAGAGCAAGCAATATGAGTACAAGTGCAGGTTATAGGATTCCAATAGAGCGAGCTACAGGCATTACCAGGGGGTGAAGACTCCAGAAAGCTGAGTGAAATCCAGTTGCTTTGAGCAGGAGATCCCTCCACTATCCCTTTTCCTTCGTTTCACCTGTTTTTTCGTTCTACTGCTTTAAGATGCCAATTCATTGTCAATCCTGTAGGAAATCCACCTAGACTGCATATCGAACAAGCACTGCCTTTTAGTGCCAGAGTTAAAGAGAATGGTCAAAATATATCAGTCTGTTCTGTTTATTATATAACCGAATTTTGAAATATTTGCATGCCACTGTTGTGTTTTCTGAAGCTTTTTAAGTGTCAACGTGATGCCCCCATGTTTTATTAATGTTTAATTAATTTAAATAATCCAGTAAATATTCAAAAAGGTGTTTTGGTTCATTCATGGTGATGTACAGTCAGGCTATAAACATGTTTGTTTCTACTGTAAAGTTGGGCATTTTAACATGGGATCCATGGGTACTGACTAACTTTTGGAGCCAGCCTCAACTGGCATTTTGGGCCATTTCCAATTGGGTTTTATTTGTCAGTTTCAGAGGTTGCCAATCTGTATCACCAGCTTTTTCTAATGCGGTGTGGGTCGTCACTCTTGATCTGTTAATAACCACATAGAGGTCTAGCAGTTTCAAAGGGAGGGATCCACATGCACTGATAAGCACACATGGCCTAATCAGCTACGAAAACACACAGCAGAGACACTTGCGCCTCTGCTAAGGACACAATTGCTCCACTACATCTTTAAATAGCAAATAGTTGTTTGCTTATTTTAATGTTCACAATCTTACATATAGAACTTTTAAGTATAAGTGTATAAATAAAGCAACATTAGTATTCCAAGCAGTGACTGACTCTTGATCGATCTGTTGTTCTTCTTTAGAAATATATTCATCAAGTCTCCAAAGGTACAAAGGTTCATAGCTAGAACATGGTGTATATTTTCAGTGCTGCTTTTCCTGCTAATCTGCAGCATTCTCTTCATTATAGATCAGTAGTTCCTTGTTTGATTGCGGATGACCCAGTGTATTACTTAACTGATTTGACTTGAATCCTCTCTTCTGTCTGTCTGCTGTGCCCTGTTTAGATTTGTTCCTGACAATTGAGGACTCTACGTTTGAGACCTGGCTCAACAAGGTAATATACCTTTTCAGCTCATGTTTTTTCTTGCTTCCCCATCCCAGATTTCCTTTCTGCAACTTTTCTAGAGTACAGTTGATTCAGAGCAGTCATGTGTTTCACACTACTCCTCTTTAGGTGTATATACATTCCCCCCTCAAAATCATGCCATTTTTATGAGTGTTGGTTTTCATATACTTTCTTTTATTAAACCACAACACATTGCTGTATCAACATTGCAGTACTCCTATGTAAACGTATATAATATTGCAGAAAAATGAATTTAATGTATCATATTTTTTGCAGTTGTTTTTCAAGTGTTGGTTGATTTGTTGTCCAGAAGGAGAAATGAAACCCATGGCTTTACTTTTGCAAATATTCTATACAAGTTACCACAGCCACAGTAGATAAAAGATATCTTAAGAGTTCTACTATGTATTCTCTAAAAGCTGTCAGTGATGGTTGTCAGCAATCTAGTTCAGTGGTTCCTAACTAGTATGTTAAGGTCTAAAAGAGGCATGTATTTAGAGTTGGACATGAGTGTGTGGGTCATCTTATTTTTGAAGAACCTGAAGTGAGAATCCTCAGTGCTACAGCTTGACATTTTATGTACCAGTAGCTTCTGAGCTGTTTCAGTCAAGTGAATATAGAAGTCTTCATATGGTATCTGCTTGTGCATGTGCAGAGACTAAGGAGACCAAAGATCTCTGCACATACACCAGCACAACATTCTTTACTAAGGTGTGGTTACAGTCCCCAGATTTTATCCCCTGTTGGTCATTAATTAAGGATCTCCAGTATGGCCACCATTAGGAAGCTGATATGTATCTCTGTTAAGTACAACCAGAATGTATTGACCTCGTGATCAGAGAGTAATGATCCACCCACCACTCCTCTGTTCATTTCCTTAATGCAACAAACGGGTCTGCAGAGCTACGTTGGGCTTAGGAGTGCAGGATTGTTGGCACTGCTGCAGGACTAGTTAATATTCTGGGAGAGCAGGGAGGGGAGACCATGGCTTTGGGTTTTTGTCAAAGGGGCCTATTTGAAATTCAGCAGGTCGAGGCACAAGCCGAACAGTAGTCTATCTTATCACAGAGAAGGGGAATGGGAGAAAGGAAGGGGAGGCGGTAAGGAAGAAGAGAGAAACAGAGGGAGATTGAAGGATTTGGCAGAGACAGAATGTGTGTGAGGAGAGAGAGACCAAGCAGGAGCAAAACAGAGCAAATAAACTGCCATGCCCAAAGACCAGTAGGATATGTGACGGGTGGCAGGAATGCTGATCAGGTGAGGGGATAAAGCAGGAGAATTTCAGAGAACATCTGAAGATCATTTTAAGCTTCTAAGTGAATTCTAAACATTTTTTCCCTCTGCCAAATAAGTTTTTTTAATATCCTGTTTTTTGTTTGGTGGAAGGATATCTCAGAAACATGTCAGTTTTTTCTGCACTTGTGAATTTCTTGCAGGAGCGAGCACTTCTCTGCACTTACTTGAATGAGAAATATCTGGCATGTGTATGTAAAGATTGACCTGTCTCATGCCTAATTATCACATGTCACAAAATCAATGTAGCTGACAATGCCTTCACAGTCTAAACCAACACCCATCCATCAAGCATCCCTTTTAGTTTTCATTTCATGTCTTTATTTATTTGACAGGAACAGTGCTCTTTGATTAACAGAAAAAATACTGCAAATGAGTCAGAGTTAACCCAATCAGCTGACTGTCATCTGTTTTCCCTGACCAGTTTTAAAATGGCACCAGGAAATTAGAAAAAAACGATAAATCAAAGTCAATGCTGATGGATTAATACAAAGGAAGTACACCCAGGACAGTACACACCCACCAAACAATGAAGCACAACCATGAAGAAGTGAGAACACTACATAAACAATGTAATTAGACAAAAAATGGGGAGAAAAGCACAAGGTCAATGAAGAACAGACAGAACTAATGACTGGAACGCTGTCGGCAGATGATGCGCTAATGTTCACATGTTTGATTTTTAATAACGCACAACCTCAACCTACCAGTAGAAGAATCTTGATTTGATATGCGATGGCAGTAAATTACATTCTTTAGATGCTGCAACGTCAAGAGTGCATTTAAAGAAAATTCAAGTGACTTCATTACCGTGGGTAGGGCGGTCTGTCTGTCTGTGGGTTTCTATGTCCACACCATAAGTCAACAAACAATAGAGATAGGATAATCAAACTCAGCACATATGTTGATCTTGACCTACCCTGGTCACCCATTCATTTTGGGGTCAAAAGGTCAAAGGTCAAGGTCAAAGGGCTACCAGCCATGTTTAGGCATCCAGCGTGGGTCTGCATCTCGCTTGAGTGCATTCAAGTTGTTGATTTGTTAGCCTGTACCTCGTTTGTTGGACAAAATGCAAAACATGCAGTGATCATAGCATTCATATCATAGCTGTTTCTGATTTCATGGACTTATTAATTTATCTAAAAATCCTTAAACCTAATACATTTGCATATTTTCACAGTTCTAAAGGAGAGACTGAATCAATCCAGACACCCAGATATTCAAGCTTAGTGACAGCATTTCCCCTGATATCATTATACCTGACTGTGGAGTGTTTCGTGTTCCATTTTGAGGAGAACATACTTGCATTTTTCTCTTACATTTAGGTTGAGACATGATTGTTTAAGAAGTGGCACATTTCACATGGACGTTTGGAAGCAACTTGCTGCTTGTGCAGCCAGTCAAAGAAATCACTGTATCATCAGCATATAACTGGATGCCTACATCAGGACAGAGGGCAGGTCGTTAATATATAAATTAAATAATAGTGGTCTGAGCATAGATTCTTGTGGGAAAGCAGTGCTGATGTTAAAACAGTGGACTTTAGATTATGAACCGATACATAATGCAATCTTCCTTTTAAATATGATTCTATTCATTTAACAGGATGGTGTGAAAAATTAAACAGGGGTAGTTTGCTAATAAACAAACAGTGATTTACCATAAACAGCACCATTAGTACCAGCCTTATCAATCATTGATATAATCTTTTCCCAAAAGAAATTGGTAGCAGTCTCTGTGGATTGATAAGCTCTAAATGCAAATGACATGGGAAGGTAAAAGAATAATTACTAGAGACTGTCAGCTCTGACACCCACTTCTCCACCACCTTCGATGCATCAGGCAGAGTTCTAATAGGTTACAGTAGATGACAAGCCTGGGGTCACCTGCCATAAACATTGGTGATACTTTTAGACTGAGAGATTGATGGCATTTGTGATGGGTAAAGCCAAGGACTTGTTTAAACCCCAAATCATTGCAGAGCTCCTACCATAGCAATCTTCCAATTTTAAGGTAGTAAACTAGTTAATTGTTCATATTCCATGGTAAAAACCAAACTCATAGAATCTACTCAATGAAAGTGATGTAACAATTTGCCCTCAGTTTTTTGGATAGCGTGATTTTACACTGTTTTAAGTATAGAGTGTCTACATTTAACAGCTATGATCTAGTAATAAAAATTAGATTACGCCTACATAGCATCTCTCAGTGACTTATGCAATTAATTACTTAGAAATTGTGAATAATATTAACTCCTTATTATAAGGTTGTACAATTAGGTATGAGCAATAGGGACATATCCCTATGTGGAATACATTGCATGTAAATGGCAGTTGGTGTTGACTCAGTGAGAGTCATTTGACTTCAAAGGGCTGTTTTAGCTGTGCAAGAAAATAATAGTGAATACGGAGCATCGTGAATCATTGTTTTGTGTCACCACTTCTTCATTTTAATAAATTCTAATCTAATTCTAATCTTTCCATCTTTTTAGTCTGCCTCTCTCCAGGAAAGGTCATGTAATGTTGCGCACTGCACCACCTGCCAATTGATTGATAAAGCTTAATTAGTCTGTGAAGTGGATCTCTCAAATCCTTTTGGGACGAAGTGTGGAGCAAGGGATTTAGCAGCAAGACAAAGTGAGCCCACGCACTTGGTGACAGACGGATTGAGTTAGCATTGTCAGTAAAAATTAAAGTCTCTCACTTTGCTTATCACTCCATGTCTTTGTCGACTTCAGTGCATAGAAAAAGTCAGATGCTTCCCTTTCAGCTCACCATGCTTTCTCTGCTTTTTCTATTCTTGTTTTCTTTTAAAGCACCATCTTCTCAGCATTGCACAAAATTTCCACACACACAGACATGTCCTTACATCCACACACACTTAAGTAAATTCAAAAATGCTGTTCTTTCAGCTACATGTCACTGATGTACGGACACATATTTGCGCGTATATATGGGAACACAGCGGAGCAAGCCATTACCCGGCATCCTCGGAGCATTAGACCCCTGTTAATCCCATCGGGGTCTTCGGTTCAATGCAGCTGCATCTATCGGTCACAGGCCAGCACACTCCTCTTTCTCCAGCACTCTGTTTTAATTACTTTTCTCTGTTTTCTCTCCCCCTAAGTCTCCTTCCATCTCTCCCTGTTCCTGTTTTCTTGTGATTACACAAGAGAAGGCAGTCACAGAGGGGGAAATAAAATCAACAAGCTGCAGAGATGAGTGAAGAAGGGTGTTTTCCTTGGCTGGCAAATAGAGACAAGTGGTTTTAAAGGTCAATTTTATAATGGCTGATGTAATAACTTTGTTCATTAGTCAAGGAGAAGCTGATATTCTTCCCTGTCACTCACTTAAATTCACCTATTGTTGTATACATGTAAGTAAACTGAACATAAACACATAAAGTCTTGATATTCAGTCTCTTTTAACTTTTCAGAAGCAAACTTTTTAGATTGACCCACTCGCTTTTCACTACTGTAACACAGAGGTGTGCAGAGGGAAACATTCAGAGTATTCCTTATAGTAGGAAGAAGTGTATATCCGAGTCTTGCCGAGTTTAAAAGTGAATGAGGTTCATTTAAGATTTAATTCATTGGGCTGTTGCAAAAGCTAAACTTTGTGGCTGGGATAGTCTTTGTTATTTTCACACAGGTAAATGAATGAAATGTCCACATGCGTAATAGCTAATTTCATGGTCATTTGGCATTGTTATACCGATTGCAAATGCTTCCTCAGGGCTTAAAAGCATATTAAACACATAATAGAGTGGTTACCTCAGCCAACATAGGCTCTACATCATAGAGGGCAACAACATATCTTGATTTTGCTTGCAAAAATGTTTCAGTTCAGATTTGCTGTTCAAGATGACTTACTCTAGTCGTCCACTGATGATGACACTGTTTATTACTGCAGATTAATAGAGGTCCTTACACAGCAGTCTGAATTCTTCCTCAAAACAGGATGTATGTTGCACTACCTTAGTTCAGTTTTCAATAAGCTTTACTCGGTATTCATAGCATCATATTTCACTGTCTTCCATGTGTGTAATCATTTGAAAACAGTGTAAAGAAAAAGGAATTTATACCAGCTACTAGCCGTATATTGAATTGTAATACACTTTATGGTTGCAATCTTACATACACAAGCACAAGCAGATCCAGTCCTCACTCCCAATGCTCCCTGTCCAAAAAACAAGTGTAAGGTAGCATTGCACAAAACTTTATTCATATTTACACTTTTTCCAATAGCATTAGCATCACTGCAGCACAAGATCAGTTCGTTAGCCCTCTTGACCCTTGCCCCAGGACAGCTGGCCTTATTCTCTTGCAGGTTTTGTGCTATAAAATCTCTTTCACTGCTACAGTTGCACATGTCATTACTCTGCGTTGGTGCGTGTGTGTGTGTCTGTCTGTGTGTGAGATGCATGTGTTGGTAGTAATGTGGACAGAAGGGAGGAATAATAGGATGACCTGTAATCCCTTCATATTCACACATCAATCAGCTGTTGTCAAGTTCTCAAATTGTCTCTCACTCTCACACTCACACGTATGCTCAGTTTTAATCATGACATCTTGCAATCAGGCAGACAGCATCAGTCAACCACATGTGCTAAGATGTCATCCTCAGTGCATAGAGAGTTAACACCCTATTGCCACATCTGTGTGGGTGTGTGTGTGTGTGTGATTGGAAACTTGTGATCTAATTGACATGAATTGATTCTTCCTGCTTTTGAAGAGATCATCTTCAAGTTCTGTAATTTTCTTCTGTGTAGGTCAGTTGAACATACAGCCACGAAAAGGTATTACATCTTATGTATGATTCATCTTTTAGTGTAGATTATATGCAGTAATTTCAAAAGCAAAACTGCCTGTATGTATGTTTTAGTGTGTGTCTTTGTGTTGCAGTCCCTTCCTGGAAGGTTTTTTGTACAAGCAGTAAACAGTGATTACAGAATCAGTAATTCTTTACAAATTGAAACAAATTGAAATAGGGAAACTAATGAATATGTCCACTTTTAGTGATGTATGTAACAAATTAAGTGCCTCTACATCTGTAGCTTATCAGTATTCACAGCATCAAGCATGATGCAAGTAATTAACCTCAAAAAGAACAATTTCAATGCCAGGAATAATTGAAATTTCACCTAATATGGGCCTTTTACTGATAGACTGTGACTACGGAATGCACTGAACAGCATAGAACAAATCACCTGAAACTCTTCAGTGTGCATTTTCAGACGATATCATGTGACTAAGTGTTCAATTTGAATGCTTTGTAGCCCACTACCTACTAGGGGAAAAGAAAAGAAAGTACTGCAATGACTACACTGGGATTTTTAGTGTTCTGGTCACAGTCAGCAGTATTTAAGAAATGCATGATTAGCAGAGGTTGTTACAACCCTGGCTCAGGGGCTCGCAACATGAAGGAGGAAAGAAAATGGGATAAGCCAAGTTTTACATTTATTAAGGCAAAGAATTTACAAGAACAAATGATGTGGTTTGGGGAGACTGCACCAGCAGTCTGCAGGCTGAGAGAGGGAGGGAGTGAGCTGAAGGGAGGCTGTTTTAAAGCCTTGTCAGGTGCCACCGATTGGCCAGGAGCAGTTGATATTTGGTCAGTCTTCCTGAAACAAACAATCAGAGCAGGCAGATACACAGACATACTGTTTGATGTAAGGCCTGCCCCCCAAGAAGGACCCCTAATTTCGAATTCCATTGTTCAGCAACAAAGTTCTATTTAAAAGTTGTAGTATGACTGCTTAGAACCGTGAGAAGGCATCTGCCCACACTGTTGCATTTCAACAGAAACTACCAGTGGACATAGATTTTACACTAATGTCTCTAAAACAAGTGAATGGATTAATGACAGACCACCAGTGATCTCTTGATAGGGAGCCCTAAAGCATCACACCAAATTTAAACAATCTCTCATGTGGCCAGTGACGTTACCAGCCACACCATGAAGGAGAGACACCTCACAACTATATGTGACACCTGGTCGCAGAAGTAAAGGCTTCTAAAACACCTGTATTTCATTTTCATCTTAACTGTTTTAAGAATTCATCTTCTAATTACAAGTGCTTTAATAGTTGTTCCTTGTCGAGTTTTAATGCAGTTCCTCCAAAGAATGGACTAAAGCAGGGGTCTCAAACTCCAGTCCTCGAGGGCCGCAATCCAGCATGTTTTAGATGTTTCCCTCTTCCCACACACCAGATTCACATGATCAGCTCATCCTGAAGCTTGATAACGATCCTGATCATTTGAATCAGGTGTGCTGGAAGAGGAAAACATCTAAAACATGCTGGATTGCGGCCCTCGAGGACCGGAGTTTGAGACCCCTGGACTAAAGGGTGTCCACCACTTTACCGAGAATATGAAGACATTTCACGGGGCTATAGTTTGTCTCAAATAAGACCTTGAGCCTTCTTACAGACATAGAAAATATTGATTTCTTACCACTGCTCCAACAACATATGCTAATACACACCACCAAGAGTCTGAAAATAGTATAACTACGCACAAAATGTCAAACACATTGCTCTCTTAATGCCAAAACATCAGCTATGAAAAGACAGTGAATTGAAATTAGAGAAAAAGGGAAATAATGCCAACTAACAAACAAGATTTTTGTCACTGGTAAATCCCTGCCCCCCCACACCTGTCTTGGAAACTATTTTATGCTTAGCTGTCTTTTGTAAGACATACCCTGCTCGAGGCAAAAGTGCCGCACAGTACTACCGTCCAAACTAGGCCAACATTGTTCAGTATACCCCCAGCAGGGACTAGTGTCCCCACCAAGGATTACCTCAAAGCCAAAAAGGCAAAATAATAAAGTAGTGAGTCGATGGAGGAACCAGGAGACCAGATTAGGTGATTCACTCTGTGCCTACAATGCCAGGTTTCACCTCTACACTCAAAGGTAACTGACTCCACAGTGCAACAAAAAAGTGAGAGACTTGCTACTTACCATCACACCACACCATAGAAGCAAACCTAGCAGAAATGCACTTAAAATCTAGAGGAATCCCAAAGAATAAGTCATTTCATGTCAGACATCATGTTGCAGAAGAGCCCCCGCACATATTGCAACCCTTGGTTGGGGGTAGCAGCATGAAGAGGGAAACAAAACGGGACAAACCAAGTTGTGCATTTATTAAGAGACTGAATTAGATGGCCACTGTGTAGGACTTATAGGGACAGTAGAATCCAAACACTAGCTGCAGAGTGGGGCTTTGTGTGCTTTGAAGTAGAAGTACAACCACTGCAGGTTCACTTACATGCTTGAAAAGTGAGGGATTACAGACCTGGTTATAATTTGCAACCTCACTGCTAGATGCAACCAAAGCCTACACACTGATCCTTTAACAAGAACAAACTATGCGATGTCAGGAGACACTGCTTGTGCAGAGTCAGCTGGCTGACAGCGAGGGAGAAAGTTGGGAAGAAGGGCATCTTAAAGTTTTGTTAGGTACCTCTGTTTGGTCAGAAGAAGTCGATTGTTGGACTTCCTGGAACAGAACAACCAGAGCAGGAAGGTACACAGACACACCAGTGGATGTAATATAGGCCGAAGACAACCCAAGTGACTCCCTCATGACTTTTATTAATAATGATTTCATTGATTTACAGTTTGAATGCAGCTCTGGCAAAAACCTGTCAACTCATGCAAAACTATTGAAATCTTAATATAGTTATTCTACGGTTGGCATAATGTGTGCATTATTTCTTCGTTTTGTTTTGTTTTCATATTTTGGGGTGGGGGTAGGAGGGTTGTATTCTTTGTTAGTGGTGTGAGGGTTTTGTTTTCCTGCCTTTCCAACTTTTTCCACTCTGCTTCTCAAACCCACACTTCAAAGTTTATGCTGGTGTTGAATTTCTTTATTCTTTGTGGCTGTTGCTGCTAATGCTAACTGCTTATCTCATATATTCTCCAAGCTAAATGCTTTACTAATCCTAGAAACATAAAACATTCCGTTTGCAAAAGACAATTTTTCCCAAGGGAGGACATCTGGCTCCAGATACCACTATTCAGACTGTTATGTTCAGTCCTTTATGACACAGTCAAGGATGAACAGTCATGCAAAAGCCCCATTCAGATGTCAAAATATTGAAGTACTTACGAACCTAAAGAGAACTTCAAGCTACACTGTCGTAAATCTTACTGGACCATCTCACTGGCAGCACTATTCATTAGTCTCCTAATCCTAATGTGTCAGGGTGAAGTGGGAGACGATGACGATGTGGCTGCCATCATGATGATCAAGTGGACACTTTCTGTCATGGTTCTCTAGGAGAGTGATATCACAATACATCTAGGAGGCCAGACAACAGTTGTTTTTTTTTTTTGGCATTTTAGAATTAGTTTCAAAAAGACCTCTGCACACAGGCTGCACAGTGTCGGCCCTCAGTTGGCGCAATAGATATTTCCCAGAGAAGACAGTTTGACATTAAAATAGTAAAGTTAATGATGATGATATACTTAACTGCTTCAGTTTGACGATCCTCCTCTTGCACGTGCTGGTTTACTGTCACCCTGTGATGGCTCACTGAAACACTTTCATAGAGCAGAGCCATCGTTAATGTAATTAGTAGCACCTTTCCTATGCCTTGTGAAAATGTCTCATGACTGCCTAGTTAGTATTATTTCACCATATTTATCATACCTTGCTGCCACCAACTGATATTAAACAACCACTACTACTCCTATTTCATATAGAGGATACAAATTACTGATCACCCTAGTGCAATCAGTCTTCAAAGGCACTTCTAGTGTGTGTAAGTCAACCGATTGATGTTATTTTATTGCCATTCTGCCAACAGCTGACTGCAAAAAAAACAGTATTATGTATGGCTGTGTTTTCTGATTAGAAAGTGATATTTCATAGTCATGTGTTCACTTTAAAGAGGTTTTGTTAAAAAACACAGACTTCCCTCTGCATCAAATGGGAGTGGATGTAGGCACCATTTGATTCTTGTGTTGTGGAATTACCCTCTACACAGAAAATCGATGTCATGGAGTAGTGTGTTGCATTCCAATGTCAGTGTCGCAGGAACAGTGTTGCATCAGCCCGTCTGGTGCTGTTACACAGAGAGAAGTATTTATTTGAAATGTCTTGTTTTTCATTCCTTGGAATGTAACTTTTGCAGCTTATTCCTGTTAATAATGTGCTGAAAGGTTTGCATGTTAACTGTTGGTTTTCATGTTTACCGTCTTGTTTACTGTGACTTCTGAAGGCTAAGTGAGTAGATACAAAGCCAATATAACAAGAATAACTTTTTATATTGGCTGCACTGGTGCACCTAAGTTATTCATTTAAGTGCACAAGCACGTAATTTAGGTGCACCCTCAATTTTTCTACCACGCTTTCTGGCACTAAATGATGCATGATAAGCCTAACCTTTTTTGTCAGTTCCCAAACAGACTAACAATGTCTTAACACCTTATGTAGATACCTGTGAACAAGCAGGAAGGTGTACATAAATGTTTTGCTCTCTTTTGGAACAATGTGGGATTTAAATGTAGCACATTGTCGCCCTTCTTGGCTATATTATGAGCAGTGTTGATTTTTATTATTATTTCTGAGCCGTCACTGCTCCGGTTTGCCCTTGCCTGGCGGTAAAACTCTGCAGGTAGGGAGGTTCTGCTCAGCATTCACCTGTAGGACGTGTTTCTTGGAGACCCTGTGCCTTTTGAATATTTCAGCTTTAGCAGCAAAAGTACTGTTCCCAACTGTTTTTTTTTTTACATTTCAAGTCAGAATGCGGACTTTTTGCTATACATGCAATGCATAATGTTGCAGGTTTTATCATTTCTCATTGTTTCCTACAGGTTGATAGATTACTTGTTATGGAGGGTGGCATGGCATGACCAATGTGCATGATGAGACATATGCAGTTTAGAGGGATAGGGAATAAGTCTAGATGTTTGCTAAAGCTAAAGATTTATAGACGTCCCTCAAAATGTGTCACACTTCGTTGGTAGAAGCTAAAATTTGGTGATGTGTCCTAAATGCCTCGGTGGACTGGGACAGCAGGGCACAGAGAAGCCTCTAGGCCCCACTCACTTACTGCACTACTGCAGCAGATGCATTTCAGACAGTCACATTATCTTACATTGGTCATTGTGTTTGTTTAACATATTGCTAAAATTTGATACGACACAAAGTCTGTGTTGTCCTATATCAAATGATAAATTAAAGCTTTAGATTAAACGTAAGTAGAACACAAAACTTCCAGCCCAAACATCATGACAATCCAACGACCAACAGTAGATGTTACCCTTGTGGTGCAAAGTGTAAGGATCACCGATGTTATCAAGCCAAATAATTTCTTTATTTTTGCTGATGATGCCATACTTTCTTTCCAACATTACTGCTGCATATGCAACTCAGACAGGTGTGTTAGCAAAAATTAGGAATTTGAGGCATTGTAAGGTCAGATTCATGTGGGCTGAAGCCAAGTGATGTTATCTACCTCAGCAAGCCACCCAGAGACGATTGCAGACAAATCTGCTAAATGTCAAGTGTTAGTAGAGTAAACAAAATGTTTAATCTCACTCCACAGATTTTTGGTCGCACTCTGGAGGCCTGTTATTATTTTCTTTTCATAAGGAACTATTTTAATTAAGTTTCTTTATTACTTTTTTTGATTGCTTGAAAGGATGCAGTATAGTTGCCCAGTACATATTATTTTTATTTTTATTATTAGCCAGATACATCATTTATCATCATTAATATATTTAAACAATAATTGACTTGCACACAAGTCTTTAACCACACATGCAGCCCCAAACACTCTACTACATTATGTATATGCTGCTCTCTCTGTCATTGTATCTCTCCCTCTCTCTTCCTCTCCCTCTCTTCCTAACACTAAACTTCTCCTGCTCATAAATCACTAATGTTGGTATCAGCAGGTAACAGTTTCCCACTACACAGAGTCACATATGCTACTACTGGCACGCACGTACACACCATACACATCTCTTTTTCCCCTGCTAATATGCTTATAGCCTCACCTTTCTCTCCTGCCCTCTATAAAGGGCATCCCACACCGGAAACATTCGATAAGTGTCAAAACTCTCACAGCCTTTGCTCTCTCGGTAAACCCACATGCTGGCACCATCGAAATGCACAACCAACCTGTGGGTTGTCAGGATATGTCCGTGCACTATTTTCTTCCAGAAAAGTAGCAATCCATTGACAACTTCCTCTGTCACTGCAGCACGTCCACTGTTAGCCCTGTGACCATCAAATGATATGAAACTATGCAGTGAATCCCCAACAGCTCACCACACAGTGAAATAAACCAGGGACTAGTCAATTAACCTGTTGATAAGGTGATCCATAGGACATAAATGTGTATTTATTTAAGCAACAATGACAAAAATCATATGTGTCTAACCTCTTAAATGTGAGCAGTTGCTGCTTTTCCTTATCTGACCCAATCATTTTAAAATAATTGGGATTTGACCTGTTGGTCGTACAAATAAAACAATCTGAAGACATTTTGATTAATTGAGAAGATAATTTGCAGATGAAGCCTAATACATTATTTGCTTGATCAACAGAACAGTCAGTATGTTTAAGCTTAGAAAAAAAACCTTCAGCTTTTAAAATGGGAAAATGTTGTTGCAATGTAGTCGGTTGAGTATGCAACCAATTTGAAAATGTCCCCTTTGGCTGTGGAACATGTGTAATATGTACTTAGTACTGAAAAGAAAATGAAAGAATTTTTAATGACAAATAATGAGTCTGAAGTTGCAGCCTCAACACAAATATATTACACTGATCAAGATTATATCAGCTTTTACCATCAAACAGATGGAGTTTAGAGTCTCTCAGGCCCGACAGAGCCAACTGCATGGCTGTTAAACTGTTAAATCACAGTTTGGGTTCGAAGCAGGCCTCAGTGTTCCTGTGTGGACGTAGCACTCAAGGGAGTAATTATTATTATTTCTAATATCTGATGTAATACATGTTTTTTTATTCAATGCTCTGTTTTTGTTATTTATGTGAAACTGCTTGTGTCTTGGGATTAGCATAGAAGACGATTTTAATAAAAGTCTTCTGATAATTTAGCAAAATCAAATTAACTGCGATTCAAAACACTCCACTTGTCAGCTAAACTTTATTGTTGTAGCCAGCTGCGTACCAACCAACACCAAATGAACTGCTTTTGGACATATTCTGCCAAGTGTTACTTTTTTTTTCAATAAAATGCAAATAATTAAATAAGTGAGCGAAGTGAATTTTAGGTTGTGCAACAAATGTAGTAACTAAATGTCAGTATAAAGGTTGAGGCTATTTAAAATCTAGCGGCCGAGTGTTCAAGCATCTGCTAGAAAAGGTGTACATATATGGAGCTCATGGACGTGAGTCAGGTGTGTGCACTTTTCCTGTTTTTGCACATGCACACAAAAGCCATGTTTGAGACTTCTCTTCTGTGGTCTGTTAAATTTCCCATGAACCATGGTCCTGTGCAGAAAAGTTACAGCTCCTGCATGGTCATTGTCATACTGTTCTTCATCTTGTCTCAGCAGATCTGCTGCATCGGTGACACTACATTTAAGCCGTAGTTGACTTATTCATGACCCTTAAAGAAACAGCAGTTCACAGTTCTGCAGTTGCAATATGTATGGACATCTATGAAACTGCATAATCCATCTCTCTCCCTTCTTCTATCTCTCTCTCTCTCTCTCTCTCTCTCTCTCTCTCTCTCTCTCTCTCTCTTTTTGTCCACCTAACTGTCATTCTCTCAGGATGGGAACTTCAACAGAACTGCGGTCATGAAAAAGCCAGAAGCCAAGGCTGTCGGACATTCCTCCTTTGTTGACTTTGGTGAGAATGATGATGATTTGTCATTTGCTATGTTGACGTGTGAGTGTGACAGAGCAACACAGAGATCTGTTTTAGCGCTGGCATTTGCTGTGGGTGCACCCTGTCCACGGTGTGCCCTGCCTTTCACACTATTTCAGCTGGGACTATAGAAAATGACTAGATGGATGTACTGTGGGTATTTGGACTGTCAAGTCAAAATGTAAAAAAAACAATCCATACCACAGATAATCAATGTGTAAACGCACTAGAGATGCTTGAAAAACATCTAGAAATAGTTGTGAGTGTACTAGGTCAGACTGTACTCAAAATTGTCTTGTCCCATACAGCTGTATGTGTATGTGTGTGGCAGATCCATTCCTCTCCTAAGTCCTTTAAGCTCCCATTGCATTTGAAGCTGTGTAGCTTCAAAGGCTCCCAAATAGGACTGTCTGGTCTTTGTGGCTTTGGCAGTTTCACTACTGCTCTCTCATCACATAACTTTCTTTCCCTATACACACACACAAACCGCAAATGTTCACCCCTTACCCGGCAGGCTAATCTCACATGTGTGCTTGCGAGTCCCAGACACACAGTCCCACACAACGCACTCTGATACACGCTCACAATCCCACATAGAGCCAGATTTTTGTGAACATCTTATCCCCTTAAACAATCATGGCCAGTAGATTTCATTGTTCAGCTCAGCTTTACATTTATCCCCAGCAAATCTCCGCTGCCTCTCTAATCTGCAGGCTGCAGCCTGTACACCACAAAGTGGCCCCTGGTCATCTTGTCAGAGCTGCCACCTCAGTTAGGGGAGGGGGAGAGCTGTGGTGCCTTCTAATGCTTGTTTTTAAAGGGAAGTACCATTTCAATCAATAATTTGTCGGTGCACAATGAAACCTTTAGGTTCATGTTCCTCATAACTTTATTCAGCCATACTCATGATAGTAAGGCAGAGAAGCACAGTAATGCATGAGGCTGTGTCACCTGCTATATGTAACCTTACATCAGTGCATCATAATCTTGTGTGTATGTCTCCGAGGTAATGCACCTAAATGTAGTTCAGACTCGTGCTGTGTTGAAAGTGATGGGTAAATATTACCAGATCCAACATGGCAAGATTGCCGTCGCAACAAATATGGAAAAATGACCTGGGTGCTCATTCAGACATGAAACCAACCCGTTCTCATGCTGTCAGATTAATGGAAAGGAGTGCATGTCTGAAAGGGACTTAATGTGAAGGTCGGCTGTATTTTTTGCAATACTGGGCAAAAGTTCCAAACTAACCTTTCAGCATATTGTAATTCAAGTGGTCCCAGAGATGACTCGACTGCTGCACCTGCTCCTGGCTCCATTTTCAGGCTTTAGAAAGTCTAGCCATTGAAGGAGGGCTTTAGCCAATCACAGGGGTTTTTATGTCCAACCCTTGCTGCATGTAAGATGTGCAAAACTGCCAATGAATGTTGACTTTGAGCTTCAAGCACGTGCTTGTGTAGCAGGACTGGCTTAGAGCAGAGAGTTGAGAGGAAAGAGCTGCAAAAGGAAGGCTGTACATTTTCAAATTCTGGTATTTAATTTATTCAGTTATTTTATTTTATTGCCTTTTCCAGATATGTGCATTCCTGTCTTAGTCAATACAATCTACCCAAATTTCAACTGACTGAGAATGCTGCAGCAAGCCCACTCACTAAACCTATGAAAGACTCCACATAACATCCAATATAGCGTCCCTGCACTGGTTATAATTTTACTGACTACCTCAAAGGCACACTTGGGGCTGACCCCTGATATCATCTCCACCACACTAATCTGGTATGAGCCTCAATGCAGCATGAGGTCCTCTTGCAGAGATATGTTAGTATTCCTAGAAGGAGAATAAAAACCAGTCGCTCAGGTCAGGGCCCCAACTCTGGAACGACCTTGTGGAGGATATCAGGCAGTCAGCTCTGTTTCCTTTTTTAAGTCACTGGTTAAAACACACTTTTTCTGAATTGCTCTCCTTCGAACTATCTTATTATTTTATGATTTAAACTCACTTATTATTTATGTAATTTATTTTACATTATAAATGTATTTATTATGCAATTAGTTTTCTTTCTCTCTTTTTTTTGCTCATGTCTTTGTAAAGCACTTTATAACCGTGAGCTTTGGAGTGCGCTCTAGTTCCTGTACTGGCAGCTCCTATTTTGCTGAAAATTTCATTTTATATGTGACTGTTAAAACTGAGTGTACTGAATTTAGCAAAGGTTATTTTAATTTACATAAGAGTCACGATTCTTATCCTTGACAGTTGATTCTATTAACAAACGCCAAAAACCTTTTTATATAGTACCATTAGTTCATAATGTCATGTTGATTGAATAAAAAATGGACTAGCAAGTGCACACTTCAGCACCCAGACCGTGGAGGGAGCGCACATGCCTTTTGTTGTAGCTCATTTCCAATAGAGCCAGCACAAAGGGGAATTATTTAGTCAATCATTCATACTGTATCACCTACGGACCAATGCTGTAGGTGTTGCAGGTGGGGCAAAGAGCTCAAAAGACTGGCTCGTACAGAGGGTTTTGGATAATAACAGAGTTCCTATTGGTGGTTTAGCAGATAGTCTTGCATCATTTTGATAATCTGCAAGATTTTTATTTGTTTCCTTCCTCTCCTGTTGTGCTCTACTGTTTTACCACTGCACTTCCAAGAGGTCACTATCCATCCATTTTATGCATACATACATTATCCATACACTTCTTGCATCAGTGGTCTATGAGAGGAGACTTGTTCCCTGTAATTCAAGAGCAACAACACGGAGCCACTTAAATATCTGCCGGGCAAACTACACTGTGTGTCCACTCATGTAACGTCTTTTCTTTCTTAGATTTTACGCCTGCGGCTTCATGCTGACTACACATTTCTTCTCTTGTATTTATTCTTAACAACCAAACCAAAATGAAAAACGCACCATTTTCCGTGAAAGAGCGGATATTTTCCCACCAGGCATTGAATATTAAATCAATTGTCAATCTAGAAATATAGACGTTTATCCGCTTGAAAATGGTGTTACTTTCATTTCGTCTGAGAAGTTCTCTGCTTTGTGGATTTTTTTTTTGTTTTGTCATCGTTATTATTATGACATTAAGACAAATTTCTTTCATTTTGTCTGTGTGACCTTATCATTCAGTTTGAGCTGCGTGCTGTCGTAAGCTGTGTAATGTTCAATGCATTTTTAATTAACTTTTGGGCTCATGTGGTGCTCATGCACATTAACACACACTTACACACACACCAGCATGCACACAGAGCTTCAAACTGATAAACACATCCTTATTGGCAAGATTAATCTGTTAATCTCAGTGCAGGTAGGGGTGTCCATCAAATATTTAGTGTACAAAGTTACCTTTCCTGAATTAGCGGTATTTGAAGGGAGAAGAACAAGTGACCTAATATACTGTTTGTGTGCATGCATGTATGTGTGTGTGTGTGTGTGTAATTCATCATCTCTGGGGGCAGCCACATTTTTTTTTTGTTTAAATCTCAAGCTTATCTTGACAAAAACTTTTTCCATTTCTTTAATCTTTTCGTCATTTTTTTGCCTCCCTCCTACGGCTTGGAAATGTCACTTGAAGACGTCGCCCTCGTTAGCTGGGAAGTGAAGCCTTTGAGGGTCATACTTCTAATAATCTGCCAAATTCCAGGAGAGAAATGCCTTGCAGGATGTAATGTCTGGGTTTTTTTTTTTTTTTTTTTTGGTCCGTTCTGTGTGCTTCACTCAGCCCCTCCTCGGCTGTCGGTGTCTATCTTTATTTCTCTTGATCTACGCTATATCTCCAATCTATGTGTTACTCACTCTCCACGCTTGTTTTCCTTCTCCTCCTCCTCCTATTCTTCATCTGAACAGCTTTAGGTGTCACTGGATCTTCAGATTACACTTTATAGTGATGCACTGTTGGAAGAAGACCAGTTATCTCTCCTTCCCTCTTTGGTCTTTCTCTTTTACTTGACTGTTGAGTCTTCATCAAAGCTTTATTTTTCACTGTTCATTTTACTTAATTGGTCAGTAGTTTACAGTATATTAGACAATATTATATGACACGGTCTAAATAGAAATTAGAATATGCAATAAGCAATAGTTGTATAGATGATTACAGTTGAGGGCAGGTCACAGATACATCAGACACACTGTATTAAGTGATGCTAAACTTGACATTGCAACACATTCATCACTGACCATCCGTCTTTGTCTCTTAGTTTTCTGTTTCTCTATGTATGTGGAACTCTCATATTGTCAGAGGCCGAGAGAGAGACATGCTTTGTGCCAACGAGAGTAGATTAAGTATTAGTTGTAAAATCAATGGGAAAGAATGAAGGGCTTAGTGTGAATCACAAGATTGAGTCTGACAATAAATATGAACAAACCTGCTAGAAAACCTGGACGTTGAGGTAAAAAACATCTTTAAGTATTCTAATATTACATATTAAGGCTGCACAGTATGTAATTTCAGTATCAACACTGCGATATAGTCATGTGCTACAATTTTTCCTGCTTTATACAAAAAGAAAACTCACACAGTTCTTATTTTCTATGACTGTCTACAAGAGAAGCCTCTCTGAAAGAACACAGTTTACTCCAATTTAAAAGGTCTTGGATACACTGCATTTTCTTTCTTTCTTTCTTTTTTACAAGGCAAAGTTTGATCAATTGCGCCACACAGCAAATTCAGCGAGGAGCAGGAGAGAACCACTGAAAAGGAAGATTTGATTTAGACAAAGAAACACAGTGTAGTTTGTAGGCCTGCACAGTTAGCTTAATATTAATTACTGTCGCAATTTTGACTTCCCACAGTTAAATGAACATGAATGGGTGCGACACAGAGTTAATTTACATGTGAAAGTGCGATGAAAAGATTTTGTCTCTAAAATGAGTTAATATTTTTAATAAATAATTATGATCCCGTCATTGATTAAAATTAATGATTGTCATTTTAGTCATAATTATGCGGTCTTAGTTGTATGAAAATCCATCAGCTATACAACGAATGATGCTGATCAAAAGTAGATACTGTCCACAGTCTTGCCACTACATCAGGTGACACAGCTAAGTTTGTTTGACCTTGTAAATCAGCACCACAAGGCTCTGTATGACAAGTACAAAGTGCAGATTTGATTGGCATTTTCTGCAAACAGCTGGTGACAGTTCCTTTTTCACATTGCAATATATAACCCAGAAACATGAAATGTTGCAGTGTTACTAACATGCAGCCCAACCTCTTGTTCACACTGGATGTATTTCAGCCTCCAGCGAGCAACGTTCTTTCCTGTGTATTCTACTGTACATGTGCTTGTAGGAAAAACTCAGGCAGCTCTAGTTAAGACAGAAGTAACACATGGTCCTACTGCTCTTCACTCACTATACAAGGGTATGTTAGAAAGAAGAAGAATTGTTCTTGCATTATTTTTTAACATAGTCTCCTTAAACTTCAATGCTCTTGGTCCACCGATGTTCAAGCCTCACAGTTCCCTCATGGAAGAAGGGATAGTGAAGCCCCCGGATACTCCTTAACAGCATGAACGACTTCATCATCACTCTGAAAATGACGACCATGCAAGTGGAATTTCAGATTTGGAAACTGAAGTCAAAAGGTGTCCGGTTGGTTGAGCAACGTTCATGGAGCAGCAGTTCAAAGACACATTTGACTGCTTCTGTGGATGGATGTGTTGTCATGGAGCAACAGCCCAGCAGCTCGAAGCTTTCCTCTCCTTTTTTCTTTGATTCAAACATTAGAGTTTTTGTGGACAGTGACAGTGAGGCTTTATAATATATAGAACGTCCCAAAATGGAAGTTACACTCATTGTTTCTGGGTGAGGCCCATCAGCCTATGTCAGTATTATTATCACGCGGTGTTTGTTTCTCTATGTGTGGCCTTTTAATGAGCACATCTGACCAGCTTCTCTACAAGCTAATCAAAGAGCGTCAACATCTTGGCTTCAACTTAAAAGCTTGAATGAATGAGTGTTGGGAGGCCGAGTAAAGGCGACGGTAGAGGATGAGGCAAATGAAAGAGTGAGGGCAAATGGGCAACATTTCAACGGTGACCTGAAGTGAAATTTAAAATATATAGATATATATAGATATATAAAGAAATAGCTTGGTAGATGATCTAGAGAGGGAAGAGGAGAAGATGGCAGGATAATGAAGGAAATAGGGAGAGAGGAAAAAATGAGATAGAACAGAGTGCACAATTGCATCCCTGTGTGATCTGGAGTGGGAATTATTTCCATCACACATGAGACACACTCTATCCTTCCACCACTACTTTCCCCTGTCTGTCTTCCACTACATTTTTCCCCTATATAGTCTACATTTTATCTGTCTCCATCCTGTCCTGCCACTTGAAACTCTGTTTTTCTTTTTAAATATACAGTATATACATATAGTAGTAATTGTATAAAACCCCCTTTGATTTGTATATTTGGACTGTTCCACGTTCCCTCTAATTGCCGCTAAGATGGTACATTCGTTTTTGCCTGCGCTCACCACATCAGGCTTCTTCTGCGCTGTATTGCAGGAAGTTGTTCGGGTTTGTTGTGTTGAACATATGTCGTGCGTGTGCGTGAATGACAATGTAAGTGGCTAGTTCTGTCACCATTATTTGTAATATATATTTGTTAATGCATATAATGTAAAGTTGTATGCTGTTTATTAGTAGTTTGTGTAGCTACGAGGTACCTTAATCGCACGTGCGAAAATGCCCAAAATGGAGGCGCCCGAACCGTAATACGATGCCCAAAGTTAATATGGAGCACACGCCTTGCCGTACTTTTATTTACCACAAGAGGGTGGTATTCTGCCACTGTTAGGCTGATTATTTTCAGTTGTACTTTCCTGCAGTGTTTGACATGTAGATCGTTCATTATGTCTCAGATTGTAATTATTTTCTATTCCTGTTTTTACAGAGACCACACACACACATACACACAAATGCCAACTATGGACAATATAAGTTGCTTTACATATTAAAGTTCTGGAAATACCAGGTTGTGTACCAATCATTCATCATATCAAGTCACCTGTGCCTTCTAATCGAGGATAGGAATATCTTGCTGCAACTCGCCAGTTACGCACGCACATTGTTCTTCACAAGTGGTCCTTCGAGCCGGATGTGTTGCAGTTTTTCCTAATGGCGACATCCAAATATGATGAACAACCAGACACCCGTCCCAGGAGGACCCGCCGGGTCCCAGGACATCTGGATGAGTTTGTTATGGCCCATCCATCAAGGCAGCCTAATCCAGTATTTCCCGATACTGCAGACAATATTTCAATGCCTCAAACCTCTGGTCCAATGTATCCAGCAACTGGTACTGAGAGGTCACCAGAGATGGAGAGAATGCGGAGGATGGAATGGTGTGTAACCCAAGTTCAAGATCAAGTACGGCAGATACAGAACACACTGCAAGCGTCTCTGAACCTTGGTAGAGGAACATCTCAAGTGAAACAGTTCCACCAAGCTCGGAGCCTCAGTTTGCCGCAGCTCACAGTGGACAGTAACCCCCTTATAACAGATCCTGCTATGGGCAGTTTGGAGAATATTTCCTCTATGCCTCCAGTATCACATTGTCCCGCGTTGAGCACCGAACAGCGGGTCTCTCCACCCATCTTACAGCCTATTGATATCCCCTTAATTCCGCAATCAACAGCGCCTGCTCACACCGTAGCAGAAGCTCCTGCTTCACAGCCTGCTTATGTCCTTTCTCCTATGCCATCTACAGCTAGAGCAGCACCAGTGGTATCCAGGTCTGCATTTACAGCTACAGATCAACCACATCCTCCTTGGCAGCAACCACAAAGGGGTTTAAATCGGCCTGCATCGCACCCTACATGGTCTGCACAACCTAGTGTCGCCCAGTACAGCTTTCCTGGCACAATGCAGTACCCCTCTCCTCTGCCGCCTGCCATGCCTACTTCAGGTACAATACCCTGGACATCAGCCCCCCTTTTGAGTCAGTCACATGCTACATCAGTGCAGCCCCCTGCTGTTAGCACGCAGTATGTGTATCAGAATCCTGTCCCAGCCGGGCAGCTTCCTGTCAGTTTACAGCCATTACCCCAGAGTGTGCCACAATACTCCTCATTCCTGCCTACACCTCAGAGACCAAACCTGATGGAAATGGCTATATCTTCTTCATATGGCATCCCTAAGCCAAAATTGATCAGCTTCACAACAGGAAAGGAGAGTGATTTCCTCTTACTAAAGAAAGGACTGGATGGAGTACTTGGACCACATCCACACCTATCTGAGGATTACAAATTCCAAGTACTACTTGACCATCTTAAATTCCCTGTTGCATTTCAAATTGCAAAGAGGTATGTCCATGATCCCATGCCCTACACCAAAGCAATGCACGCTCTTCAGCAGCGCTATGGACAGCCACGGCAATTAGTACAAAGGGAAATTAACAATATTCTGAGGGCCCCAGCAGTGAGAACTGGAGATGCACAGGGGTTTGAGGACTTTGCTCTATCTGTTAGTAGCCTGGTGGGACTTCTGAACTCTATGGAAGGAGCCGCTAAGAGTGAGCTAGAGTGCGGTTCTCACGTAGACAGGCTCCTGAGTAAACTTCCTCTCTCTTATCAAGATAGTTTTGCTGAATATTGCCTCACAAATGGCATCTTACATAGTGACTCAGCTAACACATACACTCTCCCTGACTTCGCTCAATGGCTGGAGAGGAAAGCACAAGTCATTCAGATATCAAGAAGAGCTACTGAAAGCTACACATCTGACAAATCTCGCTCAGACCGCAGAGATAAATCACTGAAGCAACACAAGCCCCCTTCATCTATCTACTACAGCACTGACAAGCCTCCAGCACCTCCTACCAATAGCACCTCTGTCTCCACTGAGAATAAAAATGTTCCTAAAGGCAAGAAAAGAGAGAAATTCAAGCCCTATTGTCCCTTCCGCAGTAGTACAGAACATTATTTGAGTTACTGCCCTGATTTCAGTAAGTTTAGTACTGCACAAATCGTCACCTGGATTAATGACAATAAGAGATGCTGGAGATGTGGTCGGGGGCATCAGCCTGAAAACTGTAACTTAAAGAAACCATGTACCACCTGCGGAGAGCAACACCTTCAGATCCTCCATGAAGCAGCCTCCAGCTCTAACAGGAGTGTTCTAACTATGAGTACAGCATCCAGCATGGTTTATCTAGACCAGGCCACACACTCAGGCCGAGTCATGCTCAAAGTGGTCCCTGTCATACTCTACAGTAACGGTCGATCACTGTCCACACATGCTATTCTTGACGACGGATCAGAAAGGACTATTGTGCTGTCAGCAGCAGTTCATTACCTGCAGTTAGACACCACCGAGGAGTCCCTTAAACTACGGACCATCAGGCAGGAAGTTTCACAGCTACAAGGAGCAGCTGTTTCCTTTGATGTAAGTGCATGCAGATCTCCCCAAACTAAACATCACATCAGTAATGCCTTTACTGCCAAAGAGCTTAATCTAGCCAAACAATCCTGCCCTATGGACATACTCCGTCAGAGATACTCACACCTGGCTGATGTTTCCATTAAAGCGTTCACAGATGTGCAGCCTATGCTCCTTATAGGCTCAGACAATGCACAGCTTATCACCCCACTGGCACCTGTCATAGCTGGCCCAATAGGTAGTCCTGTGGCTGTGAACACCAAGCTCGGTTGGGCTGTCCAGGGGCCTGCCACTTTCATGCACCAGCCTACTGCCACCTCATGTCTGCATACATCCCTGTTACCAACTCCCTCTCAAGTGTTAAGACACAATGTTGAAAAGTTGTGGCAGTTAGATGTACTTCCGTTTCGGTCCGAAAAGGAGGTAACTCGGTCCAAGCAAGACAAAGAGGCACTGGAGCTACTGCAGAATAATACTGAGCGTGTACAGGTGGATGGAGTGTTCCGCTATGCAACTCCCCTGCTCCGGCGTAAAAATGCCTCCAAACTACAAGCTGGCCCTGAATCAGTTATGGCTCTCCTGAGATCCACAGAGAGGCGCTTGGCTAAAGACCCTGATTTAGCTGCTGTGTATAATGCAGAAATACACAAACTGGAACAAGCAGGTTACGCAAGAAAACTCACTCCTGAGGAGGCAAGCAGCACAGATGAATCCTGGTTTATCCCCCATCATATTGTGCATCATAATAACAAACCCAGGATAGTTTTCAACTGTTCATTCCATTACAAGCAGGACTGTCTTAATGACCAGCTGCTACCAGGCTCGACACTCGGCCCTTCTTTAATAGGTGTCCTGTTGAGATTTAGGGAACACCCTGTTGCAGTGAGCGGGGACATACGGAGCATGTTCCACCAGGTGCAGCTTCTCCCCCGGGACAGACCTCTACTGAGATTTGTGTGGAGAGATATGGAGAGAGAGCGTAGCCCAGACATTTATGAGTGGTGTGTTCTGCCATTCGGAACCACATGCAGCCCCTGTTGCGCCACTTATGCCCTTCAGCGCCATGTACAGGACCACAAGGATGGCAATGAGCAAGTAGTGGACTCAGTCCTACACTCATTTTATGTTGATAATTGTTTGCAGTCTCTGCCTTCTCCTTCACAGGCGCGGACACTGGTTGACAGCATCAGAGAGCTGTTATCTACCGGTGGCTTTGAAATCAGACAGTGGGCCAGTAACTACCCAGAGGTCATAGCTCATCTTCCCACAGCAGCTAGATCACCCACCTGCGAGCTGTGGTTAACTGCTCACCAATCAGACCCACAAGAACCAACCCTAGGCCTAGCATGGCACTGCTCCACAGATCAAATCAGCTACAGATGTCGGCCAGTAGCTCCCCATGACCCAACCATGAGAAACATCTATAGCGTCCTTGCTTCACAATATGATCCATTAGGCTTCATCGTCCCCTTCACTACACGGGCCAAACTTATCGTGCAGCTCCTGTGGCAGAAGGATAGACAATGGGATGAGCCTATTGAGGACGAGCTGCTCCAGCAATGGCAAGAATGGGTGAGTGAGCTACAGTATCTGCCAAATATCTGTCTGCCCAGGTGCTACACTACTCCTGAGACACAAGATGGAACTGTCCAGCTGCACATATTCTGTGATGCTTCAGAGCGGGCTTACGGAGCTGTAGCATATCTAAGATTTGAGTCAGCAGAACATGAGGTGCACACTGCCTTTGTTATGGCCAGGTCACGTGTAGCCCCCCGGAAACAACTCTCAATTCCCCGTTTGGAGCTGTGTGCTGCATTGGCAGGGGCCCAGCTGTCTAAACTCCTCCTCAGTGAGCTGTCTCTCCCCATCAGGGACACTACCTTATGGACAGACTCTACCACTGTGCTAAACTGGATCCAGTCAGAGTCCTGCCACTACAAAGTATTCGTAGGCACTCGTATTGCTGAACTTCAGGAGCTCACTGAAGCTGCCACCTGGCGATATGTCCCCTCTGCTTTAAACCCAGCAGACGATATTACCAGGGGAAAACCACTGCGTGAATTATCTACTCCTAGCCAGTGGATGAATGGACCTCCTTTTCTGAGACAAACACCCAAGCACTGGCCTACTCAGCCTGTTGTTTGTACAGATACTGCAGATAACAGCGAGCTGAAGAAATCTGTATTCTGTGCTCATGTTACCACGAGTCCTGTACAGTCTGATCCTGCACAGTATGACACCTGGGCCGATTTAGTGCATGCTACCTACCTGTCCTCTCATGGGGCGGCTGCCTCTCCCATGTCAGCAGCCCAGCGCCTAGAGACAGAGATCCAGCTCCTTAAACAGGCACAACTAGACAGCTTTCCTGTTGAGGTGCATGCACTTAAATCTGGGAAGGAGGTGCGCACAGACAGCAGACTAAACAACCTGTCCCCAGAATATGACACTCAGCTTGGCCTCATTCGAGTAGGTGGCCGTCTTCGCCGAACAGAGAATATGGACTTTGACACACTGCATCCTATTGTGCTGTCACCAGATCACCCCACTACTCGGCTCATCATTAAAGATTATGATTCACGCCTCCTGCATCCTGGTCCCGAACGCGTCTTTGCTGAATTGAGACGCATGTACTGGATTTTAAGAGGCAGACAGGCTGTAAGGAAACATCAGCATCACTGCTTGGAGTGTAAAAAGTGGAGAGCAAACCCTGTGCCGCCTAAAATGTCTGACCTCCCTGCCTCCCGGTTGCGCCTGCATCAGCCTCCATTCTGGTCCACTGGAATTGACTGTTTCGGGCCTTTCATCATAAAGATAGGCAGGAGACAAGAGAAACGCTGGGGCATTATCTTTAAATGTCTCACCACCCGCTGTGTTCATTTGGACTTGCTTAATGGTATGGACACAGACTCTTTTCTCATGGCCATGCGCCGATTCATTGCTCGGAGAGGGAAACCCTTTGAAATGTTGAGTGACCAGGGCACCAATTTCAGAGGAGGTGACAGTGAGCTGCAAGAAGCATTTAAAGCAATGGAGCCACAGCTACAGGACAAGCTCAGCGAGCAGAGCATCACCTTTCGTTTCAACCCCCCACATGCTCCACATTTTGGGGGAGCCTGGGAGCGGGAGATCCGTTCGGTCAAATCCGCACTTCAAGTGGTACTCAAAGGTCAAGTTGTTTCAGAGGATTTGCTGCTCACTGTTCTCATTGAAGTGGAGGGCATGATTAATTCCAAACCACTGGGATATGTGTCTTCTGACCTTGCCGACATTGACCCTATCACCCCAAATATGCTGCTCATGGGGCGGCGAGATGCATCTTTGCCCCAAGCGGTGTATGGTACAAGAGAACGACTCGGGAGGCGCAAGTGGCGTCACAGCCAAGTCATAGCTGACCATTTCTGGACTCAGTTTACTCAGCGTTACCTACCTGGACTACAGCACCGTCAGAAATGGCAACAGACTACTCCTGCCCTGACAGTAGGGCAAGCTGTCATGGTAGTGGACTCACAGCTCCCGCGGGCGTCCTGGCCTGTGGGGAAGGTAACACAGGTGTTCCCCAGTCCGGACCGGCAGGTGCGAGTGGTGGAAGTGACAATTGGGAAGCATACTTACCAACGTCCTGTGTCTAAGCTTATTGCTTTACCTGAAATGCCTGTTTATAGTACTTAGTTTTGCTCACATGGGTTTTAGTGTTTACTAATGTGCCATGCACATTAGGGGGCGGCTGTATAAAACCCCCTTTGATTTGTATATTTGGACTGTTCCACGTTCCCTCTAATTGCCGCTAAGATGGTACATTCGTTTTTGCCTGCGCTCACCACATCAGGCTTCTTCTGCGCTGTATTGCAGGAAGTTGTTCGGGTTTGTTGTGTTGAACATATGTCGTGCGTGTGCGTGAATGACAATGTAAGTGGCTAGTTCTGTCACCATTATTTGTAATATATATTTGTTAATGCATATAATGTAAAGTTGTATGCTGTTTATTAGTAGTTTGTGTAGCTACGAGGTACCTTAATCGCACGTGCGAAAATGCCCAAAATGGAGGCGCCCGAACCGTAATACGATGCCCAAAGTTAATATGGAGCACACGCCTTGCCGTACTTTTATTTACCACAAGAGGGTGGTATTCTGCCACTGTTAGGCTGATTATTTTCAGTTGTACTTTCCTGCAGTGTTTGACATGTAGATCGTTCATTATGTCTCAGATTGTAATTATTTTCTATTCCTGTTTTTACAGAGACCACACACACACATACACACAAATGCCAACTATGGACAATATAAGTTGCTTTACATATTAAAGTTCTGGAAATACCAGGTTGTGTACCAATCATTCATCATATCAAGTCACCTGTGCCTTCTAATCGAGGATAGGAATATCTTGCTGCAACTCGCCAGTTACGCACGCACATTGTTCTTCACAGTAATAACACCAAAACAAACAATGAAAAGGAAATTAGTTCTGACTAATACTGGCTGCAGTGTCCTCCCAGTTGTATTGTGTTTTATGTTTGTGATTGTAGGCTGTGTTGCCAGGCTCTACCTACTGTCTCCCAGCAAACTTGGGTATTGAGCTTTGTGTAGGAACTCACCTGGGAAAATTCATTTAGTAAGCGGCAGCAGTTTCAGATTAAAAAACATTTCTCTAAATATTTGAAAGCAGTTTAACTATATTACAGCGATAACACACCAGTCATTATTTCAGGCCTCTTTATGAAGGGATTTTTATTCATTCCTGACTTTCTTTTTGGCTAAATTCTTATTGCAATACTTGTGTGATTTCACAATAAATGCTGTGATAATCGTAATAAAGTTTAGAGTTCTATTTAAATTAATGCGCTGATATAGGTTTGGCTCAGTAAAGACTTCTGTTCTCTGTGAGCCCTGGGAGGCTGGAAGGTTTCATTACTGGTTTGGCAACACTATACAGTTAGTACATTAGCATCTCTTTATAGATGATGTTATGTGGTTGCTTGTTTTCAAGTGGCAAATTACTTTGATGCCAAGTACCTGAAAGGTTCATCAGTAAAGGTGTCAGAAATGTGTCATCCTATTACCATATTATACATTTGTTGCTGAAGATACCAGTCCATTTGAATGTCAATTTCAATGTTATGTTCAAGTGCGACAATAATGGAAGACTTTGCATGTTTTCCGTCTGTGTAGATTCCCACTAAAAGGAGTTCATACCAAGCATTTTGTGTTGTGTCTACAGTATACTGAGCCAAACACTTTGACGTTATGGTTTCTTTAGAAAGACCATTATTTTGACATTTTTAAAATTGCTTTGTGCTAACTCTGGCAGCAAAAGTCAGCATTATATTCAAAGTTGCAACTGTTCACTTTGAGTCTAGCTTTTAAACAGAACAAAAGCCATTTAGCATACATGCACTGATCTCCAACTAATTTGACCTAGTGTTACGGCGTACACTGGGTTTGGTCCTAGATGTCTGGCAGGGGATCGTCTAACATACAAGGATTTAAAGACCCCTTAAGGGTTAACAAGGTGAAAGTCCAATTTTTAACCTCATTAATCTGTCCCCATGGTGTTTTTTTCATGCTGGAAGACACACCATATATAATGAAACACAGATTCAGGCTTCCAGGGTTTCATAGCAAATCAAAGGAACCAATCCTGTCCACTTGTAGGGCTGGAATATCTATATCATTATTCTCAATCGGAATTGATTTCCAGTTTGTATAGTATTAAATACTATAAAATTGCCAACTTGTAGGTCGCCGTATAGCTCGCTGAGTTAAGCTGTTACCATGTGGGCGCAGGTCGCCAGCAGCGATCGTGAGTACAAGTCCGGCTCACGACCCTTTGCTGCATGTCTCTCTCTCTTCTCTACCCACTTTCACCCTGTCTCTCCCTCTATCAGTAAAAAAGTGGAAAAAATATCCCCAGAAATATATTTTTAAAAATTGCCAACTTGTCATTGTTTAGTGTTGAGTAGTTTTACACCGAGTCATAGGTGAGCTGGTGTGCTGAGCTGCAGGAAATGAGGAGGAGTGGATGGAGGGAGAAATGGGGACAGCATGGAGCTGCATATTCTGGAGAAAGCAACAGTATAGCATTACATTGAAGGTTTTTTTAGGCATGACATGATTGTTTTCATGGAACAACTTTCAAAACATGAATTTTTAGGGAGCTGAATCAGACATATTAGTATGTTATAGCAACATTTTTCTGTATCAACAACCTGTGTCTTTGTGCCATTAGATGCAAGGCACTCTTCCCACTGAGCACACATGGCCAACATGATAAATGCTGTAACCAGGCACAGTTAATTTTGAACTAAGTATAACGTCCGTCAGACTAACATCCACAGACAGCACACATGGGCTAAACTTGAGGCATGCAAACTTGTGTATTTGCATGTTTATGTGAATGTTCATGGATGCATATGGAAATCTGTCCACACACTCATGTTTGTGTGCTGGCAATTCTGTTTCCAGCACAAGACTCTTAATAGATGCACAGCATATGCCAGACAAAACAGGCCCATCTGCCTTATCACTGAGGTAATTGCATTTTTCAAAGTGACAGCGACCGATGCATAATTCATCATTAGGTAAAGCACAACGAAGTCCCACATCCGAGTGT
Source organism: Dascyllus trimaculatus (assembly GCA_024666655.1). Taxonomy (NCBI): domain Eukaryota; kingdom Metazoa; phylum Chordata; class Actinopteri; family Pomacentridae; genus Dascyllus; species Dascyllus trimaculatus. The sequence continues at coordinate 5,108,224 of CM045445.1, read as the reverse complement.
GTCAGCGAGCCTCACTGCAGGTAGCATGCAGGGAGGCTGCTCTGCGACCAGCTCGCTAAGATAGGGAGATTTTTCAGACAGCGAGACAGAAATGTGTTTGGAGGTGATATTTAAAATGGGAAAGGCTGTCATCATGCTGTGTGTATACGTCTGTGCGCAAAAAAGTGTGTGTGTGAGTGTGTGTGTGCAGGTAAGTCAGCATGTTAACAGCCTATTTCTCTCGGCTCTCCCCTCAGGCATTCTTTCTCCACTCATCTTATTATATTGTGTTACATCCAACCTCTCGTCCTTTCCCTCTTTTCTGTCTGCCTCATTCTCTCCTCAACCACTCCGTACCTTTCACACTGTTTTTTTCCTGGGGTTTCTTTTGTATTTTTTTCCATTTTACCAGCTGTCTTGTCATGTTTTTAACCAGTCTACGCTGCTTCCCAACTCACTTTGCTTGTTCAGCCTCACATTCTCCATCACTTTCCCTCTGTCTCAGACTCTTGCAGAAATGCATGTACCTGTAAAACAGTGGTAGCGGAGGGCTGTTCGGCTAGTTAAGATCAGAGTAGGTTGTGTAAGCAGCATCGCATAATGTATTTATGTTAAAGGCATCCCTCCAGACCATATTAATGAAAATGCAGCTATGGGAAAAATAAGATCTCCTAATCAAGCACCATTTTGTGATATCCTTCGCATTTAGAAGAATCCCCATCCTAATGCAAATGACTGAGTCTCCTGGGTTTTCAGTTACCAAGTTCAGATATTAATTTGCACATTTTAATATGCAATTTGATGCAAATTGCAAAGTACATCTGACACAAAAGTGTCCTTCATTGAAGGTAAAACCCCAGAGTTCCTCTATCTTATTGCAATATGTGCTGCACAGTAATTATGTGTAAGTAGTACTCTAATTTATAAGTACCCACCCATAACAATCTACACACTAATTAGCACTTTATTTTTGAATTAATTTTGCATTTTTATAGTGTTGCTCATGTTTAAAGTGGTGGGTGTGGAAAAGGGAAATCCAAGCCTTCCATTTTGTGTTTGCATCCACCATTACAAGATGAAAGAGAGAGTTTCAAACTGTGAGGCCCACCTCCCCTGGGGAAGCTGGGGAGAGATGTGAGACAAAGCTACCGCATGAGGTGAAAGGTATGGGTAGCATGCTGATAAAAACAACAGGAAGTGAGTTATTCTGTTTTGGCCTGTTCTCCACCACAGACAACAGTCAGAGCTGTAGCAGTGCCAGTGACTCAAATGGAGGCAGTTAAGGGAGCTGTAAGACCATTTACACCCAATTTCATTAATTTTACATCAGTTATCACTCAGTCAAATCTGAACGAACACACACACACACACACACACACACACACACACACACGCACACAGTACGCATATTTTTAGGTTTAGTGAGACTCACTTCTGAGGATATCTTAGACCTCAAGCATTGAAATCCATTTGTTTTAAAACAAAAGTAGATTTCTTTCAAAGTGTAAATAACAATTCAGCTTAGTTGTATTTTTTTGTGGAACAGAGTCGACCTTAGAACTTTTGTCAGCATCAAAGGAGCCCAGTAATGGTTGGCTATGGGAAAACAGGAGACGGGTAACAAATTAAAGGAATAACCTAAGCCCTTGACCCGTGCATTGAGCCGACTCGGTGGTTCAGTTATGCTGTGGGGGTTATTTTGTTGCTATTGTTTCGGTCCATTTCTCCCTTTAGAGGGCGGGGGCTCACTGCGAATCAATACAAAGTTGCCCTGAGTGATCACCTTTATCCGATGATGAAACATTTCTATCCCCATCCATAGGGCATGAGGGGTCACTGAATGGCTTGATGAAAACAATGCGGATGCCTTCAGAGTCACCAGATCTCAAGCCGTTTGAACACCTGAGGGAGATTTTAGACAGCATTAGGCAGCGCTCTGTTCCACCATCAACAATAAGCCCAATAGCAAATTTAAAGGGACTTGGAGAATCAGTGCCAAGAAACACCGAAGCTGTTCCGGCTTCACGCGGTGGCCCAACACTCTCGAGGAAAATCCAAATAAGCATGGACACACAGGTGACGTTTCGATTAGTGACGTATAATGCATGTCGAGTCAAGTGGTTTTGCAGATCACATAATGAAGGTCTTTAAAAAGAAAACCCAACATTGGAAATCCTGTTTTTTGTCAGCATTTGTTTATTACGGCCCGAGCATGAAAGTGCAAGGAAAAGCGAGACTGTGATACACTCACGCTGTCCTGCACTACAGTGTGAGGACCCTATTGTTCCCTTAATGTTTCTCTCTTTGGCGGTTTCTTTCTTTTTCTTACCCCACTTTGAACCCCAATTTGACCCCCTAAATATGCTCAAAAACACCTCAAATTTGGCACACCCATCAGGACTGGCGAAAAATTTGATATTTTGGGTGAATTACACATATGAATGGCACAGTAACTCAATAGCGCCACCTTGAAAATTGGGCTTTAATGGAGTTAATATGGCTAGTTTCACGTACAGTTACGGAATTTGGTACACAGGTACAGTAGCCCGAGACAAAAACATTCCTGCTTTTGAAATTTCAACAAAGCTCCACGGCGCCCCCTAGAAAACGTGGTGCGCAGGCATTGGAATTTAACGAACTCCTCCCAAGATTTTTACCCGATCTTCACCAAATTGGCTGTGTGGCATCTAGACCCCTCCAGGATGAAAAGTTATTAAAATCTCGTGGCTGCGTCACACGGTGTGGGCGTGGCAGGGCGGCCATTTTGAGCAAATTCGCCATGTGGAACGAAATGGATTTTGGAGATGAAGGGATCATCATAATATCACTAAATCCACACAAATCCTCATTAATCTCAAAAGCCAACATTTGATATACAATTCAGGAAAGGACGTGGTCAAACGGCTCCACAGCGCCCCCTACAAATATTCAAATACTCAAAATCACTGCTTTATCCTACAAACATCAAATTTGATACACATGTACAGTATCCCAAGACGAACACATCTGCACAGTTGAAATTCCAAACTGCTCCACAGCGCCCCCTGCAGAAGGTTGTGTGGAGGCATTGGAATTTAACAAACTCCTCCCAGGATTTTTATCCCATCTTGATGAAATTGGCTGTGTGGCATCTTGACCCATTCAGGATGAAAAGTTATTAAAATCTTGCAGCTGCGTCACACGGTGTTGGCGTGACAGGGCGGCCATTTTGAGCATGTGGACATGACAATTGGAATGCTCATAACTTGACTGTCCATGATCAGATGTGAATGAAACTTGATATGCTTGATGACAGGCTATGCCTCAACACTTGGGCGTAGACAAACAGCTCCACAGCGCCCCCTAGAAATTTCAAAAATTCATATAAAATCACTGGTTCGTCCTACAGACATGAAATTTTGTACATGTGCAGAGCAGGATGAGACAAACACAGTTGCATGTTTGGACATTCCGATCGTGTCCACAGCGGTGGTGCGGAGGGGAGCGAGGGCCCGTCCGACGCTGCTTGCAGCTTTAATTTCGCTTTTGTGTTTTTTTTCACACTATTCCCCCCCAAGAACAAGACATCCGTCATATCTCACACGTCTTCAGCCAGACACACTGCACACACACAGACACTGACGCACAAAGAATTCAGTGAAATTGTAGGGTTTGTAATTACGCACATGCTTCTGGTGGCTTCCCAGCATGTTTGTTTGTGCAGATGCATAATATGATTTGCATTTTTATTGGTGCTGTGTTGTACTCTATGTATTATGAATGCTGTTCTGTCACAATACATCTCAACACAGTCTCTGTATATCCCTTCCCAGTCTCTCTCTGTCTCTCTCTCTCTCTCTGTCATGTTGTTGTCTTTAGCCGTTTTCTTCTCTGTTTTCCCTTCTTTTCTCCGACCTGTCCTTTCCAGACCTCCCACCTCCTCCTCGTCTTCTCCGTTTCAACCCATATCTGCAGCTTTCCTCCCTCTGCGACTCTCTCAGCCAATCTCCATCACACCACGCATCATCAGCGGGAGGGAGAGATGAAAAGCAGGAGGGAGGGAGAGGAGGAGGTTGAATGAAGAGAGGGAAAGGCGGGCTGAGAAACTTTAAGATTGAGAGGGAAGTAGCATAAGGAGAGAGAGATGACTGGCAGAAAGATGAGCTAGAAGTGGAGGACGAGAGACCGAAGGTAGGAGGGCAAAAGGAGACAGGTGAAGGATAGTATAGCAGAAATAAAAGAGAGGCAGATAAATAGACAGATGAAAGGAGGTGTTCATGGAGGGAAGGACAGGTGGAACAGAGGGAACAGTGATGTGTGTGTGTGTGTGTGTGTGTGTGTGTGTGTGTGTGTTTGTATGTGTGTATACGTGTGTAGTAGCTCTGGCAGTAAGCATCAGAGACAGAATGGCGAGTGACAACCTCTGTAGGACTAAATTAGCGCTCATTCTGTCTCTTAAGATCTCTGCCTGCGCCTTCATCTCTCTCCCTACAGAGTCTCAACACTTACAGATCTCTGCCTCCATTTACACTGTAAAAAGTGTCTTAATACACCTATACTCTGCAATTCAGTTTGTTTCAATTACACCCACAGTAATGCAGCTAATTGCTTAGATGCTGTGCCATGGGACAAGTAAATCATTTAAAAAATATCATCAGAATCAAAGCATCAGAGGCCAAGGGATCCTGGCCTGTAGTCTCTGACATTGGTCAAGCTGCAAAAACAAGGGTTCCTACATTTACCATAAGGCAGCTTGACTCCTCTTAACTCCAGCAAATACAGAAATGAGCAGAGGTGAACCATGAAGTGGAGCTCAGGCAGGCCTTACAAACATCTCTGTCCCATCCACTGTCCTATGTCAGCACCCACATGTGGCTCGAAGCAGCCCTGTCCCTAATTATGTATATCCTTAAACTTTAATGCAATTTAACCAGGTTAGCTCTGTTAAAATTCAGCCCCAGTACAGTTGTCATGAACAGGGAAATAACCCATAGAGATGCTGTAAACTTGTTTGTTTCTGCTGTAAGGTTGGGTATTTTTACATAGGGGTCAGTTGTGACTGACACAGTTTTGAGGCCAGCATCAAGAGGCCTTTTGAGGAGACACAGTTTTTGGCCCTGAATAATGTTGGCCTCATTTATTCAGCTCCACACGTCGTCATGCCCACTTGAAGTAACCGTGAGGACATTAGCAGCTACAGATTGGTAGAATAATCATGTGATTGATTAGTCAACAGAAATAAAACGAGTGCA